>OX632357.1:15266585-15616585 GCA_951751655.1 Ophion costatus | reverse complement strand
ACACGAGTCGAAAATCGGTTGAACTCTTTCACCACGAGGCATACGACCGGTTGAAACGACTGGGAGGATGCTGAAATCGTGACCGCTCTTTAGAATTCTGCGGAGAGTAAATGCTGACGAGGAACATCACTTTGGTGTCCGCTTTCGATTTTGTTGAAACTTATGTCTATGGTATAGAGCAGTTAAAACTATCAGATACGTATTTTTTCCATCAGCAAAAACAACTTTTTTGTTGGGTGAAACCATCTCTTAGAGGGAAGAATGTCAAAGGCTGTCTTTCGAATTCTTCTGAAACAAAATGATCAGAAATCCACGGTGGATACATTGAAAAAAAGAAGAAAATTAACGGATCACGCAGCCCTTTATTTCTTTTTCTCTCATCCCACATTTAAAAAGGATGCGGTACACTGAAAGAAACGAGTAACAATTTAAAGGGGGATGAAATTAACGTTTGCGTATTTTTGCATTCCGGTCAGGTCAACTACAACTCTGGTGAACATTTTTTTCGCGTGCTGTCAGGTGCAAGGGATTTTAAAAGTTCCTAATGATTGAAAACACGGTTACAGATAGGGTACTATTGTAATTTTCGTTTTTTTCCTTACAGCTCACAAAAAGTACCAATCATAGGGAACAGAATTGAAAAAGAAAATTAATGGTTGAACCACCCCTTTATTTATCTTTCTCTCGCCCTACATTTGAAAGATGAGCATTATATTGAATAAAACAGGTAACACTTCGGAGGGGAAATTGAATAAACCTTTACGTATTTTTGCATTTCAGTGGGATCAGCTACAACTTCGGTGAACATTTTTCTTCTTATCAGGTGCATCAAAGGATTCCAAAAGTGCCTAATTATTGAAAACACGGCTACAGAAAGAAAGACAGAGAGTACTTTTGCAATTTTTGTTTTCTCCTTACAGCCCATAGAATATTCCAATCAAAGAGAACAAAATGGAGAAATTCTCAAATCTACCCAAGTTTTATCGATTTACACGATACTGTAATAATAGAAATTTAAAAAATCTGGACCTGCGTAAAATATGTACAGTAAAATAAAAAAATTGAAATACCAATAAGTAAAAAAGTAGTAAAGACATTAAAGATTAATAAATAAATTGTATAATATAAGTCCAAATCGATTGTCGAATTTCATGATGGACAAATGCTATATTTATTACATTTTTATATTATTAAACGTCATTCATCGAAAGCTGTCGAGTGCAGGGTCGATCAATGTACACAAATTTCCGATCCAATCTACCATGTGTCCGCGTATTGATTTTTTACAATACGACCATCGCCTGATCCTGCGTTTCAGCCTTGATCCTGAAAAAAAAAATCCTTTGTCGCATCTCACAGAAAAGAGTCTAAGGAGCGATGACGTTCCTGGCGATACGATCTCAGGTACCCGAACATTTGAGTCGCTCCCATTCCGTATATCTCTCACGTGCGCGAGTCTATCAAAACGGATTTAAAACTATATCTACATTAAAGAATCGATTTTGTTGGGAGACAGACGCGCGAGTATCCTAAAGTGAAAATACGCGTGAGCGCCGCCGATTACACGATTCAACGACCGTGTATGGGCCGTGACGAGATTGAAAGTGTCCGCCTTCAATGTGGGACGATTTGTACCGAGGGGGTGTCCGAAATAATTGTGACAACGGATTGAAGAGATCCCGAGCGGCTTAGCGCGGAAAAAGTTATTTTCATTTTCATTTTGCAATACACGGTCGGTTCTTTACGTACAAGAAATATTATTGAACGGCAATTGTTATTGGTACTTTCTTTAACAATTGAGGGTAAATATTCGGAAGTGGGGCTCCTGCTAGAATCAGGCTAATTTTTGTTTGGGTTTGTTTCGGGTCGTTTAGGGTTGTTTGAGGTTGTTTAGGGTTGTTTGAGGTTGTGTGGGGTTGTTTGAGGTTGTTTAGGGCTGTTTGGGTTTGTTTGAACCCCCGAAGACAATTAGCCTCATTCTAGCCCCACTTCGGAATATTTACCTAAATGAGAGTGGGAAAAACGTACAGGAATATTATTAATATCTGATCGCATCTTTTGTTCGTTTTTCATCTAATTGATAGCGAGGTTCTTTTTGTACTTTAAAGCAGTATTGTTGTCCAAAAATTTGAAAAAATCTTTTCTTTTTTAGATATAGTTTGTTATTTTGCAGACATTTCTGAGTAAGTCCGTGAAAATGGTTTAATGATAGTCTTAAAATTATCCGAGTTATAGAAATTATAGGGAGTACGTTTTTCAACGTTGACAGCAGAATTCATTCGAAATGATCTTTTTTTCTTTTTCATTTTTTGCATATCGTGGAATGGTAAAAAAATAAAAAAATATGAAGATCAAAGCTTAGCATGCCGCAACTTAGTATTTTTTTTTTGCTGAATCTGGTACCAAATATCTCAACACTCATACCGATTGAGCATACCTTGGACTTTTTTTATATTCATACACGTTCAGAACGCTGGCTGCCAATACGGGGCATTTACCGCGCACCGTTGTAAATAAACGTATGTACAACAGCACATGGAATAAAAAATTTATTCGTATATATTCTTAAGGGGCCACATCTACCGAGAGGCCTGAAAAAATTGGTGATATAGAAACGCATTTTTTGTAAACAGAAAGAGACATTTTTCGAGAGTCTCGAAAAAAATCTACAGATTTATACGAAGTGCAACTATTTGATGGCATTGAAAATGTAATCGAGCTTTTCGGGTAACAAAAAACAGGTACATATAAATGATATGAGTTGGTTTTTATTATTTTTCAAAAAATATTGATATATTGACGTATATAATTGGGTTTCTTTGGGTTCGCGTTGTGTTTGGTTGGGTTCGTTTGGGTTCGGTCGGATGTGTTTGGGTTTATTTGTATAATTCTTTTTATAAGATATTTATAATGTGAGTTGTAATGTAATTTTTTCATTAATAACGAGATTAGAATTGGGTGGGGAGAGGGCATTTTTCAACCAACCACAACCAACTCAGACCCCTATACCTAGCCTACCTCAAGAAACATATACAGTTTTAAAAGCATTTTCAATGCTAAAAATTGCCAACAAATTCGGAAAAACAACAAAAGCATGGCCGCTGGCAGAGGATTTTAAAAAATCGCAACGTTTGGCGGTGGACCGTCTCCAGCTTAAACGGTCCATCTGAAATCTAAAAACCAAATGGGTTATTCAAGTTAACAATAAGTACGGGTCGTTGACGATCGTGGTTTTTTTAAATCATTTTTTTTAAACAGCGTGGTGCGTTTCGAAACTCGAGCACACCAAAACTGTGGAAAAAAGTCGTCATTTTTACATAACTATTAAAAAACGAAGATCGATTTTGAAAAAGTGAGGTCGTCAGTGACCTTTGAATGTTTCTCATTGCATCTCCTGGAAATGTAGAAACAATCCATCGAGTGGTTCTCGGGATATCATATCCACTGACTTTGAAAACAGTGTTTCGAGAAACACGCATTTAAAGTTCGCGCCCAGTCGACTGTTAGAAGCTGTAGCTCATTCAATTTTAGGAATATTTCAATGAAGCTTTCAGGAAATATAGCTAAGAGGTGATACAATCGAATCAAAATATTTTTGAAAAAAAATATTATTTAATCCACCTAGGTAGATGTCGCTCGTCAAAGGATCAATAGATATTTGTAAAAAAATTTAGAAAGAAAACTCGAACAGTTTCTAGGTTAGTTCATCCTAAACATCACCCCCGCCCATCAGCGCTCTAGACAAAAATACTGCCTTCATTTATTTAGAATCTGATTTTCGTATAATTCTTCATACTCGGAGTGCTTGCGCCTTTTCAGCTTACGAGTTTCCACTGTATAGAAATAAACCATCGCAGCATTGAGGGTGTCTTACCCTCGGAGCGCAATAGTCCGTGAGTCGGAAACCTCCAGGTGGCAGCACCGCACGATGAAAGGAGAAACAGTCCCAGTATCTTTCCGAATTAAATTTGGACAACGTACCGACCGAGTCTCCGAAAAAAAAATTTAACATACGAACGTTGACATATGTTAAGAACAGTCAGGACTATGGTCTTCACTATTACTCGACGGAAATTGAGCGAAAGGGTAAAAATGCTTTTATACAAAATTGTCGTTTTTTAGTTACATGGAAATCGCTGCTGATTTTACCGACCGCTGATACGTCAGTTATAACAATCACCTCTTCTAAACTAGACGCAACAATATTCACCTTACAGTTATATGTGTAAAACTTAAATTGATATCTACAAAAAAAAGGAAATCTTTGATACGAGCCTTAAGGGGCTAGGTGACTGAGGATGATTCCACAAATCGTTCGTTGCTCGCGGCAACTCAAATTGAAGAGGAAGGTTGAACATATGGTGCAAGAATCGCAGATTGAAGGTAAAATTATCCTCAAAACGATAGAACTGCTAGAAAAACTTTAAACGCGTTTTTCTCGAAGCTGTGTTTTTTCCAAAATGGCGTACACGATTTCGTGACATCTAGGAAACCGATTCACTTGACATTTGGTACACTTATTCAGTGCAATAGTAGTTAAGACGGAATGATACCTCATCGCGGTCGGTATGGTAGAACAATTATAGATACCCAACAATCTCTGAAACGGCTCTTCAGACCCCGTCAAAACTTTGCCAAACGACGTCAAATAGATAGACGAATAGCTGTCTGCCCCTCAAATTCAGAAAATTTGAGGGGCAGACAGCTGTTCGTCTATCTATTTGACGTCTTTTGGCAAAGTTTTGACGGGATCTGAAGAGCCGTTTCAGAGATTGTTGGGTATCTATTATTGTTCTACCATACCGACCGCGATGGGGTATCATTCCGTCTTAAGACGGAATGACACCCGACGCGAAACTTCGATGCGGCCCCGGCTTCCGACCGGTAGGGCAGAACTCAATCGAGCTTCTGCGCCCCACCGACGGATGTCACCGCGCGCGTTCGTCGCCGCGCGCGCGGAGACATTGCGTCTCGCCTTCCGCGGGCCTCGACACGCTACGCAACGCATGTGTGCGTGCGTGTCGGTGCACGTCTACACCACGGTGTGGAGAGACGTTATTGGCGCTGCCACGGGCTTCGATGCGCGTCGCTGCAGACCACGAGGCGAGCGCCGCGCGCGGAATTCTCGTGAACTGAGCACGTCGAAGTTCGGGCGACATTTGCTCGCAATTATCAACAATTACACGACAAATCTAGATTACCACTTTTCTCCTAAGATATGCAACGAAGTGCAGTGATTGAGAGCTCAAATTGTTCGTTTTTTATGTGGCTACCCGGTCTAGCTTTTCTCTAAGTCGTGACATTAGCCAAACATCTGATTTTTCATCTTTTCGGTCTCGAGTTAGGCATGATAAGCCAGTCTACGTTTTTTTCTCAAATTCAAAAAATTTGAGGGGCTGGAAGCTGTTCGTCTATCTATTTGACGTCGTTTGGCAAAGTTTCGACGGGATCTGAAGAGCCGTTTCAGAGATTTTTGGGTATCTATAATTCTGTTCTACCATACCGACCGCGAGGAGGTGTCATTCCGTCTTAAGACGGAATGACACTCGACGCGAAACTTCGATGCGGCCCCGGCTTCCGACCGGTAGGGCAGAACTCAATCGAGCTTCTGCGCCCCACCGACGGATGTCACCGCGCGCGTTCGTCGCCGCGCGCGCGGAGACATTGCGTCTCCCCTTCCACGGGCCTCGACACGCTACGCAACGCATGTGTGCGTGCGTGTCGGTGCGCGTCTACACCACGGTGTCGAGAGACGTTATTGGCGCTGCCACGGGCCTCGATGCGCGTCGTCTGCAGACCACGAGGCGAGCGCCGCGCGCGGAATTCTCGTGAACTGAGCACGTCGAAGTTCGGGCGACATTTGCTCGCAATTATCAACAATTACACGACAAATCTAGATTACCACTTTTCTCCTAAGATATGCAACGAAGTGCAGTGATTGAGAGCTCAAATTATTCGTTTTTTATGTGGCTACCCGGTCTAGCTTTTCTCTAAGTCGTGACATTAGCCAAACATCTGATTTTTCATCTTTTCGGTCTCGAGTTCCGCATGATAAGCTAATCTACATTTTTTTTCTCAAATTCAAAAAATTTGAGGAGCTGGAAGCTGTTCGTCTATCTATTTGACGTCGTTTGGCAAAGTTTCGACGGGATCTGACGAGCCGTTTCAGAGATTTTTGGGTATCTATAATTCTGTTCTACCATACCGACCGCGATGAGGTGTCATTCCGTCTTAAGTCTTGACCGCAGCGACCAGCATCGACGGTTGAGCGGAAGGCAGTTTTACTGAGCTTCCGATGGTATCGGCAAAGGTTTACCACAGTGTCCCTGTGCCCTCGTGCAAATGCGATCCAGTAGTGCATTGAAATAAAATGTCTGTTGGCAACGCCAGAAGAGCGCTCAACAAATTGTGAAAGATAAAAAATATTAGTTAAACAGGCTTCAATAATAAATAAAAATAAATCGGACAATATTTTGCTGCTGGTCAGTATAAATTGAAATTTTTATTCCAGCCGTACCGTTATGCAGGTACACGAATACACGAATCCTGATCGACCTGTAGATAGCACAACTTTACAACTGTCTGACATTGACACGTGCACGTACTTTCCACCATATAATTAACACGAATGGAAAGTTGCGCTTTTAAGCCTCTTTTTTCATCCCGATAATGAACATCGCGTGTTCGAATCGATTTTGCGCAAATCCGTTCTGCATTCGCCAGTCTCATTGTTGTTCTCGCGTGAATTTAACATTCCCACTGACAATTCATGAAAGTACACAATTATGTCGTGGACGAATTTTAAGCTGAAATTTAATGAGCTCGGCTGTTCGACAGACCTCAGACCGTTTGGCTGGTTGGGCAATGCCTTTGGAATATTCCAGTGTAAATTCGCGAATAATCGACTGAAATTCGGCAACAGGCTGAATCGTTGCTACGTCTTTATTCTGTTCGGTGTACGCGTCTACTTTCGTATTTCGTCGTTTCCCGAAATCATTTTACCACCACCATTGTTATCGAAAATTATGATCGTGTCAACGCACGCGACGCTTTTCGCCGTGGAAATCGCCAATTTTGTCATAACGGGTTTTTTCGACAACCGTTTTATATCGGTGAGAATTTTCGACTCGACAAATATTAACCCTTCGACTGCACACTCCTGCCACGAAGCTCTGACTGCATGTGGGGTCGATCGGACCCCAGGCGTTTTTCAGATCGTTGTATTTCGGTAAATAGGCATTCTTTTTGTAGAAACGTTTTTTTGTAGTCAATGATCCTTATTTTAAGGCCTAACATTTTTTTTAAGCGAAAAAAGGGTAAATATCTGTAATCGTGACTCCTGGCCAATAAGGGGTTGAAAATTGTTTCATCGAGCTGATATTTTTCAGGATACTTTTTTGTGATTATACAACTTGGCAGAAGACAATTTCCACCCTTATTTTAACCCTTAGAGACGTTTTTTGCTTACGAAAAAAAAAGTTTTAAATATTGTAAAAAAATTTGTTGACCTTTTTGATCAGGAGCATATTCATATTTGACCCAAAAAAAGACTTTTTTCAAGAGTCGTAAAAATCGAAACTCGACCCTTAAGGGGGTGAAACAGGGATTTTACAGTTTGTACGAGACAACATATTTTTTGTCAGATTTGCTTCAAACGTGGCGTAAATACTCTACAATACGAATAATTGAACACGTATTTCAGCATTTCCTACAATTCGGCCCTTAAGAGGGTTAACGTTTGAATGAGACAAGATATTTTTTTTATCAGATTTACTTGAAACCTGGCGTAAATACTCTACAATACAAATAATTGAATACGTATGTCAGCAATTTCCAGAATGTTACCTTTAAGGGGGTTAAACGGGATTGTTAACGTTTGCATGAGTAAATATATTTTTTTACCAGATTCACACGACTTACCAAATTTATTTTATATCGAACATTATATGTTTTTCTCGCTTTTTAGTGAATGTAGGCAGCCAAGGAATACTCTTAACCCCTTAACTGCGCTCGTTTGGATATTTTTGGGTTGGCATAATTACATCAAACAGACCCAAACAAATACATGTTTAATTGTTTGTATTGGAGTGTATTTATGTCAAGTTCCAAGCAAATCTGACCAAAAAATATGTTGTCTCATAAAAACTTTTAAAAACCCCGTTTCACCCCCTTAAGGGTCGAATTTCGATTTTGACCACTCTTAAAAAGTCTTATTTTGGGTCAAATACGAAGCCTGCGTGGTCAGGATTAGGGGCCACATAGATATCATAATACTGCCGGGAGATGCGTTGAAAAACACGTACTCGTACGAAAATGATTACGGGGTCAAAACGACCCAGGGCGCAGTCGAAGGGTTAATCGAACGAATTAATTTAAATTTGCTCATATTTACTCACAATTTCCACAGTTTTTCGACAAACTCGCGATTTATGACGGCAGAGTCGCTAAATTGGGACACTCCAGGGGAGACAAGATGCGGACTTATTGGATTTATATCGGATTATCGATCGCTTTTGCAATTTGGGTAATGGCCACTTACTCCCGAAACCTGATAGTCCCGTGGATGGACATCGCTGGGAAAGATTTGAAATTCTTGATTGAAGAGTTTACATATCTCTTGGGAATATTGAAATTCAATCTTCTCGTTCATCTGACATATCAGCGATTTCGACACTTGAACAAAAAGATTTTACCGAGTGTCTCTTGGACGCGTGAACTCGTTACGACGAGCCATCTCCAGTCCGTAACGTCGGATGACGTGGTTTTTCTTCATGCCACACTCGCCGATGCCTCAGCTATCATTACTGACACTTACAGCATTTTGTTGCTCTGCTGGTTCGCCAATCTACTGTTCACGGCTGTACTGTACAGCTTTAACGCGACCTACCTCACGTGGCACGGCGCTGTACCATTTTGCACCGTCTTAATCGCCGAAATTCTCATTACGTGTATAGTTTGTAACTCAACCGCTGAGGAGGTGAGTGTTGCACGGAATATCGGTTTTTTTTTCCTTTGTACAAATGTACTTTGGCACCTCCGTGTTTAGTTTGAAAAATTTACTGAAATCGTTCCAACACAATTTACGAGTCTATGTCGCATCAAATTGCAAACAGCTTGCAAACAAATTGCAGACAGCCAAGCTTTATTTTTTTCGGAGCCGGTGTGTATTGTGTTGCTGTGGGAAATTTTGGCAACCGTCTCGCAAGGAACATCACTTAAGGAGGTACGATCACTTCCACGGGGTCAAAAAAGAGTACATTTATTTTACCCACAGGTGCACTGATTGATGTTTACTTATGTTGATTATTTATATTGTCGATTATAGTGTGCCAAATGCTGTGGTAAATGATGAATTAATTGCACGTGAACAAAAAAAAACTGAAAAATTAGATTGTCAACGCGACTCGGTAGTAATTTCGTTATAATAATATTAACATATCCACCATAAAAACGGACTGAAAAGACAACAAAAAATCAGCCGGAAAACTATAAAAATAGGCTTGAATTACCTCAACGGAATTAACACGATAGGCAGAATATAATTATACATATTATTGATGCGTGATGATTGAAACTTTCTTGTAATGCAGTGCTTTAACTACACGGTAAAGATTGATTTTCTTATTTTTTACAATATCTATCATATCTAATCTATCGAATTTCAGCTTCCCAACGGGTTTAGTTGGATGCGTGAGCAGAAAAACCACGATCACCGCACTTCCGGTTGACCGTCTCCGTAAGACGACGTGCTTCGGTAACTCAAAGTGCTCGGCTTCGCAGTTTTATTGCGAAAAAACTAAACGGTCAAATTAGCTCAAATTTTGGCAATAGGCGCATAAAGTATTCGTCAAAATCATATAAAAATTTCAAATCCGATAATCGGATTCGTAATAATGATCGTACCTCCTTAAGGTAATCCTATCGCCAGGTTACATTTCATAGGATTTTCATAATTTTTTTTTGAGCTTTAATTTGAGCTTTTTTTTGAGCTTTGAGCTTTGAGCTAAATATATTAATCATCGTCTCTGTAAAATTTCAGGGTCGGTTATCGACTTTATTGCAGAGAAAAAAAAATTAGAATTGCGTACTTTTGTGAAAGAATCCCGAGACGACAGACGAAAACCCAATTTCCGGTCGTTACAAAAGTGCATACAATAGTGCAAATCCATCAGATTCTTAAAAATAATCAGATTTACGTACTTAACACTTGTAGTAAACCACCGCTCTAAAAAAAATACACTTATTGACCTAATTTTCATGTAACATCGAGCTTAATTTGAACTTCCGGTATTGGATTTATTACCACTTGCTACGATAAAGAGACGTGACAGCAAGGCCACAACTGACTGTAGTCGTAATCTCGTCTCACTCATTCGAATTTCCACACATATTTCATTTTTAACTCGTGGCCCGAATACAATGCTTTACATTTCCCGCATCTTACATTGTTTTGAGAGATCGACATTGAAAAGCATACTCACCTGAATGAGTAAAAAGCGACGGAGCTAGAATCAATGCGGCCAAATATCAAACCTAAAAATACTACGCGAATCGTTGGAATAGCGATTTTTTTCATTTTTCTAATTAAACGTAAACATTCATTAAACAGTTTACAAATGGAAAATTTTAGTTATTACAAATTATCTTTTTTGCATATGTTAAAAATATGAACTGTCAGGTCTCAAGGATGATCAGTGGTATAACTAGTGTGAAGCGATAGGATTACCTTAAGATATGATATGCTTTTTACGAACCCGAAAATTTAATAACTAACTGATTTTCGTTTACAATCAAGTAAAAATACACCTCAGTTTACTGGCAAAATTCCCAGCTAAGTTACCGAACTTTTAACGAAAAATGACGACTCTAAAAATCGTCTTATTTATACGACGCTGTATGGAAACGACACGCTGATCACATTTGTATCGAATAATTTGTAGAGCAAATAACTCTAGATGATTGAAATGAACTGCTGACGCGTGCGAAAAAATCTAAAGATTCCGCAAAAACAATAAAAACAGGGTTCACCACAGGTTTAAAGAAAATATTGATGATAAAACTTTGAAAAATGTGACTCGCGGAAGAATAGAAATGTCCAAATCTACTACATCAGCGCGAAATTTTTTGATCCATTTTATTGATGGGTATAATAATTGATCGTGTCTTATTTTTATTAAACGGTACTGTAATTTACCAATGATACTGAAGGGTCCTCCTTATCCCCCCACAAAATGCGTCCCTCCGCAAAATGAATATCTTACGTGTGCGCCTTCGATATAGTCGAAACTCATATACAGGGTGGATCAATAACTATTAGCACCTTGGATATCTTCGAAACTATAAGGTTCACAGAAATATTTGCTGAAATGAAATTGCACAGTACGAAAGGGACCATCCGATAGCGATAATAGTTTTTTTTGCAGGTGAGGCTACTTCGGACATTTGAAGGTCAACTCCATTTTTTAAATGGATCGGTATGTTTTTTTCTTCTGTATCATGAAAGAAGAGCTTAAAACGAGTTCAACGACCTATAACATAAGGTCATTGAAGGTCATAGAAAGTACAAAAAGGCGATAATACTTACAGTTTCGGCAGTAAATGCAAAAAAACTATAAAGCCCACCTGCAAAAAAGAAACTATTATCGCCCTCGGATGGCCCCTTTCGTATTGTGCAATTTCATTTCAGCAAACATTTATGTGAACCTTATAGTTTCGAAGATATCCAAGGTGCTAATAGTTATTGATCCACCCTGTATATGATTCAGCGTTCAAAACTATTAGAGAGACATTTTTTTATCGCCGGAAAAACGGTCTTAAGGGGCAAACCACCTCTCAAACAAAGGCGTGTCACCTCTTAATTTAATTTTTCAAAATACTTCTTTAGTGAAATTTCCATCGCTTCACATCAGAAGAATTTGGGTTTTTGTTTCATTCCGATTGGTGGACTACTGTTGGGTGAAACTGCAAAGTCACCCCACGACAAGCCTTTCTTTGAGCGGTGGTTTGCCCCCTTAAAACCGTTTTTCCGCCACTAATAAAATGCGTGTCTTATATTTTTCAATGCGTCATCACATATACGAGTTCAAAGTAAATCGAAAACGGATACTTAAGTGACGTTCCTTGTTAATCATGCACAACGTGTCATTCGTGGTTGAGCAATTGGAATACGAACAGATATCAATTGCAACACAAGGACATCTTAATAGACGTCACTTAAATTATTGTCAGCGAAAAATACATGCTGATAACCGAAAAAGTGCCGGTAATTAACAAAACTCAGAGCTAATCCTCGTAAAGCAATATTTCAATTCAACTGCTATTCGATTGTGAGAAAAAAGATCGAAAAGTGACCATTGACCTATATTTTTCCCTGTAATTATTGCTGATTCCAATCAATTTTTTAAAAGACGACTTTGCACTCAGCGACCACTTCGTCACTTCATTCGTGGTTGCGAAATTTCGATACGACTACAAATTAAACACGCTTTAGCGATACGTCATTCGCCCAAATAATTGCCGATTAGTAATCGTCTCCTCCTCGAGCGGGATGACTCATCAATCCTATTTCAATGCCGAGAAAAAACTTTGTTTGTTTCGTTTATCACTTTTTCCGCGGATTTGTATTCGGATGGATAAAATTTTATGGAGACATCTCCACAATGCCACATCATCGATTGTTAGAAAAAAAAATGCTTATTAACGGAAAAGAACTGGTAACTAACAAACCCAAGAGTCTGCATTAAAAAAAAATCATTCCGCTCATACGTTCCGCGACAACTATTGTTCACGTCGATGGATTTTTATCAAGACACGTGTGCTCGATTCGTAGGCAAACAATACGGGAAGATACATGTCAGAGGACAAACCGACCCTGATCGAAGATTCGACAGCCATGGTAAGTAATTACTATGTAATTACTTACTATTAATTACTTGCTATAAAGTTAGGCAAGCAACATGGAGGAAAACTTGACGCTTCGATTGACGTGTTACCAGGACAGAGTACGAATGCAGCTTTACCTGTTGAACAATCGAGTTGTCTTCAGTGCCGGAGATTTTTTCGAAATCCGATTGTCCCTCTTGTACTCCGTGAGTACTCGACGATTGTTTTGTTCTTATACAGCGTAACATTTATCTATTTCTCTTTCGCAAAAAATAAAAAAAGGTTTGTTCAACTGACAGATGTTGATCTCGATTGCGACCTACGGGGTTTTGCTGACGAGCTATCGCAAGAAACAATCCGTGACGACCTAGTCCACCAACAGGCGAGATTCCCCAGTTTCCCCGTGCCTCCGTGCACATTAGAAGGAAATATATTTTTAAAAAAGAGCCCGCTGTCCTCAATTGTAATTATTCAGGAAAATCGGAAATTTCTCATGCGACAAATGCGCAATCGGGAAATTGCAACTACGTGTCGGTTTGCTTAAACGATTGCTAATCGAGCAGCGTGTGTGCGCGACTCTACGATTAATCCGTTACCGTGAAACGGGGTTCAATTGACATTAAGGGTAACTTTGACAGTTTTTGCGGCTACTTTAACAAAACGCCAAAATATTTAACTTAATAAATTCACTTTTTTCCTATTGTTACTTAAATTTGTTGTTCAAGTTTATTATAATTGCTAAAGCTGGTTGTAATGTTGCTCAAGTTGATTTTGATCTCAATGAGAATTACAGGACTGATAATGTGCCTAAAATACCAAGTACCCTAGGTATCAAAATACCAAGTACCCTAGGTACTTGGTATTTTCATGTAAAATGTAAAGGTACTTGATATTTTTATGTAAAAATGACAATTTGATTGTAAAGATCGTTTTTTTTTAAATTCCATATATAATTCATAAAATACTCATTTTTTTTATCAAAAAGATTCCAAGGTGACCCTTAATCTTTGACGTAAGTTGTCTTTCTGACATTTAAAAAAATCTAAAATTACGGGGAGTGGCTGGGGGGGCTTGACTTTCTTATACACTTGATAGCCAAAGGACACAATGGAATAAGAATGGAATGGTTCTAATGGAATAAGAAAAGTTGGAATTTAGGATGTTAAAAGAAAGTCACCTACAACAATTACTTCCAAAACCTGTTCAAAGTAACCCCATTTTACGGTATATCCGAGCAGAAAAGACATATTGACCTTCCTTCACTGGCTTAAGTTATGTGTAAACATCACAAGAATGATATATTTTAACAATGTTAATGAAAAGCGTTTTTCTCGAAGATACGTTATTGTAAACGGGAGGAGGCATAATTCGGGCACCTTCCGTCACATTGACTGGAAGTTTCAACTGCACCTTCTTTGATGAATTCCCCTGAACAAGGACACACGATTTTCACAATTCATCAAGAATTCTCGATTTATTAACAAATCAAGGCCGACTTTTAAAGAAAAAGGGACAAATTTATTCAAAATGATGCCATTTTGCGAAAAAAAGCATTTTTTATCGGTCGTATGTACTTATTTAGCAAAACTGATGTAGATTAGTTGTGCTTAAGTCGACATACTTTTTCTTTTACGATAAATATGTAAATAAATGATATCATATGAATTCAAAGCTGAGCGTATGCCCTTAATGGTTTATTACCATCATGAAATAGAATCAGTTTCAGGACATTAGCTGCTTATCCATGAAAGTTCTTCATTCGTCCGCAGAGCGCCTTAAAACGCTATCAGTGCAACTGAACTGCCATTTCGTACTTTTTTCATATTTTTCTGTTTTTTGTATGTCGCAACACATGCAGAGTAAACTCTCCAAACCTCTATTTGATGGCTTTTTAATGTTGCCAAAAAAAATCCCAAAAACGTCTTTTTGGGAGCCACACTCCACATCTTTCGTTGAGCCGCATAGATGTAACGCCTTAATGCGAATGACCGTCGCATTGATCAAGATTCACCCTATGAGGCTAATAATTCCGGCAACCAGAAGTTTTCATTATCAAATCGCGTTGTCATTTATTGATTCGACGTATACATAAAAACGCGTTACAAAAACGGGAGAAACATTGAACAACGGAAAATTGTCCAATCGCACAAATCCAATCAGAAAATGCACACGAAGGACAAAATTAATTACGAAACTTTTATCACGTATCAATAAATATGTAAAAATAATTGTTTCACGCTTTCAATCAACAAACTTATTACCATCGAGAGGCTCTTATTAAAAAAAAGAATCACGAGTGAACAGTTCACCAACTTGTTCGAGGGCAGCGAAGAGTTTCTTGTAAAATAATAAATAATAAAGATATGTAGGGTCGACGCTATCGAGACGGATCTTCCCTGCGTCCGCAAATTCGGAAATTCTTCAGGGCTTTCCGACGATGCAACGAGGTGAATACTAAACGAAGAGACTTTTCCGAAGAACGATAAAAAAGATTGGAGTAAAACGTAACGAATAATATAATCCAAAGAGTTGTGCCGAGTTTCCTTTTCGAAAATGACAATCGCCACGGGTTTTCCACAGTTTCCCTGTGCCCTCTTGCAAATGCCATACGGTAGTTCATTATCATATCAGGAACTGAAAATAGTAGAGTGACAAGTGTGGGGTGAAAGTGACAGGGATTGGATCGTGGCGAAGGATCATAAAAAATAAATGCATTCGATGATTAAGGAGATTCTAGACAATTGACAAATTGTTAGCATTTGATTCTAATTTATACAATAAATTGTTTGTCATATACTGAATGCACCCTCCAAATTTTCAAGCGAGCGTCTACGCCGTTTCTATAAAAGTTACAATTGAAAAAAACATTTTTTTTAAATAGGGCATTTATATAACACTGTGACACTGATTACGTAATTTTCATAGTGTCCTGAGTGATTTGATAGTTCTCCATAACAATATATGACAACTTGGAACATTTTTTCAAACTACTTCGTGCGTAAGATTGCCAATCAGCGATGAGCGTAGGCATCTCCCTATGTAAAAAAGTGTATTTTAATTGTATAATAAATGTTGTAAAAACGGTATTGACGATCGATAGAAAATTTAGATGGTGCATTCAGTATACCGCGTGCCATTTTAATCTTACACCTGATTTATTCCCAGAAGTACTACTGCCATCAAGTATTGAGTATAATAAAACTTTCAGGATTCAAAGGGGGACGTTGCAAAAAAACTTCTTTTATATACCACAACCATGTTTTCCTCGCTATCTCGTGCGTGTAAACAAGACCTAAAAGAGGTGTTGTAGGGCCTAGGCCTTAAAAATTTGCGCGTCTGCGTCTGTCACGCTCGCGGTCTTTGAACGTCGTTGTGGAACAGCTGTCAGTCTTTCACCTGACAACGCGACAAACTTGTATCGGGGTAAATAACATATATTTATTCATCCCGAAATTGTTTTTACAAATAGTACATTCAAATATAACCATACATTTAAAAAGTACTCTGATATAACACAATTGTGTTTTCCTCCCTTTTTCGTGCGTGTGAACGGTGAACGCCTTGTTATAAATTATGAATAAGATAGTATATTGAGATATGCTGATGCATTCAAAAATTACGTTTTGGGTCACAGCCCGCGATGTTTTGTGAAATGAAAATCGCGCTCGGCGTAAAAATCACACTTTGTCTCCTCAGTACACAAAGTACTATTTGGGTCCAAAATTCAAAATGGCGACGTTAAAATAGCCGACATGTTTTTTAAATTGGGAATATGACTTATTTTTCGCCAAAAAAATGTTGAGATCGAAACTAACAACTGTTGTAAAAAAGTTTTTTTGATAAACGTTGAAAAGAATCGTTTTTGGTCGAAAATTCGAAATGACGACGTCAAGATGGCCGACATGTTTTTTAAGGGATACATTTTTAACTTTTAAACTCGTTAAATTTTTTGCTATTTTAGCGCTATCCAGAATGTACCACGATGAGGTAAAGTCTTCAACATCCCCTAATGTAAGTGTACGTGTGTGTTTGTGTGTAGGTATGAGTTTATTTGGGTTCGTTCGATAACCCAAACAAACCCAAACAAGGATTGAACCTCTGCTCGTCACTGTCGTCATCAAATAAACCCAACTGTCAGTGTGCGTTTGGGTTTGTGTGGGTTTATTTTCTAACGGAAGTGACGAGCTGCAGAGACCTAATCTGTGTTTTGATTTGTTTGGGTTATCGAACAAGCCCAAGCAAGCGTAAGCAAACTCACGCCCACACACACGCACACTACAATAGGGTTGTTGAAGACTTCATTTCTACGTGGTACCCTTTGGACAGCGCTAAAATAGTCAAAAATGGTGTTTTAACGTAAAAATTACGAACATAATCATAAAAAAATCCCTACAGTTGTCTTTTTTGGCCTTACAAATATTTTGATGCGAAAAAGTCCGTTTCCCATTAAAAATAGGAACAAGTCGGCCATCTCAGCGTCGCGATTTTGAATGTTGGACCAAAATATATTTATTTTCAACATCTCCCTTTGATCCCTAAAAGTTGTATTATTCTCAATACTTGATTGGAGCAGTATTTTTCTAGATAAATCAGATGTGAGATTAAGGGGCTATACCAGTGTGATACTTTCCAAAAATCGATTTTTTTTCCTTTTCCGACAGTTTATACTTCCAAGAATATCCTGTAGAGATTTCAAGGCCGTATCTCTAATACTCCCCGAATGGCAGCCTTCTAAAGAGCAACCGCTCGTAGGTATAAAATGTCCCAGTTAAATCTTTAAACGTGTTTTTCTCGAAATGAGATTTTTCAAACTTGCTGACATTGTAACTCAAAGAGCAATTATCCGATTGACTTGACGTTCGAACTGAGTACTCTTGAATATATTTACTCTACAATGACGTAGGATATTTTCGATTGGATGAAAATTGACGATTTGGCATTGAAAAAAACGATCATTTTATAGGCAAGAAAGCAGACGTTCTTTTTCATAACTACGCTATTTTCTTAGATTTTGATATTTGCCGAAAATCCTACGTCATTGTACAGGAAATACCTTCCAGTTTAACGAAATTTTTTCCTTTTTCGGTTTCGGCTACTCAATCGGCCGGAATTATGTCAGTAGTGGAGGAACTTTTTTTAGCGCCTCCGAAGGCAGCGCATAAGTCGCTTGGATCTCAATATTTTTCTATGAAAAAATGATGCAGTATAGGTCAAATATAGCCAAATATATTCTTAATTTTCCGAAACATTTAATCGAGTACTTTTCTTCCAAAAAATTCCCGAAAATCACTCAAATTTTCAGCGTTTAAACTGGTACAGCCCCTTCAAAAGGGCCAACCAGTATGACCAAAAATTCGATGTATAAACTTTAATGAAATTGCAACACTTCGCCAATTGTTCCAAAATGCCTCATAATAAAGACTTCGTCGCTTTGTCTCTGGCAAAGCCATTTTCCCGTAGGTTTCGGTAAAGTCCCCATAGAGTATCCACCCCGCGACGAGTATAAGAGCTACTGCCACTGTTCACCACATCATGTTCGCGGCACCTTTGGTCCTGGCGAGAGGATTCAAGCACAAGCTCGTGAGGACTCGAGCGGCCTCGTTGCCCTCGTCCTTCGCATACAGAGTGGACCTCTTGGCTCTTCGTCTCGCCAGCGACCGTTTGCCAAAGCTGGCATTACCAACGGCGCCGTGTTCCCCATTGGCGATCCTCGTCGGTGCTGCGTTTCTTCGGCTGTAACGCTGCTTGTAGGGCATCACGTTTGTTCTGTCAGCTTTGAAGGATGGACGTTTGAGAATCCTCTTTCTCGCGACGCTTCCGTTCGCACCCTCGCCTCTCCCGTCAACCGGAACTTCACTGGTGTTTTTGTCGTTAGCGCGTTCCTCCTCGGGATTGTCGTCTCGTCTGTCCTTGGGCTGGGGAGCTCGTCTCTTCTGGTGTGTCCGCTGGCGGTTCGTCGTGGCAACTTCGGCCACCCGCCGGATACCGGAGATCGGTCCATCGGCCAGGCGAACAGCGCCGACGAAACGATTTTCCGGCCAAGAGGCGACAACCGGAAGTCCGCAAGCGTTGTGCATACCGACCAACGGGACGCCGATCGCGCAACGACTACGACGATCGGCTAAGATCGGCAACGATTCCACGTCCCCCCCGCCGTCGCGACGAGCCGATCTCATCGACGAACGTGCGTTTCCCTCGTAAACGGATATCTTCTTGACGACGTTACCGCGCTCGAGAGCGACCTCTTCGCCCTTGTTCTCCACGAGGCGAGCTTGGGATTTCCGGAGGTTCCGCGGAACCTCGTCAGAGGGAGCCGCTCGACGAGGATCGAACGATCTGTCGCGCCCTCTCGAGGATTCGCGGGACCTACGAACGTCCGGATAATCGGCGTTCGCGTCTTCGAGAAAACGATAGTCGGGCAAAAAATCGACGATCTCGTCGCGCGCAACGTCCCTGCTGGATTTCGATCGTGAATCTCGACGCTGAGACTCGGCCGATGGCCACGAGTCCCGCGTTACGAATTTGCGTTCGGTCGTGACGATCGGCGATGACACGTGAGAGCAGCGCCTCAAGCTCGATCTTCTCGATCCTCGACTCGATCTCGAGCAACGCTTGACCGGTTGTTCGCGCAAACTTCTCTCGGGCGTGACAAAGGAGAATTGTCCTTGGGCCCAGGATCCACGAAAGGTTCCCATGTCGTGGGCCATCGAGGCCCGATAATCCTTTATCGGTATACTTCTCACCGTTCCCGTTGACGGCTCCTTCCCCCCCTTGAGCTCGTCGTGTTCGCGCCGCGTGGGCGACGCTACCAAGCCATCGTCGTCATCGCGGTTCGTTCGTCTCGCGGTGGCTGACAAGATAGTTTTTCCGACCTGCATCGTTTGGTCGCCAGCTTTTCCACCGTGGTTCCAGGAGCCTCGGGTCGCGCGCGAACGAGCGGGATCGTTCGCGACGTCCACCGGGCGCTCCTCGTAGAATTCGTCGTTCCGTAATATTCTAGCCTGGAAACGATCGCGCCTGCTTTGCCATTCCTCTATTATGCTCCTCGGACGCAACCGTGATTCCAATTTTTGCACTCCGTGGAAATCTTCCACCGACCACTGCTGCGCATTCCTCGGCTCACCCGTCTCGGACTTCTTGCTCGTCGCACCCTCATCCTCGCTGCCCTCGTGCCACCTTCATGACTTCCCGCCGAACGTCGTGCCCGTCATGTGCATGCGGTTCTCGATACCCGAACCTCCTGAAACGTTCAACGACGACGATCAATGCTGAGCGACTTTTCTCTTCGCAGCTCTTCGTGGGTGGATGCGCCGATTGTCGGGCGCAAATTCGGAACCCATCAATTTAGGCATGGAGCCTAGAGGGAAGGAGACCGAACGGGCATAGCAGAATCGTAATAAATTTGAAGCCTGAAAGCGGCGAAAAAGATATATGTTGGTTGTAGTTCGAAATACAGCCAAGAGCGCGCTTGTGTTGTCAGTATAGGATATGAAGTAAGGCATTGGTGATGCCATGAAGTGAGGAGTATTCGTTATCGACCCTCGGTCATTGCTGAAATAAGGATATATTGTCTTTTAGCGTTTACACGCTGACACATTATTTCCATTTTCTTACGTGCGAAAAAGTGTAGTGAACTGATTGTTCCACGTTTCATAACGAACAAGTAAGAAAACGGTGGTATTGTTGTTAATAGTACATAGAATTTTCAGTGCAATTAATAACTTTTTAATCGTATTGCGATTGTAATTCGGGAATTGTGTAAAGTGTGATTGGCGTTCATACTGTCACATGCGATCACAAAAATTACAATAAGTTAATTTTTTTTACACTGCTTCATCAGTATGGGGAAATACTGTTCATTAGGATTAAACAGAGACAAGAGTAAGTAAAAAATAAAGAAATACGTACTATACGTAGGGATAATAATTGTATAAGCAAAGGTATCTAACAAATACAATTTTTATGAGGGAGATATAAACACAATGAGGATTATACCTCGAACTTATTACTTTGGTTGATTTGAGGCATAATTGAACTTTTATTGAGTTTGGGAACCAAATATAAAATTTGCACATTTATATCTCGTATCCAGCCTGGTATATATTACCGCGCTATCTGAAATACGCTCCTCTCTCTCTCTTTTCTCAGTCTTTCTCTGTCATCTTATACTAGCGACAGCAGCGCCACCACATAGACCTATATATATTTTTCGTCGGTTTTAGGGGCCACGTCCATGGTACAGCGTTCGGGCTCCTTTACTCTAGGCTCCATGAGTTTAGGCATGGAGACTGGGGTAAAGGAGCCCGAACGCTGTACTGCGGACGTGGGCTATGAAAGCAGCGAACATTTTTACTGAAATATCCGCTGGCGCTGCTATACTCAAGATAGGATGACTGAGACGGAATGAGAAACGAGCGAGAAGAGAATATCCAAAGCGGAGTTCTACGCAAAACAGATGAGAAAAACAGTAAATTTGTTCGTTCGTCGATTAATTCTGTCATCGTGTATTTGTTTATTAGATAATAATTTTGGGCAAAACTCAAAGCCAAGTCAACCTAGACCTTAGAAAGATTTATTAATAAATTATTTTTGTACAATGCGCGATCAAATCCAAACGAATTAAAAAAACAACAACAAAGTGTACGCATATTTATTACTTAATGCACAATTGCTCTTTTCGTTGAGGTAGGAAACAAAAAAATTTAAACAATAAAACATTAAAATCGGTGAACAATAAATAATATTAATAATGCGATAAACTGTAAAACTGGAAATAAATCGATTTGTACGTAGTCAAAGTTCATTCGAGAGCGAAATTTTCATCGGAGACCCTCAACAATTGATCCATCAGAAGGTCCGGGTAACTCGCTGCAGGGAACGTTTTGTTTCGATTGACCAACGTTTTCCTGTAGAAATAAAGAATGATTAATTATTGTATTTATCTCAATGTAATAATGGACAATTTATGTAGAATTTTTCGAGGGGATGACAAAGTACGGTTTCAACGAATTGACTCAAATAATAAAGAGTTCTGAAAAAAGAGAAAACGGGAGGGATAACAGATAAGAATATTCCGCATATATAAAATTGAAGACCGCAAAAAAGAAATGAATTTTTGAGAAATCATACTGCTGAACACAGGCTATGAACAATTACCCAACACAGCTGCAGGTTAGCTGAGTTGATTAGAAGAAGAGAGGACATTATAGAAAAGTCAGGCGGGATAGGAAATGAATAGAGAAAAAAGGAAAAGAGTCAAAATGTGGTGGAGAAACTCATTTAGAAAATCTTGCTCCTGCAACGCTTAGTGTTTTTATGCACTTCATACCAAAAAAAACAAATTACTACAATTATTACTATCCTTACCTTGTCATGCGCTGCGATGGGCACAGCCTCACCGATGAGGTCATACCGAACATGCGGAATTACCTCGATCGTACCATTAGCCATTTTCATGCGGTCTTCGTTTATTATCGAGTCATCGGCGAAGTGAAGCTCGCACAGAAAATCATAGTAGGAGAGACACTGTCCAATGACCACTCCATCCAATATGAAGATACAAGGAAAAAAACAAAGCGGGTTGAAATTAAATATATACGCTATAAGTTATGCAATTACTTAATATTTCGTTAACAAATTATACGCGTTGCCTCATTTAACAAAAAGGAAACATTTCAACCAGAGATTTACTTTTGGAACCTTGAAGACGGACAAGTGCCGTACTCCTAAACGGTTGCACTTCGCTCTGCTGCAGTCTCGCCCAGTTCGACACCCTGGGTACGAACAGTATTTCCGCATTGTGCACTCTACAACAAGAAATAAACTCAATATAGAATTTGTTATTGCATACGACAATATATGAATTCTAACCTCACTTTCATGCTCATTCGATTCAACGCATAAATGGCAATTATAATATAATATTGAAAATAGAAAGTATCGTTTTCTTACCTGCTTATATATAAAGTGGGGCAATCACCCACTGCACTCCATAGCACTGATGCTTATCGCAATAAAAAATCCTTGTAAATGCAAACCGGGATAACCAAGAATCCTCCAGTTTGTATATAGGATCACTTCATATCGTCACCGATGCCATACTTCATATCCTACCCTCCCTGCACTAGCGCTTGTTGTGGCTGAATTTAGAACCACAACTTTTCGTCACTGTCAAGGTCCACGTTTATAACGCTTTTCCTCTACGCGTTCAGGCTCCTTTACTCTAGTCTCCATGAGTTTAGGATTCATGGTAATTCTACTGATCAGGAGGAACATGGGAAACAATTTTTTTAGGTTTGGGGAGGTTTCGGCGGTCCAGCTGAGTCAAATGACGGTTTATACTTTTTTTAGCTTTTAAGGCTGCTATGGGGTTTAGCCGTCGGGGGTGAGGTACCTATCCTTATGCACGGAGCCGATTGACTGTTACCAACTGTTAGCTTTCAAATAAGCGGCCAATTATATAATATTAAATAATTACGCTCGAAAACGTGCGTTTTTGAGCTATTCTATTTCTATTTCCGTTGTTAAAAATGGTTTTTTCTTGATGCTAGATAGCCAAAAAATTACATCGATGAACGTCTTGATTATCTGACCGCACGTACAATTACGTACATTAAACTATTTTTTATCTCTGATGTTTTGAGGTGCAACAGATTTCGATAAATTCGTAGACTCAGTATAGTCTAGAGACAACATCATATATTTTTGTTAAATTCAATCTTGGATTGTGGCTAACGCTCCAACCTCCCCAAAACCGAACGCAACGTTGACCCAAACGTACCAAATTCCCGGTCCGTTTCACTGAATGGGCTGAGCGTCTGGGTGGATGTAAACGTGGACGTTTGAGACTTCTTTTCCGTCGATATTTTCGAGCATGCCAAAAAAGTACTGAGAAGCGCCGACAACTCGATTATGACGACACCGAGGCCAACTGCGAGAAGAATGAGAGCTTGCTCCTGCGTCCATTTCTCGATCATTTCGAGACAACCCTGCGGTACGAGAAAAAAATCACACGCAATAAGGAGATATATTACGTACGTCAACAAAAACAATTATAAATTCTTGGTACCGGGAAAATTTGTGTGATTTTTTGTCAAACGACTACTGGTGAGACCTATAACATTAATTTTAATTTTATAGCGAGGGTCGTTGTCAGTTCATTTAGGGTAGTTCGGAAGAACAACTGGAAGTCAAACTGACAATTTTAACGATTTTTATTTTTTTCTTCCGAACGTTTAAAACACATAGAGATTAATCTCATAGAAAGGTATTTTTATTTTGGTACTCATTGGAATTAAAATTTATGATGATTTTTATAAATACTTTCATCGACATTGGTTACTGAGCACTCGGTTGATCATTATCGACTTTACTAGTGAGTTCATGTTTAAAGCAGTTGGCAACGCTACATAACCTCACTTTAGAAGAATTCAAACATCACCTCTCAAGGACTCGACAAATGTCAAAATATGGCACAATTACGTGTAAGTGGTCGATTCGCGAAAAAATCTCGTATTGAGCAAAAATATATTTGTATACGTAATAATCAATTTAAAAATGTTAAGATCTACAATCAACATATATTTATTCATTTTTTATCCTTCGTTTTATTATTACTTTTATTATTTAGTTTAGAGAGAGAGAGAGAGAGAGAGAGAGAGAGAGAGAGAGAGATGCCGCATAGCAAAATTTTACAAATTATCCTGAATCAATTACACAGTGGGTCAGCTAGAATTTGTGCAGGTAAATTCCGTAATCGAAGATTCGAATAAGAAGATTTTTTCGTTGGGTTAAACGACTAAATTTTACGTAGTCATCATGTCCAGTAAATTTTTTAGAGGTTACGTTTGAGTGCGTGTATTTTAGGCCAACTTTCAACGTTCATATCTCGGAAATGGTACGGATGAGTGTCTTAACATGTTTTATTTCAACGTGGTTAATGACACACCTTTCTCGCAAAAAAATAGGAGGTTAACCGTTAGTCGACTTTTGAATTGTTTCTTCCGGACCACCTTAAGACTTATTTTTACATACTTTCCTGTTATCAATTAATTCAGTGAGATGTCGACGGTAACAAAACGAAGACGAACTCGTTCGAACTATCCTAATGCATTTACTTATATATGCGAAGAGTATGTTATTCAATAATTTGGAAAAACAATTACAGTTTTCGTGGAAAATTATTTTTTTTTCTTAGTTCGGAGTTGGAATAAAGAATGAAGATAAATTCGCAAAAAATGTTGGCTCCTTTAGTGAAGAGCAAGCCACCAAAACAAAAATCGTGAAAGATAGGTATCGGGTTTGAAGTTTGATGCGGGACTGCCCCGACAGGTCTCACTCAAGAAAATTAGGAAAAAGAAGTTAAAATCTATATTATTATTATACATATGAGGCATTCCACGCCATTTCGTTCGGCCGTCACCCTGACCATTTTTGATTTTTTTAATTTTTTTAAATAAAATAGTATGCTATGCAGGGAGCATTTTCACATTTTTAAATTTTTATCGCTGTATTTCAGAAGTTACAATTTTTGCAAACAATCTGGATTTCAGAAAGTTCGAAAAAGTTCTAACGCCGATATCTCTTAAATTAATCGATATATCGAAAAATGTCTACGAAAATTTTGTTCACGAAAATTTTGAGTGTTTCGTATGAATTACTAATAATTTTTATTACTAATAATACGCGTAAGTAATAATGATTGTACTTATTTACAATTAGTAATTATAGTGATATTTTTACAATTAGTAGCCCGATCTAATATGTTGGAGAATGATTTGTCCATTACTTTCCTAGAAGAAATAATAAAAAGTATGCATTATAGGAGAATATATGAATGAAACACTAAGTACATATTTTTTTCTCTTGAGGGAGTTGAGAGTTTATCTTGAGAGAGAGTTCATCGGAAGCAATGTTAAAATTTAGAATTTTTCCACCCTGGTCGTATTTTTGTCTGCGTACTTGATTTTTTAATTTTCAATTAATCCGTCAAAATCATTTCGATCCCCGTAGAGTGTCAATTCATGACACGGAGCAATTTACAATGTACTCTCCAAATTATAACAAATCTTATCAACTTTTTCACGTAAGTAGTGTTCACTTTTTAACTTTTTCGACGAAATTGGAGACTCGTTTATAGCCGTAAAGCGTCATTTACAACAGGTAACTGTGTTTTGATGCTTGCACGGGAAGAAGTGCTCTGTTGAGATAAAATGTCTTCCCTGCAAGAAGAAAGCATTTCTGAAAAAGGAATGAATACTTATTCCACCAAAAATGTAACAAAAAAGGATAAAAACTAAGGAGTGTTTAATCCATAAAAAAATCAATTTATAACAAAAAAGTCATTATACCTGAGCAATTTGAGAAATCGTTGTCATCTTGCGGGTCATTGCTCTTGGACCTTGCACTGCAATCTTCGTTTGATTTCTCCGGTAAAAGTAATGATTTTGTTCGACACTGCTTACACAAGTAATAATTACCGTGTAAATTCAATTTATTTTGTATTGCTTCAGATGCAATTCGTAAATCTTTTTTTTCGCGTGATTTTTTTCGTCGGAAGGATTGCGACACCGATTAAAATGCACGTTCAATGACAAAAAAACGATAAATTGGAGCAGATAATTCTTTTACTTTCGCACTTTTCAGCAGGTGAAGAGACACTGTTGATTCTGGCTGCTTTTACAAACTGTTCAAAAAAAGTCTGGTTTCACGAGCCTCGCTCCTCGACAGAAGGAGACAATAACACTCCCATGTCTACATTTCAAACAATGTAATGTTTCAACCTTGGGATGTTCGCTTGCCAAGTGTAGGCGTGATTTTTCTTAGAAACGGTACTAAAACATTTAAAAAATACTGCGAATACGATAAATATGATTCATACGAAACACTCGAAATTTTCGTGAAAAAAAATTGAATTAATTTTTTTTAAATACAAGGAGAAATGGGCCCACAATGGGACCAGCGCTGAAATTCATATAGTTTATCATATTATTTTAGATAATTTTTTGAAAAAAAAAATGGCAATCATCTTGTAAAAAAAAATAGTTTTCACTTTATACGCTGAAAAAATGTTGACAACGATGATTGAAACATTTTTTTCTCTTCTTTATGAAAGTGTGAATTAATATGAAAAAAATCGATCTATCGACATTTTCGGATATATCGATTAATTTAAAAGATATCGGTGTTAGAACGTTTCCGAACTTTCTGAAATCCAGATTTTTCGAAACATTGTAACTTCTGAAACACATGCGATAAAAATTTAAAAATTGATAAAAATACTCCTTGCACGGCATACTATTTTATTTTAAAAAATTAAAAAAATTAAAAATGGTCAGCGTCACGGCCGAGCCAAATGGCGTGGAATGCCTCATACATAAAAGACAAAGTCCTGACTGACTGACTCGTCATCGCCCAGCCAACACCGCTAAATGTACAAAGGTGAAATTTGGAAGACATGTTGATTTTATTATGTAGCCACCATTTAAGAAGGAATTCTTCGGAATTGAACTCTTAAGGGAAAAAAGGGTGGCAAAGTATGTATGTAAATTGGAAAATAATCTGGTCGGACTTACTTGAAATTCATTATTCGAGCTTCTTGACGCAATTAAAGGAACACGCATTCCAGCGTTTTTAGAAATTCAACCTCTGATAGGAGAAAGAGGATGGCAATGTTTGGAAAATAAAAATGGAAAATGAAAAACCTGGTCAGACGATTAACTTGAGACTTAGTATTAATGCTCTTCAACACCATTAATAAAATACGTATTTTAGCGCTTTCGTAATTCAACTCCTAGACGAAAGGGAGTGCCAAGGTTTGTACACAAAATTAAAAAAATCGGGTCAAATTTCCTTGAAACTTTGTACAACCGCTTCTGGATACAATTAATGAAATTTCAGCGTTTTTGAAATTTCAATCCTTCAGGGGAAAAGAGGGTAGCAAAGTTTGTATGGTAAAAGAAATATGTGGTCAGATTAACTTTAAACGTTGTATCAATGCTCTTCACCACAATTTCTACGTGTTCCTCAATGAAACATTTCAGGAGCACAGTTCACTAAGGTCGTTGCTAAATAATTGTTGAAAGGTGGGGGGAGGAACGAAGTTCCTATGCTAATAGATTGTGTGACGTTACCAGTGCCAACTTATTGTAGCAGAATATTAGTGCACGTGGACGACTGAATATCGCGAAAATGTTCAAATGTACGGTAGATAATCGTAATTATTATTTACATATATGGTCATTTGAAGTATTTAGGATTATCAGAAAACTAAATGTTGATGTTTCAAAATTCTATTGAAATAGACACGAGCTGTGACAACGCCGCACGGTTCTGTCGTAATTCAAGGCTATTAGGTTGACTGCAGTGACTGCCGCGGATCGCAGCTGTGTTCCGCGCGTTTCGTGCCGGTCGGCGTTTTCAGAGGTTATGTCAGAACAAAAGGAGGCAACAAATGATTAAGAAAAACAATTAGTGCGCCGCAGAGTTTTCGATGGAAAAGACGATTTTTCAGTGCTCGTATCCACATGCATCGTACTATGCTCATCGCAGCTAGGAAAACGGGAATACATGATAAATAAATGAATAAGGTCCCCTTAGTCGCATTTGACCTTATCGTATTTGAAATTGGCGCGCTAGTTTTTCGATGGTTCTGCTATTCCCATAGTTCCGACGTTGGGGTGGGGGTAAAAATGTCGAATGACCAAATGTAGAACGACAAAGATTTCGAAACGGTAGAATTATGAACTCTCAAAATAACGAAGGTTCAATTATTCGAAATTTTATCTGTCGATTGATAAAAAAATCGAATGACTATAAATCGAACCATTATTTATTGGAGAGCTAATTTATTCGAAAACGAATATTCAGATCGTCTGCAATTCGGAACATAAAAATACAGAATCGAAACATGTAGAACACCCATATTTCCGAAACAGAAAATAGCGAGTGCCCAATATGCGTAATATCGTCTATGGCGAAAAGCAATAAATCGAAACGCAAAATATCGATGGCCCGAAATGTCGAACGCCGAAAGGTCGAACGGCCAAAATGACGAACGTGGTGGGGCCCGTCACGTGGGATGACTGCCTTACGATATTTTAGCCGACTGACCGACAGCGCCATCTCGCAGCTTCACTCTGACGCGCAAGTAACGTATTGCTCGATTCGCCATCCGGGCCGTTCTACATTTTGACCCTTCGCGATTTTAACCACTCGACTTTTTGGCCGTTCGCTTTAATGATTTTCTGCATTGTGAACCGTCGCAATTTTTTTAATTCGGAGAATTGTCGTCTCGAATCATTTGGTGTTATGCATACAGGCCCATCGATATTGTGTTTTTCGCTAATGTATTAAATCTGATTTTTGTTTTTCGCTATATATCAACTTCCGAGATGTTCATATTCGTAATTTTTATTTTCGACTTTACAGACTCTAGTAAGATTGACCCATCTATATTCGAACATTCGGCATTTTCGAATTCGACATTTTTCCCCCCACCCCGACGTTGCCACATTTTAATACATACGCCACAGCAAGCCTCACTTTTTCGTAAACTGTTCGCATATTTTTCATACATTTTCCTTAAATACTAGGTGCGCAACTATGTTCCCGGGTTTCACACATGGATGACTAAGGACACATGTAGTCGGCATACAGGTCTGAAATTGTGTCTTCATAGCTTGGACATCTGTTAAGAATACCCAGTCGTAATATGAACAAATATCGCGACACAACGACCTTTTTTCTAATCTCGAAAATGTCAAAGTTTGTGCCAAATAAACAGCATTGGCGGGAAGCGGGAAGCCACTTCCGAAATTTTCCTTTTGCGGCAGTACAGAAAGAGTTTCCTGCATCGAATTGTTACTGGCGATGAAAAATCGATATATTTCGAGAATCCCAAGTGCAGAAAATCGTGGCTTTCACTTGGCGAAGTGTCAACCTCGACGGCATGGCCAAATCGCTTCGGAAAAAAGACAATGCTCTGGGTTTGATGGGACCAGAAAGGAACCGTGTACTATGAGCTGCTGAAACCGGGCGAAACTGTCAAAGGGCATCGCTACCGACAACTAATCAATTTGAACCACGCATTGCTCGAAAAACGGCCAGAATGGGTCACGAAACACGAACATGTGATATTGCAGCACGACAACGCTCCGTGCCATCGCGCTTCCATTGTCCAGAACACCATAAAAACCATGGAGACTAGAAGTAAAGGAGCCTGAACGCAGTGTTGGAGAAATGGTCTGAAAAACCGATGTCGCCAACGATTTACACCATCTACCGCGTGGCGGCGCCTCTACTGCGGCGATACCGGAAACGCCGGGAAACGCCGTGATTCGAAATAGTTTGTCGTAGATTTTTTATATTAAATTGATGAGTTATATTGATTTGCTTTTGTTCATAGTTATGAAATGTCAATATATCAGTCATTTGTCGACTTGGAGCCGATCGATACTGCAAATGTTTTATTTTTATTCGGTGACATGAACGATTAAATAACCATAACGCAACCTAACCCCTAATGCAACCCAACCAAATCCTAATCGCTTATTCGATTTCAAAGAGAAATATTTTTTTAAGTCACGACAAACAAAAATAAAAAATATAGAATTTACATTAAACCTCAAACCAACCAACAATTCAAACCGAATCTAAACTCCATCCAGGGGGAACTGCTTAAATATTAAAAAACGACTTATTCTAGTGATGCAAGTGATAGCTCAATGGTTAGCACGCTGGAGTAACGTTCGCCAGAGCCCGGGATCGCACCCTCGTCGGGAAAGTTTTTTTTCGCAATAAATATTGCTCATAAACTAAGTGTCGAAATGAAAAAATCAGTTTTATTTTTGCTCCTAAATGTAAGTCATTTTTTTAAAAACTGAACGGAAATTATGGACTGCTAATTATAGACGAAAACTCTCGCAAAACAAAAATACTGACGATGTATGAATAATAAACGTTAATTTCGGGACCACCGATATTTTATTCGTTTCTTACACGCCCATCAAATGTTCATCATCCTCAAAAAACAGATACGAAGGTGGCAGAGATGTTGTGGGATTAAAAAATGTGTTTTTCACTTTATACACACGCGAAAGAAATACGCTGCGAATAAAGACGTATAAAACGGAAATAAAACTCGGAGCTCACTTCGTTGTATGACCAACGCGAAACTTTACAGCGGTATCTTTGGAACAAGAGCGCTACCGTGGCTGAATTTCAAACTAGGAAATATCGATCGGACTCCTTTACTCTAGTCTCCATGATAAAAACACTGAAATGGGATCTGCTACCGCACCCGCCGTCATGGAGACTAGATACAGGAGGCCACACTCAGCCTTTCAACTCGTCCCCAAAAAGGTATCACGATAGATTGCGCTGGGATGCTCCGGACCACGTGTATAGATGTACGCAAGCATGGGTCCGATCAGGGAGGCTAGCCTCCATGATATTACTATACGTAGGGCCCGCGGCATCTATGCTGGAGCCAATTTTGGGGACGCTTTTTTCGGCGGCTTTGCACGGGAGTTTGGTCTCCTGGTATCTAGTCTTCATACCCGCCGTATTCGCCAGACCTGGCCCCTTCAGGCTATCACTTGTTCCGGTCGATGGCGCATGGCTTGGGTGGGCTACACTTAGCCAATTAGGATGCAGTACAAAATTGCTTGGACGAATGGTTTCAGTCCAAAGACGCGTCTTTTTATCGTCGCGGTATTTATGTATTGCCAGAGAAATGGCAAAAATGTGTTAATAGCGAGGAACAATACTCCGAATGAACCATTTTTTGTATTTGTCTTGAAATTTTCGATTGTTTACTGGTCAAAAAAACCCGGAAACTTAGTTGCGCACCTAGTAGATCGGTAACCTGTCTATTTTGGTAATATTGTTCCGCACACTATCCTGCACACAACATTCTACTTTTGGGTCACTTTCTTCATAAATGCGGAAATATACCCGAGAAACTGAAATGGTAGCGACGTTGCCCCATAGACAACCAATGCGATCAAGTGGCGATTGATGTAAACTTCAAAATTTAATATTTAATAAATATGTGCGGAAATCTCCGTTTTCCTCTTGCCAGTATATTCAGAAAATATACCATAACGATTGGAAAATGTTTCATTAGTATCTATTTACCCCAATATTTTTAAGCAACAACCTTAAGGAACATTCAATATAAGTCTACGCGAGCGGAAAGATAGTATTTAATAATACTCAAATTTATCAATAAAATTAGATTTTATTTAGAAAAATGTATGTTTCCCGGTTCTTATGTAGAATATCAATATTGAGTATTAAGATACGATCAATGTGGAGATTGAATTTAGAAAAAAATGTACAGTTTTGCGGCACGAAATCGGCTGTTGAACTGTATTATTGATTCGTGCGGATTGGTCTTACTGGTGAACGTGTGAATCTGGTGAGAAACAATGCGCGTATAAATCTTGAACCGTTTCGATTTGGTCTGAATACGAAGGCACCGAAGCTACGTTGTAATAATGGTCGCTCTCTTTCTCTCTCTCTCTCTCTCTCTCTCTCTCTCTCTCTCTCTCTCTCTCACTTTCTCTCTCCCTCTTGATTTCTGTTTCCCTTTAACTCTGTCTCTTTTGCCTTTTCTCTTTCTTTCTCTCTCCCTCTTCCTGTCTCCTCTGCCTTTTCTCTTTCTTTCTCTCTCACTCCCTCTCTCCGGCTTTCCATTGACATGAAGCTACTGGAAACAATTCGCCTCTCCGAAAAATTATAATCGCGGTTTTTCCCACCGCCTGCACGCCGATAATTCGAGACTCTCACTTGTGCACTTGAATAGGTGGGTTATCTCGGTCACGTTGTACACACGGTCCGGCAGCCCACATTCTCAAAACTAAATTGCAAACGACGAGAGGATGAAAAAAGTCCACGCGATGTATACTAAAAAAAAATCTCCCGTTCATTGCGAGCGCGATTTTTTTCCCCAGGCACCGTTTACTCAAAAAAAAATCTCTAAAAAAATGTCTGTAAAAATGATCTAATAAAAAAAAATTCTGTGAAAATAATTTTTACCGAAATTTCAGTGATTTTTCATTTGCTACATAGGAGAGATTTACACTTACCGATAATACATTTAAAAGAAAAACAAGAAGAAATTTAAAAAAACTGGTGAAAAAAGTATTTGTACATCCCACACGAAACTGTTGTTAATTTGGATTTATTTGTTTGTTCGTGTTCACCCATAATTTCTGTATACAGACACCATGGATATTTAAGATATGTTATCGAACACAAAAGCTTAAGGGGTCTTCTTACTTGCACGCAAAAAAAGGCTCTTTTCATGATTTTTTTTGGTTTGTATTATAGATATTGATATAAAAGTTGTTACACTTAATTAATAGACTTTCGAAATACATTTTGAAAAAAATTGATCTATTTATGTTATCCAAACAAACTTTAAACGCGTTTTTCTCGAAACAACGTTTTTTGACGGCTTGTTGACAAAATCTTCGAAACTACTGAACCGATCCTTATGAAATTGTAAACACATAGTCTAGATCTATAGCTATAGCACGTATCAAGGATTTGTATATATTTTGATATTTACAATTTTTTTGCCTAAGACGCTGATAAAAACACGTTTTTTTGTTTTTTTTCGAAAAATGTCCGCCATTTTGTTATTTTTGCATATATCAAAAATCGTATGATATGCGTTATAGCCATTGACATACTGAATCTAAAACCGTTTGATTGTTTGTTCCGCATGATCCATCTCCGAAATTTCATCAACAGCGCAGACCTCCAATTTTGTTAGGACATTTTTTTACTACCATTTTCGTCTATAAATAGGGTCTCGAGTAAATAAATATTTTTTAAAATGTATTTCGAAAGTGTATTTATTAAGAGTAACAACTTTTATATCAATATCTATAGAATAAACCTATCAAGAAAATTCATGAAAATAACCTTTTTTAACGTCTAATTGTAAATTGAAAAGACCCCACAACAAAGCATTTAATTTTTTTTCGTAGAATAATTTAAAGCAGACGACGTGTACAAGTACTTCTTTTACCCACTGTATCTGAAGTATCTAAAAACAAAAAGTGTTTAATTACAGCTGTATGTCGCGCTCGTTGATGCTCGGCAGGATTCAGAGTCTGACAAATCTCGAGATCTTGCGGCTCCGGATTCAGGAACGCGTCGTACGCATTTGTGTTGTTTAGGGTGCAACAGGTCATTGGCACGACCAACTCGCGTCTTCCAACTTCCTGTAGACGCCACCACGAAGTCCCGTAATTGTTGCTACCGTTTATGCCGCAACAGGAAAACTGAAATACCCCGAAATTTTCATAATTGTACATGAAAGTACAGAAATTTACATCAGTGATTGAACATAATAAAAATTACGATACCAATGCCCGTATGAATAGTGGTACTTGTTAGAGAGGATGTGATTCCTGTATAATTATAACAATATATAGCCGTATGCGATATTAACAAATATAGATTCTCAAATGAAGATATAACAAAATTATATATATATATATATCATTATTTTGTATTATTATTATTATTATTACCCCTGTTTTGTCAATAATAACAGCTACCTTTTATTTATATTATTTTACAGCATATTTTTAATATATTATTTAATATAATGTATAATTTATATGAACGGCTATTGGAGCATCGATGAGAATAGTAATAGTTATTTAATTGGCGTACAATAACACTATGTAATAGGGAAAAAATAATAAACGCTGCGAATTAGATAAGCAAGACTGGATTTAAAATAAATATAAGGGCAATTTGGCGATAAAGGGAGAAATTATAAATATCTTAGGAAAACCGGTGCTATGGTCTAGTGGTTAGCGTGCTTGCCACTAAATCTGCGGACCGGGAGGTCCCGGGTGCGAAACCCAGTCGCGTACATTTCATCGTGAAATGTTTTTCTTCGGCATTTCGCGGCGAAATAAGACAGTTCCACAACTGGGGGGCGAACTTGATGACCGGCTGTATTTGGAATAGGTTTTACGCAGTTTTCCTATACCCATGACAGAAATGTCATGATGAATATGATACCGAGGGGGAAGTCGGCTGCGGCCGCAAGAAGGAGGGGAATAGGGACAAATAAGTGAAGACAGGAGTGCAGAAAAGGAAAACAGTGGAGGAACGAAAACAGTCAAAGTGGAGGAAAGAAATAGGTAACAAACGAGAACAGCGAGTACCTTAGGAAAAAACAAGTAAAATATAAAAATGTTGGGAGGAAAGAAACAAAAAGGGATATGCGCGTATTTTAACGGACAACACCACTGTGACGGCCCAAAAAATCGATTTTTTGAAAACCATCTACAAAAATCTAAAATACATTTAAGATTAAGATGCCGTTGGACCCAGGTCGAAAAAATAATTATTTTCGGAGATATTGAATATTTTGTGGAGCGGTGCAGCGCTCCGTGACGCTCGGGGTCCCGCGCAGCTGCGCGCCTCAGGGTCGGCAGGTATATCGAGTAGCGATCCATACGACGATTCCGAGATAAAAAAAAAAAGAGTGCATCGATCATGTCCAAAAACGTATGGGGACGCGCCTCCGCGAAATCGTGAAAAAACAAAAAGGATTGTCTGGCAGAGGAAACCTCACCGGAAAATTGATTGACGAGTTGAGTACATATTACGGCTTGGCTATTCGGAGGAACAGCGATGATGTTGACAAAATGAGGAAGGCAACTTGGGCAACTATCAAACATAAAATATCCACAGATAGTGAGCCACAACATGACGATTGCCCAGAGGGAGCCGAGTCGTGGTGTTCGTGGCAGCGAGCGGTCGCAAGCGGTAATATTTCTGAATATCGCCATAAGCCGCCTCTTCCTGAGGAAGTATTGGAGGCAATTACGCCAGGCTTCGAAAATTTTACCAGAGACGATTTGCTGCAGCCTTGTTTGGGCGGCTTCACGCAAAACAACAACGAAAGCTACAACAAATCAGTTTGGGCAATAGCCCCCAAGTGTCAGTCCGGGAGCAAAAAAATCGTCGATATTGCAGCTGATATCGCGGCATTATTATTCAATGATGGCCTGAGAAGCCTCATGAAAGTTTTGGAGACGTTGGGGATAACTATCGGCCCAAATTGTTTCAATTTTTGCGTTGAAACCGACGCAGCGCGGATCGAGCTGGCGGAGCGCTCGCTCACAGACGCTGCAAAAGAGGCAAGAAGAGCCTCTACAAGTTCGAGAAAAGATGCTAGGGACAATGACTTGCTTCTTGAAGGCCAGCTATATGGTGCCGGCATCGCTGATTAAAGGTAAAAAAACTTTTTTCCAATTTATCGCATAAATTAACAAACCTAAAACTTTGAACGCGTTTTTCTCAAAACCACTTTTTTGAGTGCGGCACGCAGCAGAACTCGAGCAATTTTTATCCGATCAACTTCAAATTTGGACTGCATCATTAAAACTAGGCTATCTAAAGAAGTACATAGGATTTTTTCGATATCTCAATAATAAAAAAAGTTATAGCCTATTTTCGACGAGAAATTTTGCTCGAAAATCGTCCTTTAATTTCAAAAGCGTGCCTATTTTTAAAAAATCAATATTTTTCCAAATCCCTATGTACTTCTCTTCAAAATGTCATATTATTAACGAAAACACTCAGTATTTTTTTTCAGATCGACTTTGAAGAGAGTTCTGCTGCGTGCCGCGATCCACTGCCAAGGCAACAGTTCCTGACGCGGGAGATTCCCCAGCGTCACCATGGGGCGTGAAAAATTTGAAATTTTTTTTTTATGTATCTTCAATAAGCAACGAACAAACAAATATTTTAATAGATATTTTTCGAATATCTCTTTTTTTCCCCACAAAAAAGAATTCTTGAAAAATGGTGAAAAAACAGAGGGTCACAGTGGTGTTGTCCGTTAAGGAAATAGAGGACGTGTGCAGAAGGATGTGCAAGAAGGAACGGGGAGGAGAAAGAGATCGAGGGGAGGATTAAACTAAGAAAAGGAGGGAAACGTTGCATAGTGACAAGGGAAAGAGTATGCAGAATGGAAACTAAGTTGAAGTAGGTGTAAGAAAAAAAATAGTATTTTGTAAAAAAAATGTGCAAGTAAAACTCGATTTGATTGATGATAAACATAAGGGAGGCTTGTAAAGAGAAGGACACTTATGTATACACCGTTAAAGGGTGCAAAAGAAAATAAATTCACGCAACCTGAATCTGAAAATAATCGATACGAAAAAATACAGTTAGTAATACTGTTCTTCTGATTTACCATTGCAAGGCCATTCATTTGATACACATGATTGTTATTGAGATAATTATTATATTATATGCATTTACGCCTTCGTATAGCGTTACCGCTTTTTACATGTCCATCCTTTATCACTCATTATTTATTGAGATAATTATTATTAGTACACATTCATTTTCGATTTATTATGATACTAATTATTATTATTGATTTTTTAGTGTTATTACAATACGAATAATAATTGTTATTATGGTTGTTATTCCACTACCATAATAGTAATTAGTATTACAATAATACGAAAAGTAATGTTTAGTTATTTATATATGTATATATAACTATACGTGTACATATATATATATATATATATATATATATATATACACCTATATGTATGTATGTATGTATGTATAGGGGCATTAAAAAAATGAGGAGCATAGTAGTTCGAGAAAGGAATCGTCGAAGCATGACCCCGTTATCGAGCTCGTGCCTCGTTTCGTCAAAGGGGGAAAAAGCAAACCAAAGGGTTCGGAACTTCCGGTTCAGAAAGAAAAAAAAATGATATTACACGTACCATGGTTTGTGCAAGGTCGAGCGCAGCGGTGAATTGTTCACGTCCGGGTACGGCGTAATTTCTCTGGAGGGCACGAATGAGACGAGCAGGCCTTACATCGACCCCCAGCAGGTGAGGCCAAAAAACGGCGAGGACGCATATGGTGCACTCGCCGAGTAGGAGAAGGACTATAGCGATGAGATACTTTGGAAGAACGTATCCGTTGATTATTTTTGTTTCTTTGTCATTTTTATTTACATTTTTGTCATTTCTGTCATTTTTATTGATATTTTTGTAATTTTTTTCATATTCATTTATATTTTTGACAATTGTGTAATTTTTGAATATATATTGATTGATGTCGATACATAAATCGACTGTAGTTGATATTGAATAAAAAGATTATTTGTCGCAGGACGAATTTCGATTGACAATATTGCGCACGTGTACGATTGATAAATGCTATTACGTTGTATGGAAATAATGAGAGGAGTAAGGATGGCATCAGCCTGCCCTTTGATTTTTATTGAATTTGTTTTCATTGATACGTTTAATTCTACGTATATATGTATGCCTTGAAATATATGAACAAATCAACATGTATAAAATTATCGATACATTAATGATAATATTGTCAAGGTATTTAGTTGACGGTACCATCCATTGTGACAATTAAATTGATAATAATTTTATTACGAAATCATTGACATAAAAAAATAACTCCTTAAATATTCCCAATAGAAGGATTATTTTTTAAATTTCTTCCCGATATAAAACTATTTTCATTGAAAAGTGTATGGGATATCAGAAAAGTTATTAATATAATATCGATAGAGCAGCTTATTATGTGTTAAGGGTTTAGGCTACTGTGACAGATAATAGACACTCGTTCGTCGCTTGAAGAAACTCAAGTTGAAAAGGAGATGTAACATATGGTGTAGAAATCGCAGATTGAAGGCAAACTTATGATTACAACGATAAAACTGCGCTAGTAAAATTCGAAGCTCGTTTTTCGCAAATCGACGTTTTGCAAAACAGTGTACACGATTTCTCGACACGTGATGAACCGATTGACTTGAAATTTGGTCCCCTTGTTCAGTTTAATAGTAGTTTAGTCTTGACCAACGTATTACTTCTTAACATTTTTTTCCATTAGTTTTTAACAATGTGTCGTTTTTCGCCGAAAAATCGAAAGTAAAGGTTTTTTGTCATTAAACACGATAACAACATAAAGCTCGGTTAAGTCTCAGTCAATATAATCTATTTTAAGAATAAAACTCGTTTTTGTTTTGTTTCAGATCAACAGGGTGGCCCAAATCGAGTACACCGTCGAGCCTCTCACGTTCAAAGGTCTTTGACCACATTATTTATAACTTCTTTGATAAGTAACATTTTTTATGAAATTTGCTACACAGCTTTGTTAATGTACATACAAATAAATGTCCGGTAATTCTTTAGATACGTGACTTTTTCGAAAAACATTTTTTTGTTGTTTTCTCATTTATTGGGTTATACATGATGATATTCAGTGGGGGAAAGCTGAAATTCTTCATCAACAGTTTTTTTACGAGCACAAAATCATCAAAAATAATGACGAATTTTTTTAAAACCCGAACAAACTCAATATAACCGTCGAAATGTTCAAAAATGCCCTATTTTCTCACGTATTTCCGCGAACATCAAAACCCATCACTTGTTATGGGGGGGGGGGGGTTGGTGAAGTCAGCTTCCCACGACTGCGTTTATAACCCAATAAACGAGAAAATAGCAGCAAAAAATGTTGGCTCATTATTCGGAAAAGTCACTTATCTAAACAATTACCAAATGTCCAAACGATTTTTCAATCATCTCACTTATTTCTTCAATTTTTTTTTATAACCCTGATTTTCGGGTTGTCACAGTAGCCATAAAATATCGATAGAAAAATTCCTCCCTCCGTGAATTAGTCGAAACCGTATTTTAATAATTCACGTACTCCACAGTTTACCCTATCATCCATATGAAAAAAGCGCTGATTTCAATTTAATAATACTTCGATCGATATCACGAATAATGTAGAAGTCTTCTCCATAAAATTCTTTCTCTACAAAGGTTTCAAATAATTCACGATAATTCATTCCGACGGACAATTACTGTTACTGCAGTGTTCGAGGAACTGTAGAATTTTATAAATACGATGATTCGATCGAATGCACAGAAATGTGTAAAAATAATATCGTAGTCGGACTGCTCCTCCGAGTGGCCTCCGTGTAGCAAAGCATGACGCGAACGGTACGTTGATAATTAATGTACTTTTTTTTAAATATGCAGAAGGCCTCCTCCAGCGGATGATTTAGATCCGTTTCCGGGCGACAGCGCGTGACCGCGAGATGCCCCACAACACCGATCTCCTTTTATATCTTTTTTATCACTCGTTTCATTTTTTTTTTTTCGCCTCCGTCTCCCATCTTTATTTGCGCTAGGTTGAGTAATCTCAGGATCCCACTCAACTGCGCGGTGTGGGTCTATTTAAATTTACGCTCAGAAGCATGATCGCGATGCGCGCCCGAGATATCAATAATAGAAAATTGCACTTGTAACGGTGCAAGTTTAGCGGAATATCGGTGTATCCGTTCGTGCGCAGCTGTACGAGAGTGCACTTCGACAAATAAAGTTATATAGATACGAAATTTTTTTCTTGTTGGAACTCCAAGAATAAGCGAAGAATTCAAAATAGTCGATACTCGGGTGGGTGACCGCTTGTTTACGGTTTACTCTTCACAGCACAACTGAAAATACTTGAGTTTTTCTCGGTTGCCCTATACCTTCGTGTAAATACGATACGATAGAATATGGGATTTACCGAAGTGCCAAGTGTGGGGTCATAGTGCCAGGGATAGAATCCATTTACCATTGGCCAACGAAATATCAAGATGAAGCACTCAAATATTTTGTTCTTTCGAGGATTCCTCAGTTCGATTTAATAAGTAACACACGTCAACAAAAGAAACAGTTTTTCGGTGCCGGGAAAAATCGTACAATTACACAAGGGAAATTAATCCATTTTCATTGATATCATGTCTTTTTGGTCGTTTTCGGCTATGAATATTATACGAAAGTTTTTGCGTACTTTTATTACAGATTTGCGGCCTCAAGTTGAAAAAAAATTGTTTAATATTATTTTACATATAACTTATTTTTTACTTTTTAGTCTTTAATTGATTTCACTAGTTCGTTGGTACTAATACTTTACTAGTTTACTAGTAACAACTAACTAGTAACTAGCTAGTAGTTTACTAGCTTTACTAGTTTACTAGTTTTACTAGTTTACTGGTTTTGCTAGTTTACTAGTAAACTACTAGTAACTTCTGGTAATATGGAATGCTTGTAAAAAATAACAAAGACCGTAATTGGTTTACTAGTTTACTAGTTGCACTAGTTAAGTTGAAAATGTTATGGATATTCTTTTTAGTACAATCATGCCTTGTCACCTTTTAGATGCAAATTTGCAAAATTTCCGAGCTCCAAGTAGTCGGGTAGTGGGTGAAATATCGATTTTTCGTTTTGCATCTCACGGAAAGTCAAGTTGAATAAAAGCTTGTAAAATGCATACAAATGCATACCACAGTACGAGCGATCTAACAAAACGCACCAGTCCTGTTCTTACCGTGGCGGTAATGCAGCAATTGAAGAGGCAAGAAGCCCAGCATCCGAGAATACCCGTCAGGGCGATACAGAAACCGACCCCGACGATCGCGAATGCCAGATAATAAAACAGCGGCTGCTCGGGATGGGCATCCCCAGGTCCGAGGAGCCGAGACAACAATACCCGATCGCTGTCGGCCAACAACACAACACCCAACGACATCAGAATGAATCCTGACATCTGAAAAGCAACAAATAAATCAAAGGGGATATCTAACGACGCGTCACATCGGAACGATCAAGAATGCGTAGAATCCAAACTATAGACTTACGAGAAAAACAATATTCGAACAGCATACGAAAGCCCGCGAAAAGCTGAGCCTTCGGTTCTCCATGGCGAAGAACCGGAAGTGCCTTATTCGTTGCGATATTGATGAATTTTTGTTTATACTTCACTTAAATTCTTCGTGTTTGAATTTATTTTCGAACTTTCCTACCGATGTCTTATCTGTTCTCGCTTATTAAAAATTAAATCGTCGTCGCGTAATTCCATCATTTTTCCTCCGAAACCCATCACCTTGAAAATCACTTTTCTTTCACTCTTCGATATCTTGTTTTTTTCTTCTTTTCTTCGAGATATTGGTTGGCTCGAACACGACGCGACTTTTTTCTCGTATCGCGGTTTTGAGTTTCGATGTACGGTCGACGGTGTACGGTTTCGATCTGCGCGCTCGCGTTCCCGATCGGAGCCCGGTGTGCTTCAGGAATTCTGAAAGCGGTAAACTAACTCTCTCGTTGAGGTGAGCGAGGGAGGGGCTCCCATGCAAGACCCTTGTCGAGGAACCTCATTCGTAAACCGGAAGGAAGTCGAAGGCGCGGGTGAAGGGCGAGCAGGGTAGGGGCTCAAAAGCTTTGTTGTCATTGTTGTTGCTCGAGCGAGCACGCAGTGTTCCACTAAACAAGTCAACGATCGTTTTCAGAAACCTCGAAATAAATTCCCTCGTCTACGAACATAAAAATTCGATCAGAAATTTTCGATCAGCTTTCGCAATACTCTGTGTGACAATTTCAGTAATTGTAAGATGCACTTGGAAAAGTAATTGTCCAATTGTGGGAACTTTTAATGATTTGCAATCTATGGAGAATGTTGAGTATTTCAAAATTTATTTTGAATTTTGCGTTTCACTCTGCAACATTTGCTTCGTTATTTCGAAACTTGCGTAGGGCAATACGAAAGTAATAATGATACAATTTTCTTGAGTTTAAGCATATAAATTCTAATCTAATTTGCTATATAAAAAAAAAAGAATTGGGGGATGAAGAGGAACAATCTGGAGGAGACAAATTGAAGAGGAAGGCCCAACATATGGTGCACGAATGCAGATTGAAGGTAAATCAGAACTTGTGATCAGAACGATAGGTCTGTTAGTAAAACTTGAAGGTTGTTGCTTAAAAATATTGGGGTAAATAGATATTGATGAAAATTTTTCTAATCGTTATTGTATATTTTCTGAATATACTGGCAAAAGGAGAACGGAGGTTTCCCCACTCGTGTATTAAATATCAAATTTTGGAGTTTACACGAATCTCCATTTGATCGCGTTGGTTGTACGGGGCAGCGTCTTTATCATTTCATTTATTCGCGTATAACTTCCGCATTTATGAAGAAAGTGAGTCAAAACCGAATATTGTGTGCAGGATAGTGTACGGAACAATATTACCGGAATAAATAGAGAGGTCACCGATCTAATTAATGAAAATGTATGAAAAATATGCGAACAGTTTACGAAAGAGTGAGGCTTGTTGCGGGGTATATATTAAAATGTGGCAACGTCGGAACTATGGGAATAGCAGAATGAATCGAAAACCTAGCGCGCCAATTTCAAATACGTTAAAGTCAAATGCGACTAAGGGGACCTTATTCATTTATTTATCATCATGTATCCCCGTGTTCCTATAGCTTCGGTGAGCATAGTACGATGCTTGTGGGCACGAGCACTGACAAATCGTCTTTTCCATCGAAAATTTTGCGGCGCTCTCATTTTTTTTCTTAATCACTTGTTACTTCCTTTTGCTCTGACATAACCTCTGGAAACGCCGACCTGCACGAAACGCGCGCAACACAGCTGCGACCTGTGGCAATCACTGCAGTCAACCTAACCGCCTCGAATTACGACCGAACCGTGCGACGGTGCCAAAGCTCGTGTCTATTTTAATGGGATTTGTAAGCCAATATTTAATTTTCTGATAATCCTAACTCCTTTAAATTACCATATATACAAATAATAAGTACGATTATTTACCGTACACTTGAAATCTTTCGCGAATTCAGTCGGACATGTCATTAATATTTTGCTACAATAAGTTGGCACTGGTGATGTCACACAATGTATTAGAACGTTGTTTCTCCCCCCCTCCCCTCCGCCCTTGAAAATAATTTGGCAACAACCTCGCCGGGCTATATCTACCTGGGTGGGTCAAAAAATTGCATTTTCCAATAATAGTTTTATTCGATCGTATTACCTTTTAGCTACATTCCCTAAAAATTTCATTGAAAAATACCTAAAATTGAATGAGCCACAGCCCCACACTACATACTTCAAACTTCAACGCGTTTTTCTCGAAACACTGTTTTCAAAGTCGGTGGACATGATACCTCGAGAACCACTTGATGGGTCGTTTACAAATTTGCAGGAGATACGATGAGAAACATTTAACGGACAACACCACTGTGACCCGCTGTTTTTTTGCCATTTGTCAAGAATTTTTTTTGTGGGAAAAAAAGAGATATTCGAAAAAAATTTTTTTGTTTTGTTCGTTGTTTATTGAAAATACATAAAAAAAAATTTTCAAATTTTTCACGCCCCATGGTGACGCTGGACGCCTGAAGCTCCGCGTCAGGTACTGTTGCCCCTGCAGTGGTTCGCGGCACGCAGCAAAACTCTCTTCAAGGTCGATCTGAAAAACAATACCGAGTGTTTTCATTAATAATATGATATTTTGAAGAGAAGTACACAGGGATTTGAAAAAATATTGATTTTTAAAAAATAGGCACGCTTTTGAAATTAAAGGACGATTTTCGAGCAAAATTTCTCGTCGAAAATCCGCTATAACTTTTTTTATTATTGAGATATCGAAAAAATCCTATGTACTTCTTTAGATAATCTAGTTTTATTGATGCAGTCCAAATTTGAAGTCGATCGGATAAAAATTGCTCGAGTTCTGCTGCGTGCCGCACTCAAAAAAGTGGTTTTGAGAAAAACGCGTTCAAAGTTTTAGGTTTGTTAATTTATGCGATATATTGGAAAAAAATTTTTTTACCTTCAATCAGCAATGCCGGCACCATATAGCTGGCCTTCAAGAAGCAAATCATTGTCCCTAGCATCTTTTCTCGAACTTATAGAGGCTCTTCTTGCCTCTTTTGCAGCGTCTGTGAGCGAGCGCTCCGCCAGCTCGATCCGCGCTGCATCGGTTTCAACGCAAAAATTGAAACAATTTGGGCCGATAGTTATCCCCAACGTCTCCAAAACTTTCATGAGGCTTCTCAGGCCATCATTGAATAATAATACCGCGATATCAGCTGCAATATCGACGATTTTTTTGCTCCCGGACTGACACTTGGGGGCTATTGCCCAAACTGATTTGTTATAGCTTTCGTTGTTGTTTTGCGTGAAGCCGCCCAAACAACGCTGCAGCAAATCGTCTCTGCTCAAATTTTCGAAGACTGGCGTAATTGCCTCCAATACTTCCTCAGGAAGAGGAGGCTTATGGCGATATTCAGAAATATTACCGCTTGCGACCGCTCGCTGCCACGAACACCACGACTCGGCTCCCTCTGGGCAATCGTCATGGTGTGGCTCACTATCTGTGGATATTTTATGTTTGATAGTTGCCCAAATTGCCTGCCTGTATTTTTCAACATCATCGGTGTTCCTCCGAATAGCCAAGCCGTAATATGTGCTCAACTCGTCAATCAATTTTCCGGTGAGCTTTCCTCTGCCAGACAATCCTTTTTGTTTTTTCACGATTTCGCGGAGGGGCGTCCCCCCCACCCCCCCCCCCCCCCCCCATACGTTTGTGGACATGATCGATGCACTCTTTTTTTTTATCTCGAAACCGTCATATGGATCGCTATTCGATATACCTGCCGACCCGCGACCCTGAGGCGCGCAGCTGCGCGGTACCCCGAGCGTCGCGGAGCGCTGCACCGCTCCACAAAATATTCAATATCTCCGAAAATAATTATTTTTTCGACCTGCGTCCAACGGCATCTTAATCTTAAATGTATTTTAGATTTTTCTAGATGGTTTTCCAAAAATCGATTTTTTGAAGCCGTCACAGTGGTGTAGTCCGTTAAAGATCGTTGACGATCGCACTTTTTTTAAAAATCGATCTTCATTTTTTAATATGACGAAATAAAAATGACTTTATTCGTAGATTTTGTATGATCGAGTTTCAATGGGTCGCCGCGTTGTTTAAAAAAAAATGATGTTAAAATCGACGAATCGTTAAAACTGGAATGGCCACCACCAAACGTTGCGAAAAAAGTTTCATCACCAGTCGGCGGGCATGGAAAAAATGTTTATCCTGAAAACTTGTACTCTGGGGTTTTTGAGGGTGCTGATTACGAATCTGAACTCAAAATGCAGGAATTCACAATGACGAACAAATATGGCGAATGAAAATACAAATAATACAGATTGATTTTGATGAAACTCATCGGTACTCAAGCTTCATATATTTGCACCTATTTATTGTATTATGCTTCAAGTTATTGAATTCACCATGAAGAATTCCTTTATTTTGAGTTCAGCATCATACTCAGCGACTCCGAAAACCCCCGAGTACCAAGATTTATTCAAATCGAGCTGTTTTTTAAATTTTCGTCCGCCATATTAGATCCACCATTAAAAATGTTCGAACTTTTTGTTCAGATTCGTAATAAGGGACCTCGAAAATCCCGGAGTATTATTTTCCATCTAAATCGATTAAAGTTTTGTATTTTTGTCCGCATATTTGCGCCGCCGTTTTGAATTTCGAAATTTTTACTTCAAATTCGGATTCAGCGAGCCCAAAAACCCCGGAGTGTGGCTCCGATTTCAAATCGGAGCAAGTTAGATAGGGAAATAAAGGTTGACGCACTATTGCGTCAATAGCACTCAGGGCACGGAATTATTTGACGCATTATTGCGTCAATGCCAACGAAGAGGTTAATTCCTCAAAATGGTTTGGTGAAAATGCAATGGAAAATAAAAACGATCGCAACCCTTCTCCCAGTCTCTCAATCAAGGAAATATTACTATCACTTTTTGTGGGCCCGTTCCCTAAAGAGAAAAAATACTATCGCGATGAAGCAGCATTTGCGCGAATTCGGTAAACCGAGAACCGCTCCTCGTTCGACACGCCGCCACGGAGATATAGTTAGCCATCGTGCATTTATATATTGTAAGTGTTCACGAAGCCTATCTCCGCCAACGTTCGCATTAATTCAACCACACGGATCGCGCATTTCCCCGCCTCTAAATAGGGCAAGCCCAGGTCCGGCGTTATCGCACGTGGACACACATCAACCGAGCAGTCTAATTGCCTCTGTGTACATGATAAATGCAGCGATACATTGTTCCAAGAACGTATATAATTTTTAAGAAGGTTGCGCAGCTATCGCGAAATAGTAAGAATTTACGGAAATTTATTGAGGATAGTTGCGAACAGCTGTTACGACTCCGTGAAAAATTTCAAGTACTTCGTCTGCGCGATTGTTGAGTAATTAATTATTGAAGTTAGGCTCTTATACACGGGCGACATAGCAGCCCGAGAAAAAATTATCAGGTCTGATAAAAAATTATCAAAATTATCTAATTATATCTGGATTATATATGATCCAGATATAATTGATCATATCTGGATCTTGTCTAATCATGCAAGAAAAATGGCCATATCAGAGCATATATGATTAGATTTGACGATATCAGACCATATGATGTCAGGCCTGACAATATCAAATCTGCCTATAATATGCAAAATTCATCAGTTTCGAAGCGTAATTGGTCATATCAGAACAGATATACCCATATCAGGGTGAACATGCTTTTATTAATAGCAGATATGAGTATATGTGGTATGTCATATGTCTATCTCCTTGCCGTACACTCACGATATTTAACCTCGACATACATATGATATCCTATTTGCAAACCGGTGATATTTTATAAGTGATTTACAGTGTTATACACGGATCAAATGGGTGTTCTCAAATAGGCCGATAACGTGTGACTATGTGTGCGTATGCGCGCATCTGCGTATGTGTTAATAAGACACACAATCATAATAACACTTTTATATATAGATATGCATTAATTTATATTTGACTAGATCTGATCACACATGGGCAATCATGTTCGGCGATGATCATATAGAGCTTGGATGAATTCGAGTATAATTCCATATCTGGGCGTATACAATCGTATATGGGCAAATATTTTCAGACCTGATCATGTACGAGTTGGGTTTCGTTTCGTATTCATCAATTCCTGGTTGGATATGTTCATGCATGCGCGCTCATATTCAAGTCTGGTCATGTGTGAGCTCGGATGTACTCGTGAATTGTGCTATATCTGGTTAGGATTGACCACACATGGGCAGACATGTTCAGCTATAAATTCATATCTGCACATATTTACTTATGCGCAATCATATCTGACCAGATATACCTCTAAGCGCATAAATAACATGTATGTTCATCTTTGACCATGCATGATCAAATCAGATTCATTTATGTTGTAGATAAACACCTACACGGAGAAAAATACGGCCTCAAATTCTAACACTGGTTGCCAGAGGTCTAATATTCAGTGCTAGAAAAGTATAGCAGTTTACTGCCAGTTTGGAGTTCTAAGACTTGTTATAGAAGTGTAAAAATGATTCTCACACCGTATAGTAAAAATGATGCGTGCATATTACATTTGAAGCTATTCTCGCATAGGCACGGTATTACGAAGTTATTAGTAAAATGGGACTCTTTATACCGTACTTTTTGTAGAATCTTGGAAACTAATTGTTCCAATCACGTGAGCAAAATATTTTTTGAATACTATAAAAAATCACAATATGCCGAATAAAATGTATTATTTGTATCAGTTTACGTGCCATCTTGTAGGTTAAAATTTAAATTTCTTCATTATTACTATACCATAATTACAATTTTTATCTTCCATTCAATACTTCTTGATATTTAATGATATTTTTTTTAGAAGCATAATATTATCAATCAATAGAGTTTTATTTGCATAACTTTTTAAAAAAGTTTTTTACAAAACTTATACATTATCAGAAAATAACAACTTTTATAATCTCTGCTGCTTCCTCCTTATCAATAAATCTGCATACCCTACCTCTGCTCATCACTTGCCTTAAAAAACCCATTTCTTCTTCCTCTCTCTCAGTCTCTCATCCAACATTCCTTTTACTCCACACTTCCTCAATCTCCCTGACATATGCACAAATCCCTTTCTGTATTTTTCCTCCCAACATATTTATTACTTCCCCAATAATCTCCACTTCATCAATTCCTTCCAACCATTCCTCCACGCCTTTTCTCGCATTTTCCGTCACCATTTCTCTGCTTTTCTTACACAATAATACATGCTCCAGGGTCTCATTTTGCTCATAACAAATTCTGCACATCCAATCACTCTCTCCTTCCTTTCCCGCTCTTCCAACATTGCCACATCTTATTCTAGCCCACATTTCTTTGTCTTTGCCCTTCACATTTACCTCAGACCAATATTTCCATGGCATAATATCATCCTCCACTATAAACTTATACCTATAATTGTACGTCGACTCCTTTATTTTCTCTCCCCCTTTCTTCAACGTCTCGTTTTTTTAATTTTCTAATCCCACCTTTATTCTTGCTTCAATTTCTCTCACCTCTCCGTTCCCAAATCATCCCGATTATAACCTGCGCCCCCATTTCCGCTAAAACCTGCTTCAAGCACCTCCCCCACTTCGACGGCACATGATTCACAATGGCCCTTACTTCCTCCATCAGACAAATTTTTGGCCATCTTTTTTCAGGCATTCCTACTACTTCCACTATATATCGTAAAGCCCTTTCTCTTATCAGGTACTTCATCGACGGCACACCCAACTCTCTTCTCCATATATGACATTGGTGTGGTCCTTTTCACACCTAACGGCATCTTGCAAAATCTACTCTGGATCCTTTCAAAAATACCTATTTCACCCACCGCCCATATTTCTACTCCGTACATAGCGCCTGCCCTTACCATCGAATTCAATAAGTAAAGTCTCTCCTCCATTATGTCTCTCCCCGCCCTCCTCCATACGCCCCACACCATATTCATTGCTTTTTGCGCTTTTCCCGCGATCTTTTTTCCATGAACCCAGACCGAATTTTTACATGTAAACCAAAAACCCAAATATTTAAAATTATTTACTATCTGCAACTCTTCTCCTTTATATTCCCATTTTTCGTCTTTCTCGATCCTTCCTCCATTTCTGAATATCATTATTTTCGTTTTTTTTGCATTCACTTCCATCATGTTTTCTCCTGCCCAATTTTCCGAGTCCTTCAAAATACTTCTTAACCCCTCCGCTGTCTCCGCAATTGCTGCCACATCGTCTGCATATTTTATTGCAAAAATCTTTTCCCTTCCTATCACAACTCCCCCCATATTTTTCCTTTCCCACCTGTCTTCCAGATCGTCTATATATAAGTCAAACAGCACTGCACTCAACGCGCATCCTTGTCTAACTTGCCTCTTTGTTCTAAAGTCTTCTGTGATTTTCCCTCTAGCTTGCACCTCTGCTCTCGTCTCCCTATAAATTCCTCTTATCGTTTCCAACATTCGACCCACGATTCCTTTTCCTTTAATTTTACTATCATTTTTTCCCTATCAACCCTATCAAAAGCAGCCGTAAAATCTATAAAAGCCACATACAGCTTTCCCCCTTTCACTTTCAATTTCTTGATTATTACCGCATTTAACGTAAATATTTGGTCCCTCGTGCCTCTTCCCTTCGTGAAACCCGCCTGACTTTCCTCCAGCTTACCATTTTTCTCTATCCATTTACTTAGCCTTATCGTCATCATTTTTGTCAAAACTTTATACCCCACATCCAATAGTGATACGCCCCTGTAGTTTTCTGCCTTTTCCTCATTCCCTTCCTTATAGATCGGCACAATGCGCGCCGTTCCCCACCCTATTGCTAATATTCCTTCTCTCCAGATACCATTTATCGCCTCTCTCAGTTCCTCCCTCTGTGCCTTCGGGAGCGCCTTTGAAAATTCTACTCCTATTCTATCCTCCCCTGCAGCTTTTCCATTTTTCATATCCTTCAACGCTGCTTCCAATTCTTTCATTGTAAACTCCTCATAGAACTGTTTTTCTTTCCCCCCCTTCTTCTTCCTTAACAACCTGCTCCTCTTTATCCCATATCCCTATATTTTTTGACTCCCCATTCTCTTGCCCCCTCTCTCCATTCAGCAATCTCTCGAAATGCTTCTTCCATTCCTTCCTCGATATTTTTCCCCCAACTGTCCCTCTACCCTTATTTCTAAATTTATTAATGGCTTTCTACCATTTTGGCATATTTTTGGCTTTTCCGACCTGCTCCCAAATATCATTCCTCCATTTTTCTTTTGCCTCATTTATCGTTACCCTCATCTTTCTTCTTTCTACTACCAATTCAGTCTTCATCTCCGTATTTCTATGTTTCGTGAAAGCTATCAATTTTTTCCAGACAACATCTCTCTGCTTTCTACAGGGTGCGCCAGAGAAAGTTACTTATTTGAAAAAATTCCCGCGCGGTGAGTTGGGAGGGTAGAGGGGCGAGAGGGGGTGCATCTGGAGGGGGAAGTTCCCAAGTTTGTTTCTCCCTCCAGTCAGTTGCCATCATGCTCTGGTCTAGAGAGCAGCGGGCCTTCGCAGTCGAGAGCTTCTTTTCTAACGGTCGCTCACTTGTTGCTACGCAACGTGCCTTCCGCGCTCGCTTTGAAATTCCTCCTCACAGACTCGTTCCTGGCCGTAATTCGTTTCTGTCGTGGGTTAACTCATTTCGGGAGTGTGGAAGTGTCGCTAAACCCAGAAATGGACTTCAACGGACCATCAGAACTCCGGAAAATGTCGAAAGAGTGAGGCAGTCAGTTGTGCGTTCTCCCCGGCGTTCGGCTCGCAAACACGCAGCTGCTATGGGAATTTCTGACACCACTGTTCGACGAATTCTCCATGAAGACCTTCAATTTCATCCCTATAAATTGGCTGTTGTGCAAGAATTAACTGAACGCGATTTTATTGCCCGCCAAAATGCATGTGAAATGCTGGTTAACAACCTGCCTGAAGACGCGGTCGTTTTTTTCAGTGACGAGGCCCACTTCCACATTTCCGGCTGCGTCAACAAGCAAAACATACGTTATTGGTGTGGTGTAAATCCACGTGAGCTTCACCAGAAGTCACTTAATTGTGAGCGAGTTACTGTCTGGTGTGCGATGTCCGTAATGGGAATAATTGGTCCTTATTTTTTTTAAGAAAACGAACGCGCAGTTACCGTGAATGGAGCTCGTTACAGGAACATGATCGAGGAATTTTTTCTTCCAAGACTCGAAGAAATGAACGTTAGGAACGTGTGGTTTCAGCAAGATGGAGCCACAGCACACACAGCACGAGACTCAATGAATTTGTTGCGACAACATTTCCCCGACCGCCTCATCTCTCTCAGAGGCGATCTCCAATGGCCGGCACGCTCTCCAGATTTGACTCCATGTGATTTCTTTTTATGGGGTTATTTGAAATCTCTGGTTTATGTCGATCGACCACGGACCATAGCACACCTCAAGAACAACATTCGCGACGCCATTGCCAACATACCGATTGATACGCTGCAAAGAGCGGATACGAATTTCAAAAATCGACTTCATCAGTGTATGCGCAATGGGGGTCGCCATTTATCCGATGTCATTTTCAAGACTGCATGAAAAAAAAATTGGGATATTGTATTCTCAAATAAAAAAAAATTTAAAACAACAATTGAAGTACTTTTGTTTTTATTGACCTTTCAAATAAGTAAGTTTCTCTGGCGCACCCTGTACATTCCTCGTTAAACCATCTTGGCAATCTTCTCACTCTCTTACTTTTCCGGTCTGGTTTCACTAGCCCTGCTTTTCCTGCAGCTCTTAATATTTTTTCCTTCATTCCATCCCACCCCACTCCCCTTTCTTCAATGCCTATATCCTTTTGTAACTCATCTCTAAATTTATCCCCACTTTCTTCCTTTCAAATCAGTTTTACGATTTGACACTCATCCTCGTCCGCCTCAAAACCTACCTGTTCTTCTGTTTCCATTTCCCTCATAGTTAACACTATTGGCAGGTGATCAGACTCAATTCTATTTATCATCTCCATCCTACTAATATCTTCCTGCTCCCCCCTGTCTAAGACAATAGCGAAATCTATCACCGACCCACAACATTCTTTTCCCCCTTCTACAAAAGTCACCTTACCCTCTCTATCCCCTTCTGTTCTCCCATTTAACACCTTCAAACCCAAGTCCTCGCATAGACGCAGCATCTTCTTGCCTTCCGCATTCACTAACTTATCCTGCGATTTTCGTACTTCCTAGTGTCCATCATCCAGATCTTCCGCAATCATCGCTTGCTCATTCCCAATCCTCGCATTCATATCTCCCAAAATCACAACTTTCTCTTTTTTACATGCTTTCTCTAATATTACTTCTCTCAAATCTTTTTCAATTTTCCCCATTCCGATGTTGTTATACACTGTTATTATTGCAGTACTTTCCCTTAACTTACAATTGCACATAATTAACCCAAACTCCCACTCTTTTATCTCCCAGCACCCTTCCCAATTCTTTTTTACCCCTATTGCCTGCCCCCCTTTTGCTCTCCCTTTTTTTACCCCTTTTTCTTTAATCGCCGCTTTAAAATTCCGACTGAACTTCGAACTCAAACTTAGAACAGCTTTCTCCTCATCCTTCTTTTCAACCCAAGTTTCTTGCAAAACAATGATGTCTGCCATTTCTATGAATTCCCATACTTCTCCGATTTTGAATATTCCCGCAACATTCCACAAAATTATTTTAAATTCTGATTTTTCCTCAACCCTCTTCCCGCTTCCCCCTCTCTGCAACTCAGCCGCATGTTCTCTCTTCTTTCTTCCTTTTCGTCGTCTTCATTGCCGTCCCCCGGTCCGAAAGGGCTGCTGCCCATTTCGAATGGGTTGCCTCTCTCCTCGCTCGCGACTTAGAAGCTCGATGTTCCCGCTCCGTTCGTTCCATCCCCACCATCCATCGCCGAAGTTTACCTTCATGTAGCTTACATCTGCCCTTCTTCCATCACTCTCTTCATTCCCCGCAACCTCCCGGAGCCATTTTTGGACTTCTTTTTCTCTTTTAGTCAGATCATCATTTATCCAGATGCCCGTCCCCTTCAAACCTCTCTTCCGATTCATCCACTCGCGTTTCTCTCTCCACCTTACTCCTTCTCTCCACATCTCTCTCTCTCTACATCTACATCTTACTACCATCAAACCTCTTTTTCCATAATTCATCATCGTTTTTTCTCCGATATCTTGTCCACATTTTTCAGCGATCTCATCCAGCATCTTGACTTTTGTATATCCCTCTTCAATCGGCCAGCATATACTTACATTATTTTTGCTATAATCCCTTCTTCCTTTTTCTTCGTTTAATGGTCTCGGCTTCCTGTCCATTATTCGTTTCCTCTTTTCTTGTCTCCTTGATGCATTTCCTCTGACGTCTCTTGCTTTTCTCGCCGATATCACCAATGATGCCTCGCTGATTCAATCGACGCTGCAGTTTCCATCCCCTGTTCTGCCCCTCCTCGTCGCCTCCTCCTCCTCTTTACTTCCCTCTTTATTTCCCCTTCCGCTGCTGGTGCTCAAGAGCATGAGACGCTCCTCCTCCCACCGTTTTCTCTCTCGAGCTGCGCTCTCTCTTAATTCTGTCACCGTGATTCGCAGCTCACGCATCTCTTTTCGGCTCTCCTCACAGTTACCACAAATCTCATCTCCCTCCTCCGCGCACTCCTCTCTTATTTTCTTCAACTCCTCGTTGCACCATTGTTTCATCCGATTTTCACTCTCCTCCTTTATTATTCTTTTTATCTCCTCCTTCCACCACACTTTCGAACTCTTTTCGAAATCTTCTAGATGACGTCTCATCACTCCTGTCATTCTTATCTCCGCTTTCCGTACTTCGTGCCACCAATGCTTCCCATAGTCGGGCTCTTCCTCTTCACTCTCGCTGGCTTCGGATAAACCATTGTCCAACATTTCGCCGGCCCCTCTTTTACCTCCATCTTCCTCTTCCCCCCCCCCCCCCCCCCCCGCATTTGCTCGGGTTGTCGACGTCTTCTTCCGCGCTCTCTCGCCCTTCGCCTTCTTGTCCCCCTCTCTTCATCTTCGCACTTCATCTGGAATCGTTCCGATTCCACGATACACATGTCTCATCTGTCAGGGCCGACGCTGCACGCCCATCCTTTAATTTTTTTGGACTTCCGCAATCACTCTCTGCATCACCGAGCACACTTCCAGCAACTTGCCCCTCGCCTTTTTCCTTCTCATTCTTCTTTCGCCCCGTATCGCCATCTTTCTCTTCTCTCTCGTTGTAAATTTTTTTGATCGGTGTGTGACGCAGTTTGCTTTTTGTAACGAAAACCTCACTTGCACCTCCGCTTACCACATCCCCCTTGGTCAGGTATCACTCTATTTTACCGACCGCCACTCTTGTGCTCTTACCTTCTCCCTTCTTCGGCCTTCCCCTCGCCCCTTTCGCTGGCAAGCCTCCTTGCTTCTTACTCGTGGCGCCATCCATCATCCTCGCGTTGACTTCCTCCAACTCATCCCCCTCGCCGTCCTGCCATCCCGCTTCCGCTGACTCTTCTTTTTTCTCCTCTTCCGTATCTCCCATGGAGGTACCTCCAAATCTCTGTACCTCATTTCCTCTGTACCTCATTTGGAGGTACCTCCAAATCTCTGTACCTCAGCTAAGCACTCAACACCCCACGTAAACTTTCTCTTTCACCAACGCCTACTCTCGTACACTCTCCTCACCTCCTCCCGCAGCTTTACTGCTACGTTTGACTACAACGACTTCACCTTTTGCTTTTTCTTTCACGTATCCGCCAGAGCTTCCTAAAACGCGTCTACTCCCGGCGGCCATTTATCGGATCCCAGAAGCATAGTATTAATTCTAAACTTCGTGGCCCCTGTTTTCTCCGTGTACATGAGCATATTTGCTCAGATATGACCATCTTTCCCCGGGAAAGGCTTCATGAGAACTCTAATAAGACTGACCCAACATAATAAAAATAGTAAGAATTGGATGAAAATAGACGGAAACAATTTTTGAGATTTTTATGAATAATTTCAACAAAGAGCACAGCGCTTTGTCTGTCTCGTTATCGAGATATTCGTGAAGTAAAACAGGAAATTTCAGCTGATTCGCGTAAAACGATAAAGCGCCCTACGGCATATGGCAACGCTGCTTCCAAGTCGGCCATTTTGAATAGGCGCCAAAATTTGAAACGCACAAACTATTGCTTCCTTTCTGTAAATTTCTTACCGCGGTTTCGTAAAGAGTATTCAAATATTTTGAATCATTCTTTACAGAATCTGCAGTGCATGTGTTTCGACATAACCTTCAAATCAATTATGCATCGTCCCTCGACTGCGTATTCATTTTCCGGCTGAACTAAAGGGTTTTTCAATAAGGGCGGGTAGATGTTGAAATGGAATAAAACAAGCTGTGTGCCAGGTATAAACGAAATTCTTTTTTTATTTGAAAGGCCTATGTATGCCATTATCTATTGAATATAACATCGTTCAAATATCCGCCGCGGCTACTCACAGTGGCACGGATCCGAGTGGTCCAATTTTCAATGACTCTGCCGCATAGATCCGGCTGAATTTGGGCGATGGCCTGGGTTATGTTGACTTTAAGAGCATCGGTCAATTGCGGCTTATTAACATAGACCTGCGACTTCAAGAAACCCCACAAGAAAAAGTCTAGCGGGGTCAAATCGCAAGATCTTGGTGGCCAATTCACGTCACCTCTGCGAGAGATAACCATACCCTCAAATCATTCATGCAGAATGTGCATCGTGGCGTTCGCTGTGTGGCACGTAGTACCGTCCTGCTGGAACCACACGTCGTCTACGTCCATATCGTTCAATTTGGGCCAAAATAAATCGGTTATCATCGTTCTGTGGCGTTCGCCGTTGACGGTGACGGCCTCACCAACGTCGTTTTCAAAAAAGTACGGACCGATGACGCCACCGGCCCAAAATCCGCACCAAACAGTAACTTTTTGTGGATGCATTGCCACCTGGTGAACCCCGTGTGGGTTGGCGTCGTCCCATATACGGTAATTTTCCTTGTTAACATAGCCATTCATCCAAAAATGCGCGTCGTCGCTAAAATGGGCGCAACGCGCGCAACGTTTGCACTAACGAACACTCATTGTGATATTAAAGTTTTATCATGTGGGCGGGCTATTCAATCGTGTAACTTGCCATGGTGATTTGGCATCAGTGACTGAATCAAGGAGACTAGAGTAAAGGAGTCCAAACTCCCTATCCTAGCCTGTATGTACGCAGTTCTTTCAAGCGGTCGCAGAGGTGTAGTGCTCAGTTACGCCGCAGGCGTCGCTAGTGTTCTTGGGAAACGATGATGTATAGTAATACAAAACTCCATAAGGCGAAATTGACCGTGTTATGGCGGCAAAATTGTTTGCGCCTGTCAAACACAAATATATCTGTTGTGTACACCAGCACAGCAGCTATATAAAAACTTCGCGAGCAAATTCTTTTTCAGCGAATTTAACTATTTATTTGCGACTGCAACGGCAAAGAAGGAGCAGGGAGTATTTCAAAATTGACTGTTAAATTACTCGTGTTGTACTTATTATATAAATTATTATATCTGATGTGCTTATTATATATTAAGCCGATGTGAATAAAACAACACGAGTTGTTTCATTAATATGTGTTTTATTAATATTATTTATATTTTATTTATTATATATATGGACGCAATATTACTATATATTATAATGGGAGGAATCCCCACTTGGGTGTATTATCGTTCTGGTGTGCGAGAGAGAACGCACCATGACTGTTCCAAGTGAGTACGGGAGAGAAACACGATCACCCCAGTTTTGTGATTGGTCGTTGAGGCGGAGCTCGGACCTTATGCAGTTTTGTATTACTATATATTATCGTTTCCCAAGAACACTAGCGACGCTTGCGGCGGAACTGAGCACTACCCTCTGCGACCGCTTAAAAGAACTTCGACATACAGGCTAGAAGAACTCGTCAAAGTTAGCCCCCCACTTTGACTAATCGAACTTTTTTTTTACGAATCGTTTAGTGGTCGTTTAGTAGCGTTTGGTAGTCCATTTAAATCGTTTGGTAGTTTTCCGTTCTATCGGAAAATCAAAAAGAAAATTCCGATCCATGAGATAGGACGAAGAGCAGCGCAAAAAGACTCAATAACCACCGCCATCTATCGCAAAAACGTCGTGTATTATCGCGACCAATCGCAGCCTTCCGTCTCGGATACGCGTAATTTCTTTCTCAACGAGTGATTCTGCACTAATAAAAAATTTGCCAGCGCGGCTTCTGGCGAGCAATCCCAGCGCTCCATTCCCGATTCGCTGTATTTTGCGTTGGCGTTATTGGTGATCGACTACCAAATGACCTGAAAAGAATACCAAACGCTGTGATTTATTTTTCTAGCGATTAAGACTCATCCACGGTCTTACATACAGGTCTTGAAACTCTGCCAGAATTCGCATGGTGGGGGTAGGCCACTTACGGACGAAAATATTCGTTGAGAATTGACACTACGCGGCGCTGCAATCTTGCCCTCAGTTGAACAAAACCACCAAAATCATTTTTCTAAATAAGCCCACTCTTCGAGGATCGAACTCGGCTCCTCCAAAACGGTAGCTCAGCACCCTATCCGTGCGACTACGATTATCATTGCATGAATAAGACAGTTTTCTAACATTTAAGTTATAGCCACGCTTGAGGTTTAATTAGATTTGGCGGCTTGATGGGTTGGTTCAACGCTTAATTTTATTCATTATAATTAGCTATATTGGTAGATATACCACCGATATATATATATATATATATATATATATATATATATATACTGCAGAACCAATAATTGAAATGAGGTGTTACGGAGACCGGCAGATGCAGAGTATTGCGGCGATTAGCTCTGTCTTTTGTCAATACCTCCGTCTGCCCCCGTACCGCACTTCGCCCGACACTGTATTAAGATAGCAGCGCCCCTAGCGGCCAGTGTATTAAAAAAGTTTCGTAAGTAAGCGACCCCCCTCATCTGACGGAGTTTCCAGGTCTGTATATAAGACCGTGGTCTCATCCACGTGTAATGATACGAGTCATGATATGAGTTTACATACAGGGCTTGCAACGAACGTGGTGGGGGGTTGTCCGTTCACGTCCAAACGAAAGTACAACTTATGGCCACGAGAGCGGAGCAACGAGTTATTGGTAAGCTTCATAAGTTTATAGCACGGATTTGGCGGAATCCTAACCGATGTTTTGATAGTCATCCGCAGTCATACATGCGTATATGAATATGTTTACGGCGAAATACAAAACAGCTTCGAGCGAAATTGATTATTTTGCTTCCTCATGGAGGAAGCTTTGTGATGGCAAATTTTTCCAGTTTTCAATGTCAATGTGCTTAAAATGTCCCAAAACATGAAAAAATTATATCTAGAAAAAATATCCGGATGTGTTGGAACTTTGAACATGGAGCACTTCTCTTTTTACTGATTTTCGTCCAGTGTTGCAGGTCGGAATCGCACAGGAATTAGTGGTCATTATGCATTTATCTCTCTTATTATTGATTTCAATCACAGTATTTATAACCTTGCATCGTAATGTCACTCATATGCGTTTCTATGAAGCCAGCGCCGCGTAGTGGTAAAAAAATCGCGACGATAACGCGGCTGCCCCCACCACTCAAATTTGTCTTGGTTGCAAGACCTGTATGTAAGACCGTGGTCTTATCGCAATGAAATAGCCACAAAATAATGGGTGAATTTTTGTTAGAAATTTCCTTTTCCGCTGCGGCTCCTGGCGACCAACCACAGCTCGCCGATCACGATACACACGTATTTCTCGTCGGCGAAATCTAAGTAGTGATCGACTACCAATCATTCTAAATTGAATACCAAACGCTTCAGTGAGTTTTTCTATAAATCAAGACTCATTGAAGGGAAATCAAACAAGAGATAGCGAGTGCATCAGTGTTTTCCAATTTTGCTCTGTGGTTGGACCCTCAGTGACGAATCGCAGTCCTCTAATCGAGACGCCGGATATCCATTCTTGGGTCGGTTATGACTTTGGATCCTGATGTGTCATAGCCGAGGCGTAACATTTTTTTCATTCGTAACCTCATTTAGAAATAATTATTTAATTGAAGTGTGCGCAAACTTATTACTAATGAAGAATCAAATCAAAGGAACTAAACAGGAAGTTACAGAAGAGAGATGACCCGACAATGGGCCACCTGGAAACCACCATAAACTAAGCCGGACAACTTTTACTTCTCAATATTTTTTCATTCCTAATCGTTTGGTGGTCGTTTGGTGGTGATTGGTAGCCTAGTAAGAAGGTTGGGCGATCGACCGTTTCCTTATAATTAAATGAGACTTTTTTCCGTAAAGTTGGCCGGACCTTTTTTTTTATCACGCAATCCATTAAATGCCACGCCGGATCGATGCAGAATCGTTTGGTGGTTACAAATATACAACTCTAAGCGTTTGGTAGTTAATTCATTAGTTATCCCGGTCGAAAAACTATCTCCGTCCAGGCGCATACGATGGAGCGCAGTAATTGGTGATTTATAGATACAACGGAATAAGGCGCAGTGATATTTCAATTTATTTATGTTTTTCTTCGGCGATCTCGTTCCAATAAGTCTCAAACGGAAGATAATCGTTTGGTAGTGATTGGTAACTTAATTGAAACGTTTGGTAGTTAATTCCTTAATTACGTCAATCGAAAAACCATTTGTGTTTAGATCAAGGGATAGAGGGCTGTAGTTGGCTGTTAATGGATACAACGGAATACGGAGCAGTGATATAAGAATTTTGTTATGTTTTTTTTACCGATCTCGTTCCAATAAGTCTCATACGGAAGATAATCGTTTGGTTGTGATTGGCAGCTTAATCAAAACGTTTGGTAGTCAATTCCTTAAATACGCCGGTCGAAAAACCATCTATGGTTAGATGCAGGCGATAGAGGGCTGTAGTTGGCTGCTGATGGATCCAACGGAACACGGAAGAGTGATATATCATGTTCTTTATGTTTTATCACCAACCTCAATCCAATAAGTCTCATACGGAAGATAATCGTTTGGTAGTGATTGGTAGCTTAGAACATTTGGTAGTTAATTGCTCGATTACGACGATCAAGAAACCATGTACCCTTAGACGAATGCGTTAGAGGGCTGTAGATGGCTGTTGAAGGATCCAACGCAATACGGAGCAGTGATATTTCAATTTCTTCATGTTTTTCTTCACCGATCCCGGTCTAATAAGTCTCAAACGGAAGATAATTCTTTTGTAGTGATTGGTAACTTAATTACAATATTTGATAGTTAATTCTCTTATTACGCCGTTCGAAAAATCATCAACCAGTAGACGCAGGCGATAAAGGGCTGTAATTGGCTGCTGAAGGAGCTAACGGAATACGGCGCAGTGATATTTCAGATTCAATATTTTCTTTTTCATCGATCTCGTTCTAATAAGTCTCGCACAGAAGTTAATCGTTTGGTAGTGATTAGCAGCTCAATTAAAACGTTTAGTCATTAATTCCATAATAACGCTAATCGAAAATCCATCTATGTCTGGAAGAGGTGATACAGGGCTGTAGTTGGCTGCTGATGGATCTAACGGAATACGGAGCCATGATATTTCTTTACGTTTTTCTTTACCGATCTCGTTCTAATGGGTTTCAAACGGAAGATAATCGTTTGGTAGCTTAATTAAACCGTTTGGCAGTTAATTTCGTCAATACGCCGATCGAAAAACCATCGACGCTTGGACGCAGGTGATAGAGAGCTGTAGTGGGCTACTGATGGAACCAACGGAATACGAAGTAGTGATATCTAGATTTCTTTGTCTTTTTTTACCGATCCCGTTCCAATAAGTCCAATAAGTCAGCTAGCGACAGACAATAAGAGGCTCCCTTTCTTCCGTGATCATGCATGGAATTAGCTGTCGCTAGCTAACGATAACGAAAACAGTCGCTACCGAGTTGCGGAATCGCGCTGCTGGAGCGCGAGGGAATGTGATAACACTCTTCACCGCCGCTGTAAACGTTGAGTACGTGAGAAGAATGAGAAAGTGAACGTAACGGCAAAGAGGGCGGAAGGAACCGGGTTTCTTCGCCCTTTCGACCTTTAACCGTGATTAATCTTTTTGCTTAGCACGCAACTCCCGATCATAGTTTAAACTCTAGATCAGGTTTGACTTATTTGGCTGATTGATTTATATAAATATTTTTTTTTATTGGCTTTTTCCAGCCGTCCAGGGTCTCCCGCTTTTTTCGAGCCCCGCAATCCGCCTCAACGTCGTTCGCCCGCCGATTTCACATCGCTCCTCTGCCGTAGCACCATTCCATCTCCCCCCCCCCCCCCCCCCCCCCCCCACCACGGCGACCATCCTTGCGGCCGCAGCCGACTGCCCCCTCTTGTTATTAGAAGACATTTTCGAAAACTTTTGAAATACATGCGTTGAGAGCTATGGCCTAGATCCCGCGTATTACTACACATTGCCCGGATATACCTGGGATGCAATGCTAAAACACTCGAATGTCAAGTTTGAATTATTAACGGACATCGATATGGTTTTATTCGTTGAGCGGGGTATACGCGGTGGACTGAGGCAATGCTCAAACCGATATGCACACGGTAATAACAAGTACATGGAGTCGTTTGATCCATCGAAAGCATTGTCATACTTCATGTATTTTGATGTCAACAATCTGTATGGATGGGCAATGTGCCAACCCTTGCCATATGCAGATTTTCGATGGGTCAATGACGTGTCCAATTTTGATCCATCATGCATCGCGCTAGACTCCGCTATAGGCTACATCCTTGAAGTCGACTTGGAATATCCCCAATCTCTACATGATGCACACAAAGACCTGCCGTTTTGTCAAATACATGAAAAACCGCCGGGTAAGCAGGGGGAAAAGCTGTTAGCAACCATCTGCGATAAAAAGCGCTACATCATACACTACCGGAATTTACAACAGTGCTTACGCCACGGACTTTGCCTCGTGAAAATCCATAGAGTCCTACAGTTTACACAATCTCCATGGCTGCGTTCGTATATCGAGTTAAACAGTTTCGAACTCTTGCCAAAAACGATTTCGAAAAGAATTTATTCAAATTAATTAATAATGCGGTCTTTGGCAAAACGATGGAGAATGTGCGCAATCATATAGATGTAAAGCTTTTAACAAAATGGAAGGGCAGGTATGGCGCCGAGGCAATGATTGCGAAGCCAAACGTCAACAGCCGAAGAGTTTTTTCGGAAAACCTCGTTGCCGTGGAATTGCGCAATCTCGAGGTGAAATTGAAAACGTGCCTGTACGGATTCCATCACGAGTATATGGTACCTCTGTATCGAGATAAATGTAAAGTCATGTATACCGATACGGATAGTCTCATATATGACATTGAGAGCGATGATATAGATGCCGATATGAAGCGCAATATTTAAAAATTCGTCAACAAGAAGGTACCCGGTCTCAAGAAGGACGAATGTAATGAAGCAATTATGACCGAATTTGTTGGACTTCAATCGGAAATGTATGCGACACGTGTCGAGGGGAAGAAGGAGACGAAAAAACTTAAAGGCGTCAAGAGTAGCGTTGTGGCCAGGACAATCACATTTGACGATTATGCTCGATGCTTGAAGGAAGAAGTTGAAATGGAGCGTAGTCAAACGTGCATTCGATCGAAGTTGCATAAGGTCTACATCATTAGCGAGACGAAAATTGCAGTGAGTCCTTATGACGATAAGCGGTATATCATACCTGGGATCTCTGAAACCCTACCATGGGGGCATTATAGCATACCATCGTGAAAAACTATGTACATTTGTGTAAATATTAACTTGTTAAAATTGTGTATATATATTTTTTTCTATAAATATTAACTCGATGTAAAACTTGTGAAAATTGTGTATATTTTTTATAAAGATTAACTCGAGCTGGTTAAAATTATTTTTGTTGTTGTAAATATTTTATGTAAAAACACATTTCTGTCTATAAGTACACGGCTTTGGTAACCCACGTGTACCCATTATTTTCCATCGTGTACTTTTCGGGAGTGGGGGAAAAAGGGATTAGAGAAAATGGAACGCCACGCAAAGACACAAAGCGGTCGTAAGTCATAAAAGTCGAATAGGTCAGCAAATACTCCCTCGCCTAAATGAATGAATAGTTTAAAAATGAGTGTCTCAAAGATCAACGTCAGTCATGATTGGATTTTGTCATCGACTTTATCACGCTAAAACATATTCGTTATGACTGTGCCCACCTTTGTGAATCTACAAGGATTCATTGTTGGAAGGAACTTTATCGTGAAGGAAGTAGCAATTCTGAGAGCGGGATGTATACTCTCCCATTACATTTTCGCGAATCCCATACCATGGAGCCTTCTAACGAAATCTGAGAGAAACGAAGCATCATGGTTGATTCGCAATCATCATGGTCTCAAGTGGGCCTATGGAAACGTCCCATATAACATGGCCAAAGATTTGATAACGGCCGCAGTTGAAGGTCCAACAGAAGACGACATATGTCCTCTCGTATATATTAAGGGTCATGAAAAACTAGAATGGCTAGCTAATTTACTAAATATGAGAAATGAGCTAGTGATTGAGTCGTTGAATATGGACTTTGATGATATGGATGCCTCAAGTAAATTAGATGGAAGTTCTACTCTACGATGTGAAAAGCATAAAAACAATTGTGCCTTGCAAAATGTATTTAAAATCTACAATTGGTGACTGAATCAAAAAGATTCGCGCAAATAAAAGAAATGTAACATTATACACTTTTTTATTCTCCTCACCCCGTACTTCATTATGTCAGCATCATCTGATATCGAAGTGGGCAACCGAATAAAATATTTCTTTCGAATGTGAGATCCATTTTTTTGTATGGGATTTGATTGAAAATAAATTAATATTATCAACCAATGATGGTCGAAAACATTCATCAGTATACATTCGATAGATGCTTGAGAGCCGTTTGTTGGGACTTTGCGAGGCGTTCGAAGATTTTCGAGAGTCGTTCGTGAAACGTTTGAGACTTCCGAAGACGTTTGAAGACATTCCCGAGACGTTCGAAAACATTCATAAAACGTTTGAAGACATTCATGAGGGGTTCAAAGTGGTTCAAGAGACTTTCTAGAACGTTCATGAGACGTTTGAAGATGTTCGTGAGGCGTTCAAGAGACTTTCGAAAACGTTCATTAGACGTTTGAAGACATTAATGTCTCACGAACGTCTTCAAACGTCTCATGGACGTCATAGAAAGTCTCCTGAAACTCTTCTAACGCCTCGTGAATGTCTTTGCAAGTCTCTCTTAAGCGTCTTCGAATCCCTCATGAATGTCTTCAAACGTATTATGAATGTCGTTGAAAGTCTCTTGAATGTATTCGAAAGGTTCTTGGATGGCTTCAAACCCTTCGTGAATGTCATTGAAAGTCTCTTAAACGTCTTCGCACCTTCATCAATGTCCTCAAACGTATTATGAATATCGTCAAAGATCTCTTGAACGTCTTCGAAAGTCTCTGAACGTCTCCGAACCTCTCGTGAATGTCTTCAAACGTCATATGAACGTTTTCGAGCGTCTCACGAACATCTTCAAACGTCTCATGGACTTCATATAAAGTCTCCTGAAACTCTTCGAACCCTCGTGAATGTCTTTGAAAGTCTCTCTTAAGCGTTTCCGAATCTCTCATGAATGGCTTCAAACGTATTATGAATGTCGTCGAAAGTCTCGTGAACGTTTTCGAAAGAATCTTAAACGTCTCACGAACGTCTTCAAACGTCTCATGAAAGTCGTAGAAAGTGTCTTGAACGTATTCAAAAGTTTCTTGCACGCTTGAATCCCCTCGTGAATGTCTTTGAAAGTCTCTTAAACGTCTTCGAACCCCTCATCGATGTCTTCAAACGTATTATGAATATCGTCAAAGATCTCTTGAACGTCTTCGAAAGTCTCTGAACGTCTTCGAATCCCTCATGAACGTCGTTAAACGTATTATGAATGTCGTCGAAAGTCTCTTGAACGTATTCGAAAGTTTCTTGGATGTCTTCAAGCCCCTTGTGAATGTCTTTGAAAGTATCTGAAGCGTCTTCGAACCCCTCGTCGATGTCTTCAAACGTATTATGAATATCGTCAAAGATCTGTTGAAAGTCTTCGAAAGTCTCGTAACGTCTTCGAACCTGTCGTCATGTCTTCAAACGTCCTATGAACGTTTGCAAAAGTCTCTTGAACGTCTCACGAACATCTTCAAACTTCTCATGAATGTCGTAAAAAGTCTCTTGAAATTCTTTGAACCCCTCATGCATGTCTTCAAACGGCTTATGAATGTTTTTGAACGCCTCGCAAACTTCCAACAAACGGCTCTCGAACATCTGTCGAACATACACTGATGAATATCTTCGACCATCATTGTACGATTATATTAATTTATTTTCAATCAAATTCCATACAAAAAAACATTGAGTTTCACATTCGAAAAAAAAAATTGTATTCAATTGCACAAACCGACATCAGACTATGCTGACATAACGAAGTACTGCACTTTGCAATCTTCCTTCCTACTGCAATCTTCCTTAAATTCGAACTCTATTCACGCATCTACAGTAGCATTTGTTTACAGGCTCAATCTGATGCGATCAATCATCAACCGTGAGAGGGCCGCTACATTAAAACTTGGTGATGGTTAGCAAAGAACGATCACTATTACAGTCGTAATGATATTTACGAAATCGAGAGTACATATTGAAGAAAATGGCGAAACTTTTTTTTTTAGTCGAAGTCCAAATTCGATCCATCGTGAGGATAGAATTCCGAATTGAGATAAAGATTAACTATGGTGAGTTCGCAGTCGATGAATAATGAAATGTCCTTTGCCATATAATTATTTTCACCAGTCTGTGCCGCAAAAATGACATATTTTTGTTTCTCTAGCTGGGATGGCAGCTTGTGCGATCCATGACAGTGCAGCCAGATCGCGCTCGAAAGTTACCCTCTCTCTAGTCCCTCGCGCGCCCATCACACAATCATAGTAGCGCGTGTCCGTGAGCGAGCGACGCTCGGACATCTTCGGAAAGAGCCGAGTGCCGTCGAACTATCCCGACCGCGCCTTCGGCAGCTACACCAACACATAGGCACGCTGAGCACGTTCATGTGCGGCCAAGCCGAACGAACTGAACGAAGGCTTCGAGGGAAAAAGCAATCCGAGCACGGCCCGCGCGTGACGTCACGCGACGGCACGCGCGAGACTTTTAGATGATTTCAATGCTTATTTAGCTCTTGATTCTCTGCGTTATTAATGTATACCAAAAATGTATCGCACACTCTGATCGCTTATTTTTTTAGTTTATACGTTAATTTAAATATAATAATAAATCTAAATTACAACTTATTTCTCTTCTAAAAAATTGTTTACGCTTTACTCACACCCGTCCTTATGCCAAATAAATTATAATTCATAACAGTAAGCGGAAATATATTTATCTCCGTATTATTATGTTAATTCTCATACTTTCATCAAGGGATAAAGCATTATCCGCAAAAACAAACCAATCATCCATTCGACCGCGAATCGTCAGTACCAGAAAGTGCACAAATTCTACAAGCGATGAGATGGTCCTGTCGGTAGCGTTCCTGGCTTCGGTTCGCAGGGGCGCGGGATCGATCCCGCGCTCGGTGCTTTTTTTTTTTTTAAATTCCTATTACTATTAATTCTTATTTGATTAGTTATGTTTATTAGTTATCATTATTATTTTAATTAGTTATCTTTTCGTGTCGAAAAATTTATTGCGCACTCCGACCGCTTATTTTATTAGTTTGTACGTTCATTTAAATGTAATAATAAATCTAAATTACAACTTATTTATCTTCTAAAAAATTGTTTGCGCTTTACTCATACCCGTCCTTATGCCAAGTAAATTGTAATTCATAAAAGTAAGCGGAAATATATTTATATTCGTATTATTATGTTCATTCTCATATACTTTCATCAAGCGATGAAGCATTATTCCCAAAAACAAGCCATTCATCTATCCGGCCGCGAATCGGTAGTGCCAGAAAGTGCATTTTTAACACAAGCGATAAGATGGTCCCGTTGGTAGCGTTCCTGACTTCTATGGGGCGAATTGTTTATTCGAGAAATCATACAATGTATGAACTGCGGACCGAAGCCACGAACGCTACCAACGGGACCATCTTATCGCTTGTGTTAAAAATGCACTTTCTGGCACTACCGATTCGCGGCCGGATAGAAGAATGGCTTGTTTTTGGGAATAATGCTTCATCGCTTGATGAAAGTATATGAGAATGAACATAATAATACGAATATAAATATATTTCCGCTTACTTTTATGAATTACAATTTATTTGGCATAGGGACGGGTATGAGTAAAGCGCAAACAATTTTTTAGAAGATAAATAAGTTGTAATTTAGATTTATTATTACATTTAAATGAACGTACAAACTAATAAAATAAGCGGTCGGAGTGCGCAATAAATTTTTCGACACGAAAAGATAACTAATTAAAATAATAATGATAACTAATAAACATAACTAATCAAATAAGAATTAATAGTAATAGTAATTAAAAAAAAAAAAGCACCGAGCGCGGGATCGATCCCGCGCCCCTGCGAACCGAAGCCAGGAACGCTACCGACAGGACCATCTCATCGCTTGTAGAATTTGTGCACTTTCTGGTACTGACGATTCGCGGTCGAATGGATGATTGGTTTGTTTTTGCGGATAATGCTTTATCCCTTGATGAAAGTATGAGAATTAACATAATAATACGGAGATAAATATATTTCCGCTTACTTTTATGAATTATAATTTATTTGGCATAAGGATGGGTGTGAGTAAAGCGTAAACAATTTTTTAGAAGAGAAATAAGTTGTAATTTAGATTTATTATTATATTTAAATTAACGTATAAACTAAAAAAATAAGCGATCAGAGTGTGCGATACATTTTTGGTATACATTAATAGCGCAGAGAATCAAGAGCTAAATAAGCATTGAAATCATCTAAAAGTCTCGCGCGTGCCGTCGCGTGACGTCACGCGCGGGCCGTGCTCGGATTGCTTTTTCCCTCGAAGCCTTCGTTCAGTTCGTTCGGCTTGGCCGCACATGAACGTGCTCAGCGTGCCTATGTGTTGGTGTAGCTGCCGAAGGCGCGGTCGGGATAGTTCGACGGCACTCGGCTCTTTCCGAAGATGTCCGAGCGTCGCTCGCTCACGGACACGCGCTACTATGATTGTGTGATGGGCGCGCGAGGGACTAGAGAGAGGGTAACTTTCGAGCGCGATCTGGCTGCACTGATCCATGAATATTTCGTTGTGTTGTGTAGCCGTGGATACCAGTGCAGCCAGATCGCGCGCAAAAGTTACCCCCTCTCTAGTCCCGTGCGCGCCCATCACACCATCATAGTAGCGCGTGTCCGTGAGCGAGCGACGCTCGGATATCTTCGGAAAGAGCCGAGTGCGGTCGAACTGTCCCGACCGCGCCTTCGGCAGCTACACCAACACATGGACACGCTGAGCACGTTCATGTGCGGCCAAGCCGAACGAACGAAGGCTTCGAGGGAAAAAGCAATCTGAGCACGGCCCGCGCGTGACGTCACGCGACGGCACGCGCGAGGCTTTTAGATGGTTTCAATGCTTATTTAGCTCTTGATTCTCTGCGTTATTAATGTATACAAAAAAATGTATCGCGCACTCTGAACGCTTATTTTATTAGTTTCTACGTTAATTTAAATATAATAATAAATCTAAATTACAACTTATTTATCGTCTAAAAAATTGTTTACGCTTTACTCACACCCGTCCTTATGCCAAATAAATTATAATTCAGAAAAGTAAGTGAAAATATATTTTTATTCGTATTATTATATTAATTCTAGTACTTTCATCAACCGATAAAGTATTATCTCCAAAAACAAGTCAATCATCCATCCGGCCGCCAATCGTAAGTGCCAGAAAGTGCATCTTTAACACACGCGATAGGATGGACCCGTTGGTAGCATTCCTGGGTTCGGTCCGTAGGGGCGCAGGATCGTTCCTTACGCTCAGCACTTTTTTTTTTAATCATGGTTACTATTAATTTTTATTTGATTAGTTATTTTTATTAGTTATCATATTTATTTTAATTAGTTATCTTTTAGTACCGAAAAATGTATCGCGCACTCTGACCGCTTATTTTATTCGTTTTTACGTTAATTTAAATATAATAAATCTAAAATACAACTTATTTATCTTCTAGCAAAATGTTTGCGCTTTACTCACACCCGACCCTATGCCAAATAAATTGTAATTCATAAAAGTAAGCGGAAATATACTTATCTTCGTATTATTATATTCATTCTCATATACTTTCATCAAGCGATAAAGTATTATCTCCAAAAACAACCATCCATCCGACCGCGAATCGTAAGTACCAGAATGTGAACATACATTGACACAAAAAATTAAAGGAGCAAGAAAAGTTGAACTCCGTCGAAAGTGGTCGTACAAAAAAAAAGGATGTTAAAGCTTCAAGTTTCTAGTTTTAGTTCCGACAATGATTTTTTTTTTGAGAATCACTGATTGCCCGGTCGCAAGAAATATCACGGCAAAAAAAAATTTGCAAATTTTTACGATTTTGAAAGTTCTGCACGTGTTTTGGAGATTTTTTTCGGACTTGACCAATATCAAGGTCATTGAGCCCATTCAATTCAGTTCAATTTGCTTTTTTTTTATCTCCTTACGACCATTTTTCGCTGAGATATCGGCCTCTGAATGAAAAAACGTCCTTTTGTGTTCTGTCATCGATATCTCGGGAACTAATGGTCGTACGGGAATTCGACCGGCAATTTTGGAAACGTGAATACATACTCTACAAGCTCTGATTATTATTGTAGGTTTAAAAAAAAATATTTTTGCCATCAGTTGTAAAAAAGTACAAAAAATCGATGTTTTCTTGTTTTTTATAAAATCCACCGCTACTTTGCAAATATTGCGATAAACACTATTGTTTATGGACGGTCATTCGGCTCAATATGTCCCCAAGAGCTATGCAAAATTCCAAATTGATCCGTTCATCGGTCTTTCTTGCCCGATTGACCAAAATATGAAAAAAAAAATTAAAGGAACAAGTTTCCTCCTTCTCAGACATCATTTCATGATTATTAAGAGGAAAAACAACTTTTCACTACTTTTCGTACAATTGGGTATTGAGTAGGCATTAAATGTTGGAAAAGAAGCCTGAAAATCATATTGACTAAAAATTTTCGAATTTTTTTTTTTAATAACAAAAATGTTGAAATTTTTTTGTTTATATAAAAATCTATTTCGACTTTTTTTATTTTTTTAATGTTGACAATTTTCTTCGATTCAACATTGTACCGCCAGCATTAGACTTACCCAAAGCGTACGTAGAATTACCCAAAGCGTACCTCCGCGTGGTATGCTTTGGGTAATTCTAATGCTGGCGGTACAATGTTGATTTGAAAAAAATTTCAACATTTAAAAAAAAAATCGAAATTGATTTCTTTATAAAAAAAAATGTTCAATATTTTTTTTTAATAAAAAAATTTTTTTTTCGAAAATTTTTAGTCAATATGATTTTCACGATTTTTTTTCCAACATTTAATGCGTACTCAATACCCAATTGTACGAAAAGTAATGAAAAGTTTTTTTTCCTCTTAATAATCATGAAATGATGACTGAAAAGGAGGAAACTTGCTCCTTTAATTTTTTCTCTAATTTTAGTTAATCGGGCAAGAAAGACCGATAATCGGATCAACTTGGAATTTTGCATGGCTCTTGGGGACATATTGAGCTGAATGACCGTCCATAAACATTAGGCTTTATCGCAATATTTGCAAAGTAGCGGTGGATTTCATAAAAACCAAGAGGACATCGTTTTTTTGTACTTTTCTAAAACTAATGGTAAAAATAAAAAATAAAAGTTTCACTACAATAATAATCGGAGCTTGTAGAGTATTCACGTTTCCAAAACTACCGATCGAATTCCCGTACGACCATTAGTCCCTTAGACATCTCAGCGAAAAATGGTCGATCGGAGAAAAAAAAGCAAATTGAAGTGAATTGAATGGGCTCAATGACATTGATATTGGTCAAGTCAGAAAAAAATCTCCAAAACACGTGCAGAACTATGAAAAACGTTAAAATTTGCAAAATTTTTTTGCCGTGATATTTCTTCCGACCGCGCAATCAGTGATTCTCAAAAAAAAAATCATTGTCGGAACTAAAACTAGAAACTTGAAGCTTTAAAACCCTTTTTTTTTGTACGACCACTTTTGACGAAGTTCAACTTTTCTTGCTCCTTTAATTTTTTGTGTCAATGTATGTTCACTTTCTGGTACTTACGATTCGCGGTCGGATGGATGATTGTTTTTGGGGATAATACTTTAGCGCTTGATGAAAGTATATGAAAATGAATATAATAATACGAAGATAAATATATTTCCGCTTACTTTTATGAATTACAATTTATTTGGCATAGGGTCGGGTGTGAGTAAAGCGCAAACATTTTGCTAGAAGATAAATAAGTTGTATTTTAGATTTATTATATTTAAATTAACGTAAAAACTAATAAAATAAGCGGTCAGAGTGCGCGATAAATTTTTCGGTACTAAAAGATAACTAATTAAAATAAATATGATAACTAATAAAAATAACCAATCAAATAAGAATTAAGGATGTTGGGTCCCAAATCGCAAATAATGATAAAATTCTGAAAATTTGGTATGTTTTTGTATGAAGTATTTCAGAGGTCGTGTAAAAATTTCACGACAATTAGGAAACTCGTTATTGAACAATTAACATTCACAAATTAAATGTTGTATCATGGAAACTGATGTAACTGTGCAATAAGTTTTTTTTTTACCTCTCAATTTTGTAATATCTACACTATACTGAAAGCAACGGAAACAAAACGAAGTTTATTGATAAATTTTTTTTTATTTCTTTTAAAAATTGTTCTTAACAAAATGTTAATTTTTTAATAACGAGCTTCCTAATCGTCGTGAAATTTTAACACGACCTCTTAAATACTTCATACGAAAACATACCAAATTTTCAGAATTTTCTCATCATTTTTTATTTCAACCCTTAAGGAGGTTGAAGTAATGATGATAGAATGCTGAAAATTTTGTATGTTTTTACATGAAGTATTCAGGAGGTCGTATAAAAATTTCATGACGATTAAGAAGCTATTTATTGAACAATTAACATTAACATGTTTTATAGGGACTCAACATCCTTAATAGTAACCATGATTTAAAAAAAAAGCGCTGAGCGTGAGGAACGATCATGCGCCCCTACGGACCGATGCCAGGAACGCTACCAACGGGACCATCCTATCGCTTGTGTTAAAAACGCACTTTCTGGCACTTACGATTAGCGGCCGGATGAATGATTGATTTATTTTTGGAGATAATAATACTTTATCACTTGATGAAAGTATGAGAATTAATATAATAATACGAATATAAATATATTTTCATTTACTTTTCTGAATTATAATTTATTTGGCATAAGGACGGGTGTGAGTAAAGCGTAAACAATTTTTTAGAAGATAAATAAGTTGTAATTTAGATTTATTATTATATTTAAATTAACGTATAAACTAAAAAAATAAGCATTCAGAGTACGTGATACATTTTTTTGTATACATTAATAACGCAGAGAATCAAGACCTAAATAAGCATTGAAATCATCTAAAAGCCTCGCGCGAGCCGTGCTCAGATTGCTTTTTCCCTCGAATCCTTCGTTCGGCTTGGCCGCACATGAACGTGCTCAGCGTGTCCATGTGTTGGTGTAGCTGCCGAAGGCGCGGTCGGGACAGTTCGACCGCACTCGGCTCTTTCCGAAGATGTCCGAGCGTCGCTCGCTCACGGACACGCTCTACTATGACTGTGTGATGGGCGCGCAAGGGACTAAAGAGGGGGTAACTTTTGCGCGCGATCTGGCTGCACTGGTGGATACTCCTATGGATCCCAAGAGCGAAGACTCGTATTGCATAAAATAGATCGGCTCGTACCGTATGTAACAGTCTCGGATCAGCGAAAAGTTCAACCGTTAAAGTTCCTCGCCAAAGACGCACCAATTTCCATGAGCAGTGCAGCCAGATCGCGCGCGAAAGTTACCCTCTCTCTAGTCCCTCGCGCGCCCATCACACAATCATAGTAGCGCGTGTCCTTGAGCGAGCGACGCTCGGACATCTTCGGAAAGAGCCGAGTGCCGTCGAACTATCCCGACCTCGCCTTCGGCAGCTACACCAACACATAGACACGCGGAGCACGTTCATGTGCGGCCAAGCCGAACGAAGGCTTCGAGGGAAAAAGCAATCTGAGCACGGCCCGCGCGTGACGTCACGCGACGGCACGCGTGAGGCTTTTAGATGATTTCAATGCTTATTTAGCTCTTGATTCTCTGCGTTATTAATGTATACAAAAGAATTGTATCGCGCACTCTGAACGCTTATTTTTTTAGTTCATACGTTAATTTAAATATAATAATAAATCTAAATTAGAACTCATTTATCTTCTAAAAAATTGTTTACGCTTTACTCACACCCGTCCTTATGCCAAATAAATTATAGTTCAGAAAAGTAAGTAAAAATATATTTATATTCGTATTATTATATTAATTCTCATACTTTCATCAAGCGATAAAGTATTATCTCCAATAACAAATCAATCATCCATCCGGCCGCCAATCGTAAGTGCCAGAAAATGCATCTTTAACACAAGCGATAGGATGGTCCCGTTGGTAGCGTTCCTGGCTTCGGTCCGTAGGGGCGCAGGATCGTTCTTCACGCTCAGCGCTTTTTTTTTTAAATCATGGTTACTATTAAGGATGTTGAGTCCCTATAAAACATGTTAATGTTAATTGTTCAATAAATAGCTTCTTAATCGTCATGAAATTTTTACACGACCTCCGAATACTTCATGTAAAAACATAGCAAATTTTCAGAATTCTATCATCATTACTTCAACCTCCTTAAGGGTTGAAATAAAAAATGATAAGAAAATTCTGAAAATTTGGTATGTTTTTGTATGAAGTATTTAAGAGGTCGTGTTAAAATTTCACGACGATTAGGAAGCTCGTTATTGAAAAATTAACATTTTGTTAAGAACAATTTTTAAAAGAAATGAAAAAAATGTATCAATAAACTTCGTTTTGTTTCCGTTGCTTTCAGTATATTGTAGATATTACAAAATTGAGAGGTCAAAAGAAAAACTTATTGCAAAGTTACATCAGTTTCCATAAGACAGCATTTAATTTGTGAATGTTAATTGTTCAATAACGAGCTTCCTAATTGTCGTGAAATTTTTACACGACCTCTGAAATACTTCATACAAAAACATACCAAATTTTCAGAATTTTATCATCATTTGCGATTTGGGACCCAACATCCTTAATTCTTATTTGATTAGTTACTTTTATTAGTTATCATATTTATTTTAATTAGTTATCTTTTAGTACCGAAAAATTTATCGCGCACTCTGACCGCTTATTTTATTAGTTTTTACGTTAATTTAAATATAATAAATCTAAAATATAACTTATTTATCTTCTAGCAAAATGTTTGCGCTTTACTCACACCCGACCCTATGCCAAATAAATTGTAATTCATAAAAGTAAGCGGAAATATACATATTTATCATCGTATTATTATATTCATTCTCATATACTTTCATCAAGCGATAAAGTATTATCCCCAAAAACAATCATCCATCCGACCGCGAATCGTCAGTACCAGAAAGTGAACATACATTGACACAAAAAATTAAAGGAGCAAGAAAAGTTGAACTTTGTCAAAAGTGGTCGTACAAAAAAAAAGGATTTTAAAGCTTCAAGTTTCTAGTTTTAGATCCGACAATTATTTTTTTTTTGAGAATCACTGATTGCGCGGTCGGAAGAAATATCACGGCAAAAAAAATTTTGCAAATTTTTACGTTTTTCAAAGTTCTGCACGTGTTTTGGAGATTTTTTTCTGACTTGACCAATATCAAGGTCATTGAGCCCATTCAATTCACTTCAATTTGCTTTTTTTTCTCCGTACGACCATTTTTCGCTGAGATATCTCAGGAACTAATAGTCGTACGGGAATTCGACCGGCAATTTTGGAAACGTGAATACATACTCTACAAGCTCTGATTATTATTGTAGGTTTAAAAAAATATATTTTTGCCATCAGTTTTAAAAAAGTACAAAAAAACGATGTTTTCTTGGTTTTTATAAAATCCACCGCTACTTTGCAAATATTGCGATAAACACTATTGTTTATGGACGGTCATTCGGCTCAATATGTCCCCAAGAGCCATGCAAAATTCCAAATTGATCCGTTCATCGGTCTTTCTTGCCCGATTGACCAAAATATGAAAAAAAAATTAAAGGAGCAAGTTTCCTCCTTCTCAGACATCATTACATGATTATTAAGAGGAAAAACAACTTTTCACTACTTTTCGTACAATTGGGTATTGAGTACGCATTAAATGTTGGAGAAGAACCCTGAAAATCATATTGACTAAAAATTTTCGAAAAAAAAAATTTTTCATAAACAAATATTGAAAATTTTTTTTTTTATAAAAAAATCAGTTTCGAATTTTTTTTTTTTTTAATGTTGAAATTTTTTTTTAAATCAACATTGTACCGCCAGCATCAGAATTACCCAAAGCATACCACGGGGAGGTACGCTTTGGGTAATTCTACGTACACTTTGGGTAATTCTAATGCTGGCGGTACAATGTTGAATCGAAAAAAAATGTCAACATTAAAAAAATAAAAAAAATCGAAATAGATTTTTTTATAAACAAAAAAATTTCAACATTTTTGTTATTAAAAAAAAAAAATCGAAAATTTTTAGTCAGTATGATTTTCAGGGTTCTTTTCCAACATTTAATGCGTACTCAATACCCAATTGTACGAAAAGTAGTGAAAAGTGGTTTTTCCTCTTAATAATCATGAAATGATTTCTGAGAAGGAGGAAACTTGTTCCTTTAATTTTTTTTCATATTTTGGTCAATCGGGCAAGAAAGACCGATGAACGGATCAATTTGGAATTTTGCATATCTCTTGGGGACATATTGAGCCGAATGACCGTCCATAAACAATAGTGTTTATCGCAATATTTGCAAAGTAGCGGTGGATTTTATAAAAAACAAGAAAACATCGATTTTTTGTACTTTTTTAAAACTGATGCCGAAAATAATTTTTTTTTAACCTACAATAATAATCAGAGCTTGTAGAGTATGCATTCACGTTTCCAAAATTGCCGGTCGAATTCCTGTACGACCATTAGTTCCCGAGATATCGATGACTGAAGACAAAAGGACGTTTTTTCATTCAGAGGCCGACGAGGAGGCCGATATCAGCGAAAAATGGTCGTAAGGAGATAAAAAAAGAAGCAAATTGAACTGAATTGAATGGGCTCAATGACCTTGATATTGGTCAAGTCCGAAAAAAATCTCCAAAACACGTGCAGAACTTTGAAAAACGTAAAAATTTGCAACATTTTTTTTGCCGTGATATTTCTTCCTACCGCGCAATCAGTGATTCTCAAAAAAAAATCATTGTCGGAACTAAAACTAGAAACTTGAAGCTTTAACATCCTTTTTTTTGTACGAACACTTTTGACGAAGTTCAACTTTTCTTGCTCCTTTAATTTTTTGTGTCAATGTATGTTCACTTTCTGGTACTTACGATTCGCGGTCGGATGGATGGTTGTTTTTGGGGATAATACTTTTTTGCTTGATGAAAGTATATGAGAATGAATATAATAATACGAAGATAAATATATTTCCGCTTACTTTTATGAATTACAATTTATTTGGCATAGGGTCGGGTGTGAGTAAAGCGCGAACATTTTGCTAGAAGATAAATAAGTTGTATTTTAGATTTATTATATTTAAATTAACGTAAAAACTAATAAATTAAGCGGTCACAGTGCGCGATAAATTTTTCGGTACTAAAAGATAACTAATTAAAATAAATATGATAACTAATAAAAATAACTAATCAAATAAAAATTAATAGTAACCATGATTTAAAAAAAAAAGCGCTGAGCGTGAGGAACGATTCTGCGCCCCTACGGACCGAAGCCAGGAACGCTACCAACGGGACCATCCTATCACTTGTGTTAAAGATGCACTTTCTGGCAGTTACGATTGGCGGCCCGATTGATGATTGACTTGTTTTTGGAGTTAATACTTTATCACTTGATGAAAGTATGAGAACTAATATAATAATACGAATATAAATATATTTTTACTTACTTTTCTGAATTATAATTTATTTGGCATAAGGACGGGTGTGAGTAAAGCGTAAACAATTTTTTAGAAGATAAATAAGTTGTAATTTAGATTTATTATTATATTTAAATTAACGTATAAACTAAAAAAATAAGCGTTCAGAGTGCGCGAGACATTTTTTTGTATACATTAATAACGCAGAGAATCAAGAGCTAAATAAGCATTGAAATCATCTAAAAGTCTCGCGCGTGCCGTCGCGTGACGTCACGCGCGGGCCGTGCTCAGATTGTTTTTTCCCTCGAAGCCTTCGTTCGGCTTGGCCGCACATGAACGTGCTCAGCGTGTCTATGTGTTGGTGTAGCTGCCGAAGGCGCGGTCGGGACAGTTCGACGGCACTCGGCTCTTTCCGAAGATGTCCGAGCGTCGCTCGCTCACGGACAGGCGCTACTATGATTGTGTGATGGGCGCGCGAGGGACTAGAGAGAGGGTAACTTTCGCGCGCGATCTGGCTGCACTGTCCATGAGTTTCCGAACATAGGAATTGTATGAATGTCCATTGCTGCCTGCGACCTCTAAGCACGTGTGGTCTGTGAAAACCTCGAATCAGCTGGAGAAGCCATGATATGTCATACTCGCGCTGCAGACGGGACGGAAGAATAAGAAACAAGAAAATGCGAGTCACTTTGATCATTTTAACATTAGCGATGTGAAACTATACCTCAACTGACAACGTTATCCATATGGAAATTTGAATTTGATAATTCATCAAAATCAATATGCTCTACGACATGAATGCAAACTTTCAACTGACCTATTACAACAAAGAGGCTGAATCATGGCTGAGCAGGATTTGAATTTTTCGAAAAAGCCCCCTACCTTGTTCTTGACTGCTCGAAACATAACGATTCTTTCAAGTCCGGCCCTGTTGACGTGCGCCTTGAGTTTGAATTGAAAAATAATATTCCGCCATAAACTTCGGCATACTGCATGATCCTTCATGATCGCATTGTCGAGTACAATCCAATCAGTGGTGGGGTTAAAAAATTGGTATAAAATCATGCCAATGATTCGCACCCTCATCAGTCAACATGGAGCTTATCGTCGATGTGCAGGGCTACAAGAGACCTGTCAACGAATTTGTCCTAAAGGAGATGTCCATCGTCAAACTTCGCGACAAGGATGCTGAACCGCTGACGCTCTCCTGCGACGCACCATTTGCATGGGACTCTCTACCGGCTAAGTACAAAATGACAAACAAGTGGCTGGAACGCAATTTTCACGGAATACGCTGGGCTCAAAGCGGCATACCATACGAGGCAGTTAGAAAGACAATTCGACGAATCTTGCAAGGAGCTCCTACCATCTATGGGAAGGGATTCGAGAAATGCTCATGGCTATCAGGATTCACGGATCCCGCAACAAATGTCATTGACTTGGAGACGCTGGATTGTCCATCGCTGCAGAAGCTGCCGAAAATCATGAAATTCAAATACCCTCATCACTCTTTCAACACGAAATACAATTGCGCCCATGCAAATGTAAAATCGCTGAAATGCTGGTTGAGTGTATACGAAGCGTTGTGTGAGCAAGGGATTTTTTTTTCAATGAATAAAAAACATTTCGATGAAAATATATGTTATTTGTATTTTTTAGTCTACGACGAAAATAGTTTGAACTTCTCCTCCTCTTACATTTCGACAAAACAGTTTTGATACGTTTTTACACAGTCAACACATAAAACGTTGAAAACGATGGCGAGACGACTGTGATGCCGCCGGTTGTTCTACTCAACGATGCTGCTCCTACGAATTTGCTCTTTTCCACCATGCTCCGAGACAATGGAACTTGACGCTGTTGTATTTCCCACAACTGCATGTAGCCATTTGCACACCAGTTACAGTATGCTCTAGATGATGCGGACAGCCGTTCGAAAATGGTGTTCCAATGAATTTTTTTTTCCCCGTCCACCATATTCAGAGAAGACGGATCTCGGCACTGTTGTATTTTCCACCAATATACTGCATGCAGAGTTGACCATCGCGTGCCACTTTCAGCATGCTCTTGAACATTGTCGGATCTTGGTCGAAAGCCTTCACAAGTCGCGCCGGTAAAAAGACAGAGAACTCATCCGCAATGTCGGCGATGTAACGTTTCCCAAACTTGGTTTGTGCGGCCCTCATGTCGGAGATTCAATGATCCGAGTGAGCGAGGAGTTCTGACAGCTTCTTCGTTGAAAGGAATTCCACCATCCGGCTGACTTTGTTGATACTCGAGAGATCCATTTTTCCCCGCACTTTCAAAGTTCTTTTTTGGAGAGATGTTGATGGTGCAGTGGAATAGTGCAGTCTGAGCTTAGTCCACAAAATTATAAGCTCCCTCGTAAGCCCCCCACTCAAATTTTCATACTTCCCCCCTCTTTTGCAATCGTGAAAAACACGTTCGAAGAACCTTGGAGAATTTCCCCCCCCCCCCCAACATTTTTTCACGCTGCCGAAAAACAGGTTCATACACGTTCAAACAACCCCGTACGTGGAGAATGTTCACAGCATGTATAACACTCCCGACGTTGAGGTAGGGGGCCATCGATGTGATCTTTCATCTGCGGTGTTTCATAATGCTCCCTGCATGGAAGATATGATATCACTTCACTGTCTTTCCGATGATGTTCTGGCAAACGATTCCACAATAACCCAACATATTCACCCCAATATTTTAGGAGCAAGGCCTTTGGAACCTGTTCGAGCTCGTTTTTGGTCAAGTCCACGGGGTGCTTGGCAGGATGCACTGCATACATACTCGCACATGCGAACATCTTGACGTTATGCGTCCATTTCTTCCGACGTCACCGAACAAAAATCTATATCCACCATCGACGAGACCCAGAAGCACAATGCTGTCTTTTGCCTTATAATTGCGGTAAATCGATCCATCACTTCGAGGGAGACGAAAATTTATGTGTTTCGCATCCAGCGCACCGATGCAATCAGGGAAATTTCATAGTGTCGAATTTGCGAGCGATATCCTGCCATTCCTCCGGCGTTGATAGGAAATTCCATACTTTTGAGTCAAGTACTTCTACTATTGTTCTTAAAGTTTCATCAATCACTTTTGGAATTGTGTTCGGAGCTATGCGAGCAGAGTAGCTTAAATCTTGACCCGTTGCTAAATAATCTTACCCGTTGCTAAATATCGGAGAGTCAGAGTGAGTCTGTCCATCGGTGATATAGCTTGACGCATAACGGTATCCTGCTTTTTTATGAGCGGAGTCAGAAGTGTCAGCAACTCATTCCACTCATCTTCCAACATTCGAGTATAATTGGTAAAACTGGCAGGATCATCAGGGCTAAACAAAAATTTAGTGTAAATATACATTAAAAAGTCAAGTATAAAGTTAAAAATCCAAAAGTTTAGTAACAAATAAAGTGAACCGTTATGGATACATACCCGAGCTCACCAAATACCATATTCAGAACATTCTGTCCTGTATCACGCCATAACAGCCACTCGCGACTCCACAATCTACCTTTTCGTTGTTCAAGTACTCGTCTACGTTTAAAAGCAGTAACTACAGCTGCCACGATAATTGCTTTCCTACGTCGAATTATTTCAGCCGCAATAGTTTGTTGTACTCAAGCGTCCATGGTACTGTAGAGGTTAGAAATAGTATCTCGGTCCATTAAGGACCATGTTTTGTCGCGTGATCGAAGATGAGTAAATTAATAACAAATGAAAATTGCGGAACTGAGCGGGTTTACACAATACTGGAGAATTTCAGTGTTAGTACTATTATTTGCTCTAGGAGTAAGTCACTCTTTAATGGCGGCGTCACTTCGCATGCACGCCTAGCGACAAGCACCGTGTGAAGCCAACCTAACAAGGGAGCCATCATTGCACCCAGCGCCACAGACAACTTTGAACCCAGCGGCAAATTCTAGCACCAATCCAGCAGCAAAACAAGCGTCATGTGCGTTGGGCTTTATGGATCGAAATTTTCTTTTTGATTTTCCGAAAGAAATGCAAACTACCAAACGATTTGAATGGTTTACCAAGCGCTACCAAACGACCACCAAACAATTCATAAAAAAAAGTTCGATCAGTCAAAGTGGGGGGGGGCTAACTTTAACGAGGTGGCTAGGATAGGGAGTTTAGACCACGATCTTGCATACAGGTCTTGAAACTCCCTCAAAATTTCAGTGGTGGGGGATGGCCTCTTATTGAAGCACCGAATGTTTCAACTCTTGACCACGAGGGGCGCTGCTGTACAATGATGCAGGCTGTGTGAGAGAGACGGAGATTTCAAAAGTAAACAAACCCCAAACATAACCGCTGATTCACGCGACCACACGTGACGTGCTCTACTTGTTAACTTGTAAAAACGGTGATATTGAAAAATGACTAAGTGGTGTATTGTGCCAACGCTTAGAACAGGCTCTCGGAGTGAAAAATTGAAACGCTCTGTGTTTCGGGTGCCGAGAGACTTGGCGCAGTTAAAAAATGGGAGGCCGCGATACCGGGAGTTGGAAAATTAGAGCCGAGACACGTTGTGTGCGAAAACCATTTCGAACCGAAATACATTCATCGAGAATGGGTGAAACATGACTCGAACGGCCGCATAATAGCACAGGTAAGTTTATTAGACAAATTGTGTGTACAGATTAAGCGATTGCAGCCGGACAAATTTCCCTCTGTTAAGGTCGCGTACAAGCACCCGCAGCTCGATAAACTTGCGGTTCCATCGAAGTTTGATGACATTTTACATATCGAGGGATTACATATCATTTTACATATCCGTCAAACCTTTTAATGAAGTTGTGAGCAGTGGGAAAAATGCTCCGAGCCAAGATCCTGTGAGCTGTGTCTTAAATCCGAGCCAAGATCCTCCGAGCCAAGATCCTATGAACGGCAAATCTTCAGCGCTTGAGACGAATGAAGATGAATTTTATGGCTTTGGACACTTACAGCTCATGGAAATTTCCACTCACAGCATTAGTGCTCTTGAGCAGGAGTCTACTGAAATGAAAAGTATATATTTTAATATGTATAAAAAGTGCAATCGTACATGATTTCTATTGTTTTATTCCGGTATATTACAGATGTCTCGAGTGTACCTGTAGTACTGGAAAAACAGCTTGGTGTTCCACTGATGGAAGTTGCATGTAGTGATTCTGCTCATGCGGCATGCAGTGATCAGTCAATTCAAGATGGCAAAGCCTTGGTAGCATCTGCAAAGCCTTTTACAGTGTGTTCATCTGTCATCATCAGAGAAGGTAAGTTTAAACACAGCAGGAGGGGCGGGTCACCTAATAATTATGAACTTATGAATTATGAAGTACGAAAAAAAATAAAAAATAGTTTTCATACATATGTTTGACCTAACATTATTTTTATCAGTACTTACCCATTTTTGAAGCCGAAAACCGCGAAAAATAATATTTTTAGAAAATCATTGTCAATACTTACCCAGGTTAGGAATCCAGAGAAAGTGGAAAAAAATCTCGAAATTATAATGTACAAGAATAAATACACTTACCCATTTCTACACTCGCTCACTTCTTGACACACACCAATTGAGATACAATAGCACAAAAAAAGGTCTAATCAAAACTCATCTTGACGAGTCATGCACATTTGTCGAAAAAGCCAAAAATGAGATAATTCATTATTGTACTCATTGATTCGCTACTCGCACCCAGGATCTCTGATTGTGTTATAAAACCTGGAAAATGATGTGAAATTATACTCCAACTTTGATCTGTACTTACCTGTATATTTTTCCAATCCATATTCGGTGGACCTGAAAATGAAAATAAGAAATGTAGAGAAAATAGACCAAATCATAACAAAGTTTTCGAACGTAAATACTTACTATGACAAGTTCCGGAGAAGTTACTGAAAAAATCACAATGTACGTTAGCAAATTTATTTTTGTGTTAATATAGATTCTAATGGAGCGAATTCGTCTACCTGTGAAGCGTTTTCTGGCACAATACCGGAACCATGGAGCATCGCCGAGTTGCGTAGAGATAAGGGACAGTGCATTCTATTTGCTCTCGCAATTACGAAACGGGAGAATGGTATAGATTGTCCTGTAACATATAAATGTGTAACTCTTGACACAGATAGGACAATAAATTACTACGTATACGGACGGCCCGTTAACACGCAGAATACAAATCTGGATAATACTGTACGTGTGAATGAAAGTATTCCAGAAATATTAAAACGCTTCCAAAGGATGAACGTCTGCGGTGGTCTCGGTGCCGTAAATATGCATCATCTGCTAGATGATAGCGTATTCCAGGATTATGTCGGTCATTGGCGCAGCAAAAATTGCCCTCTGGTTTCGAAGAAGAGACGATGCGAATCCTGCGCGAAGACAAGAAAAATCGTGCGCCAAGGGGCGTCAAGGTCGCATCATCGTTCAGTGGTAACTCGGATTCACGACGTTTCGAATCCTGCCGATAAACGGCAATTGTTGGCGATGCGCAAAAAACTCCGTCGTGAACGTCGTGACAAATTACTGGTCGAGAAACAAGTGTCCCATCTGAAATGTTGTCTAAAAAAACAAAAAGAGGAAATAGCAAGCATTAAACTGGAAACCTTGGATAAAAGATGTTCCAAATTTAAGGTCCCCGCTGGTCAAAAAGCGGCTTTGAAAGAAATTATCGCGGCAGCCAGCAGCAAAGATGACCGAGGCAGACGTTACACGGAAGACTGGCTGATGTTGTGTATGCTGATGAACATCCGATCACGAGCATAGTATGAATTTCTCCAAAAAAACGAAGTATTGCCACTGCCGTGCAAGCGAACAATACGTAGTTATTTCGCTATGATTGACTCGAAATGCGGGTTTGACGAAAATTTTGCGGAAATTCTGAAGAAACATTTCTCCAATAAAACTCCTCTGCAGCGGCACGGAGTCCTTCTGCTGGATGAAATAAGTCTCAGAAAATCTGTCGCCGTTTGTTCGAAAAATCTAACCTACGTGGGGTTGACAGACCTTGGCGACGATGGATTACAATCGACGGATATAAATGATCAAGCGACGCACGGTCTAGTCGTGATGTTTCAACCTTTTGCTGATTCCTACACGCAACCCATCGCAGTTTTCGCCTAAAAAAATCCAGTAAACGGAGATGAGCTCGCAAAGCTGGTCGTTAAAGGTATTTCTTATCTCGAAGGATGCGGAGGGAGAATCCATGGAGTTATTGCCGATGGCGCTGCGACTAATGCTAAAATGTGGTCACTTTTGGGGGTCAGCGGCTTGATGGGAGAAACGAAGACATAGTCCAGTCATTTCGTCCGAAAAAAGGCAAATAAAAGAAAATGAATTTGCGCTTCTAATTTTTTAATATGTTGTAGGGGATACCTAGAAAAGCTTAACTTGAGATTGTCGACCAAGCTTTCCTAGGAGCTTTCGCCGCCATCTTGGAAAACGCTTAAAATTTGTTTTTCGGCAATAACTCGGCTATCCGATGAGATTCGAAAATTTTTGTAAGACACTTTTTGTAGCTTTCTTTGTGCTCTACAATAACGCTTGAATCATTTTTAGCGTATCATGCATCGTTATCGAGATATCGATCGATAAAGTCAAAAATTTAGGACACAATTTTTGTTTTTTCCTTTTTTTTTCTTTGGGTCTTAATAAATATGAAAAATTGTGGAATTCAAACTTGTAGAGCATATTCAGACCTACAATTTCCTTCTTGGATTTTTTTATGTTGGACAAAAATTACGATCTCCAGCGCGCCGCAAAGTCGGTGAATCCACGCTCAGCGTCGAGCGCGCTCAAGTTAGTATATCGTATCGTGTTGAGTTTTTGCTGTGCGTAGTGTAAATCGAGGGTTCCGATATTCTGGGCAAAAATTTCGATATCTAGTTGGCTGTAAACTCGTTATAACGGAGACCAATCGAGGGCTCGAACCAATCACCAGCACCGCCGAACCCGCTCCGCCTGAACTATTAAAGCTCATTTCCTGTAAGTGTAAAGGAAATTGTGAGGCCGCCTGTGGGTGCAGAAAAGCGGGAATCAGTTGCTCCGTTATTTGCATGCACTGCAGTGGGCAAACATGCAGTAACGTCGCCAGAGTCGACATTTTGCTTGACGACGACGACGACGATGTCTGTAACGATGATGATGACGATGCTCTCATCGAATCAGCATCATTTCCAACGTTTCAACAGACACAACAACTCGAAGAGTTTACGGAGGACGAAGATCTTCAGCCTGGACCATCCAAGCGAAAAAAGACATGAAAAAAGTCCATCGTTCGTGTCTCGAGTGCAGAAAAAAATATTTTTCTTTCCGTTTATTTTGTTTTGTTTATTTTGTATTGTAAAAAAATAATTTTTTTTACTGCACAAACAAATTATTTGTTTAATAAATTACTATTGTGTGATCCTTAATTTGTTGCTCTATGTACTTATTTTTTATCCCATCAATTTCCTGAACAATTTCCCATTCGATTCGACATCCAGACACAACCGAGCGAGCAGCTCGCTCGACGCTGAGTGTGGATTCACCGACTTTGCGGCGCGCTGGAGATCGTAATTTTTGTCCAACATAAAAAAATCCAAGAAGGAAATTGTAGGTCTGAATATGCTCTACAAGTTTGAATTCCACAATTTTTCATATTTATTAAGACCCAAAGAAAAAAAAAGCAAAAAACAAAAATTATGTCCTAAATTTTTGACTTTATCGATCGATATCTCGATAACGATGCATGAAACGCTAAAAATGATTCAGGCGTTATTGTAGAGCACAAAGAAAGCTACAAAAAGTGTCCTACAAAAATTTTCGAAATCTCATCGGATAGCCGAGTTATTGCCGAGAAACAAATTTTACCCCTTTTTTCAACATGGCGGCGAAAGCTCCTAGGAAAGCTTGGTCGACAATCTCAAGTTAAGCTTTTCTAGGTATCCCCTACAACATATTAAAAAATTAGAAGCGCAAATTCATTTTCTTTTTTGAATGTACGTAATGACTGGACTAACATGGTTCGCTCACCCATTAGACGGCGAGCGAAAAGTGTTTGCATTCTCAGATACTCCGCATCTGATCAAGAATATTCGAAATCGGCTGTACAACAAGAAGAAATTGTGGGTAAGTTGTTACACCTAACAATTGTAAATATAATGAGCATATATTTATTGTCGATACTTACATGTGTTTAAAAATCGAAATACCAGAGTAATAAAAGTGTTTCAATACTTACCCGCGTTTAAAGCCGATAACATGTGGAAAAGAATAACGATAAAATAATTCGAGCTTAGAAAAAACTGGAGATAATTATTGTCAAAGCTGATCCGCGTTTGAAAACCAGAGCACCGGAAAAAAATCTACGTAAAATATTGTCCATATTTTCATTTTTGAACTGGAATAGCAGGAACAAATCGATAAAAAAGGTTTGTCAATATTTCCTCATGCTCAATAGCCAGAAACCTTGAAAAAAAGAAAAAATTTAAGTTAATTGTGGTTGCTACTTACCCGCGTCTGAAAATACTTACGCGTTGTTGAAGGCTGGAAGACGTTGAAAAAAAGAAAAAATTTCAGTTAATTGTGGTAACTTAAATTGTGTACTTACATTGCGGTAACCTAAACGCGGGTGTACTTACCCACGTTTGGAAATACTTACCCGTTGTTACAAGCTGAAACACCTGAAAAACAAAATATTTAAGCTAATTGTGGTAACTATTTACCTGCGGTCGAAAACACCTACCCGTTTTTGAAAGCTGGAACACCTGAAAAAAAAACAATTAAGTTAATTGTGGTAACTACTTCCCCGCGTTGAAAAATACTTACCTGTTGTTGAAAGCTCAAACCCCTAAAAAAAAGTTAATTGTGGTTGCTACTTGCTCGCGTCTGAAAATACTTACCCGTTGTTGAAAGCTAGAAACATGGAAAAAAAGTGAAGGGATAATCCGCGTCGATACTTACATGCATTGCAAAATATATGAATACTCAACAATTGCCAAGATTGGGAATATCATACAGGCTATTGGATATTTCGATTCTTCCACAGTTGAAATCCGCTGAGTATCACATCAGCTGGGAGTATTTCAACGTTCTGTACGAGCTCGACAAAGACCACCTTGGGAATGCCCGAGCCTGCCCGAAAATAACTGCTAGGCACGTAATATTGGACAACACGTCGAAAATGCGCGTTCGACTAGCAACTCAAGTATTTTCCATATTCTTACTGCAATAAAATAAATTACATTGTTTTAATAACGCCATTGTACTAATCGGGGATTAATTTTTTTGATAAAGATTTTCAGCAAGTCCGTTGCTCAAGGCCTGGCGTTCTACCAGTCGCATGGATACCATGGACTCGGTGGGTGCGAGGAAACAATAACCTTTTGCAAACGTACTAACGATATGTTTGACGCATTAAACCGAAAGTCCCCGAATCAAGGACTTACTCCGCATTCCGATTATTTCAAGGTAAAGCTGTGATTTACTTTCGCCATACTTTTCAACATATTTTCGTTACTAGAAAATGACTTGTACGTATATTACCCTATTTTAGCACTAAATGCTACTCATGCTACTCATACATGATATATACATTCTACCGAACGTTTCCCACACAAGGTACTCGAGGATTCGTTGCAGTGGCTAAATACATGGGAATCATCCATGCTGAACGGAGATATAAAGCCAGAAGAATATCTCACCGCTGAAACGTCACGTGGATTGAGAATTTCTCTGCAATCGACAATGGATATATGCCGCTATCTAATCGATCGCTACGAGTTCGAGTAGTTGTTGCCCGGCAAAGTAAATCAAGATAACTTGGAGGTAATTTGTTGTCAATTCATTGCTGCTACCCTTCTTTGCGAAAATGTTCTGACAATTGCTTGTATTTAAAAATATTTTCACGTATATTTGATTCTTGAAGATTGATAACTTCATTTCAATGTTTCAGAAATTTTCGGCACGATCCGTCAAGCGGCAGGCTGCAACGATCATCTGAACTGCCCTACATTTTTACAGCTCTACAAGTTATTATCAGTCTACAGTGTCATCAAACCACCGAAATCTGGAAATTGCACCGATTCCGATAAGAATTCGCCACCGATTTTAATTTCAATCAGCGATCTGAAGGCTGCTTACGACGACAAGGTGGAGGCTAAAAGTTCTCGATGCATGCAGGAAATCAAGAAAAAATTGGATACGGCATTACAGCATGGTGATTGGGAGGCGGATGATGTCATCGATAGTAATCCCGACCACGATTATGCTCTCGCCCCTGTGCTCAACTGCATACTTTATTACGTGACAGGTTTTCCGTTTTAACTGGTTTTGCTCACTTAAGCTTTTTCTTACTAATCATAAATTTAGGTATTTGATATACTAACATACCTCGTAATCACGCATTGCTTCTTTTGCTAGCTAAGTATACAATCAACGTAGAATTCGAATTGTCCTACTTCCGGGGCCACGGTTTTCACATTAATGGTACGCTAATACAATTACCCTGCACTTCCAGGTTACCTGTGCAAACAGGTTTCAAAACGGTATAAGTCCTGTACGTCGTGTAATAGAGCTGTGACATTAAACTCGGGTTGCACTTCTTCTCTGTCGCAACTAGTGACAATGAAGACTCACGGTGGCTTGATTCATGCTAATTTGCATTTTTTCCGGCTTATTCGTCACGTCGAAGCATCGTTTACGAAATACTCTTCGAGCAAAAATGTCTTCGATTTGACGGTCAATGAAGTCCTTGAGACTTACGAATTTACTTTTCCGTGTGCAGAACATGCTTCCGAGATTTTATCGTATGCCATTGTGTACTACGTTCGACTGAGAATGCGGCAACATACGCATCAAAAAAATGTACAGTGCGATAAAAAATATGTCCAACCAAATAAGATGGCAAAATGGACACAGCAATAACATTAATTTCAGAAAGGGCACGAAATTGCCTAACTATAATCTGCAAAAACACTTATTCCTTCACTTCTGTTGCAAAACACTTGCAAAATAAAATTGTTTGATCATAGCGACATCAATCTGCTCACACCTATAATGTATGATAATTTCAGGACACATGAAAAAAAAATCTTTTTTTTAAGGACAATAAAACCTTCAGTTTATGGAATGATTGAAATGATTTATTTCGCGTTGGAGCCGGGAACCTGAAAAAAAATGAAAAATTACTGGGATAATTACAATAAATACTTTCCAGGCTGAAAAACATAAAACAAAGTAAGTGAATTATTTTCATTTATCCTACTCGAGAGTCGTTCGCTTAAAGGTCGGAAAAGAGGTGTTTTTTTTTAATTTACCAACCCACACCGTTTCAGAAATTGCAAAGTAGAGATTATTAAAAATGTTTCTTGGGACACGCATTAAAATTTTTCGAAGAGGAAATAAAGAATTGCAAAAGAAGCACTGTTTCTTAAGTATTTGTTTCATTTTTAAGAAATACATCCTGCAAGTGTTTCGGTCTGGAATAGTTGTCATTTATTTTCCGGTCAATTAAAACAACGCGTAAAGCCTATTTGTTTAAAACATGTTTTTAAAAAACCGAGCGCACAGGGATCGAACCCCGGAAAGCAGCATTACGAAGCTTGCACCGAACCCCTCGACCAACACGAGCTCACATTGACACCTATATAAAAAACATTCATGTTCATTGTACTCACTTGGATAACTATAGTCTTTTGGTTTTTTTCCAGGTTTACGATAAAGTTACTTTTAATTGTATTTAGGTCCATTATGCATTTTTAACATTGAATATCATAATTTGCCTATACCAGCCAATTGTACAGCTAGGTTAGGTTCCTATGAGTCAACAATCGATTTCCATCTCTCTCGCACAGCCTGCATCACTCTATCGCAGCGACACTCGTAGTCAGGAGTTGAAACATTCGGTGCTTCAATAAGAGGCCATCCCCCACCACCAGAGTTTCAAGTCCTGTATGTAGGACCGTGGTTTGGACCACGGTCTTATATACAGGCCTCGAAATTTCGTCAGATAAGAGGGGTCGCTTACTGACGAAATTCTTTTAATACACTGACGGCTAGGGACGCTGCTATCTTAAAAGTGTTGACGGTGAAGTGCGGTACGGGGACAGACGGAGGTATTGAAAAAAGACAGAGCTAATCGCCGCAATACTCTGCATCTGCCTGTCTCCGTAACACCTCATTTCAATTATTGGTTCTGCAGTATATATATGTATATATATATATAGTATATATATACATATGTATATATATGTACATATGTATATATATAGTATATATATATATATATATATATATATATATATTGGTGGTATATCTACCAATATCGCTAATTATAATGAATAAAATTAAGCGGTGAACCAACCCAACAAGCCGCCAAATCTAATTAAACCCCAAGAGTGGCTATAACTTAAATGTAGAAAACTGTCTTATTTATGCAATGATAATCGTGGTCGCACGGATAGGGTGCTGAGTTCGAGTTCGAGGAGACGAGTTCGATTCCCGAAGAGTGGGCTGGTTTAGAAAAATTATTTTTGGTGGTTATGTTCAACTGGGGGCAAGATTGCAGCGCCGCGTAGTATCAATTCTCAACGAATATTTTCGTCCGTAAGCGGCCTACCCTCACCATGCGAATTCTGGCAGAGTTTCCAGAACACGTATTCGCCAATAGTAATGCCACGTAGTGGCAAAAATTGGCAAAAATCGTGAATTCAGTGCCTACCCCCACCACGGTCGTTTCCAGACCTGTATGTAAGACCGTGCTCTAGTCTCCTTGAAGCACACCATGCTTTTAAATCCGCGAAGATAAACACGATTTGTGCAAGGTTATGTTACATAACCTCAAAGTTCTAATAGCCCGCTAATATAAACGCGTGAAATAACGTAGGCAAATCGGGAAAGACATTCTCGCGTCGGAACGGAAAGAAAAAAAAACATTTTTCCAACCATCATGAGACACGAAACGCGACTCCAGAATATCAGTGACAATAGTGACATGTCCGATGACGACAGTGAATACAACTCCGATTCAGAAGACTCAGACTCCGATGATCAAGTGTCCGTTGTAGCTACAACCGCTGCAAGTAATTTTACAGCTTCGATCAAAATGATTGCATTTTTCGAATTTCTAGTTCTTTAAAGGAATACGATAGTAATGACTATAATGAAGTAAAAATATACCCCACTTTTTCTGTATTTGGCATATCCTTTATTTTCAGTCTCAAAATGTGCCCAAATCCGAAGCGCCTTGCTAATGATATATTTGCGAAGAACTTTAACAGTCATTTTTGTTGTCAAAGGTGGCGACAAGGACACTGATGGAGCCGACAGGCTGGAGGCGGAAGAGGTGGAGGAGGATGAGGTTGTGAAAGCCATAATGAGTTCTAAAGAACTGCACAGAGATCATCCACCATCCATAGTTGTAGAGGATTATATTGTAGATGTTTGTTTCCATCCCGTGCGCGATGTTATCGCGTTGGCTAGCATCACCGGCGATGTGCTGATGTAAGTATTCCACCCTCACCAAAATGTGTCAACCTTTGCTGATACCTCAAAGATGTATGGGCGTTTACAAAAATGCTACCATGGTCATAAATTGGATGGGTTACCATTGCGTTTGTTCTGAACCTGGACGTAAAATTTGCTATCAACCCACTAAGTCGTTGGAGAATTACAACTTTATTAAGGGGTCAGTCTGCTGTGATGGCCCGGAAACCAGGGTTTTTGGAAAAAATTAATTTTGAAGAAATTCGTAAGATGATTGAAAAATTGTGAGGATGTTTATTTGTATGTACATTGACAAAGTTGTGTTCCATATATCATCAAACATATTAATAATTGAAAAATGTATGAACTTATGAATTTATGAATCGTGAAGAACTTTTGAACGAGAGGAGCAACAATGTACTTTAGTTTGTGCCACCCGGGTTGATCTCAAAGAAAAGAAAACGACTTTTTTTTCTTAAAATGGATAATATCGGCAAAGACTTGACCTTGACTTGAAGTATTTTTTTTGTTAATGTGTTTGAATGATTGAAAGAATGTGAATCCTTTTTTTTCACAAAAAAAATGACATTGTTAGGAACTAATGAAAGAAAAACGTTGGTCAAAACTACTCTACTATTATACTGAATAAGTGTACCAAATTTCAAATCAATCCCTTCATTACATGTCGTGCAATCGTGTACACTGTTTTGAAAAATATATTTTCGAGAAAAACGCGTTTGACTAGCAATTCTATTGTTGCAATCATAAGTTTACCTTCAATCTGCAATTTCTGCACCATATGTTGGACCTTCCTCTTTAATTTAAGTTGCTCCAAGCGATGAAAAAGCATCTGTCATTTCCACAGTAGCCTAACCCCTTAATTTGCAATTGTTCTGCATGCTTTTTTAAAGGACGTTGTGTTCCCCTCAGGTATTATGGGATGGAAAATATAATGGAAAAATGCCATCCAATGTGTTGTAGTTTTTCGTTGTTCGGGTAATATCTGTATGAAAGGAATTTTTCGCGAAATTTGACAATCATTCACTACGGAATTGTAGTATAATTAATTGTGAAGTACGGAAATTCTGTTTGTTTCTTTGATCAACCTACTATACACCTTCACCAAACTGTACGATAATGCCACAAACGCCCGGAAGAGTATCACTCGCTACTGATTTTACCTTCCATCTGCGTTATATATTTGAAAATTTAAAACTTGCGCTTTGAATTCTATCTCCCATATATCCTTAACCCGGCGTGGTCGCACTGGGACAAATTCGTCCTAAACACAAGTACACTGTTAAATTCTTGGCAATTATTAGCAATTTATAGCAACAAATATAATAACTTTTGTATTTGAACAATTGTGGATTGACATTCTAGAAGGATTCAAGAGTATTCGTACCTTTTTTTGCAATTTGTTTAGAGCTATTTAACATGTTGAAAAGCGTACGTGGACCTTCTCGTCCCAGTGCGACTGCGAAAGCAGCAATATTACGAGTACGGTGCGACCGCGCATATATAAGGAGTTGCATCTACCTATAAAGGCCCGAAAAAATTATCGGGAACGGTTGGTGAAAACGAAACGCGTTTCTTTTTAACATCAACTAAAAACAATCACAAACAAATACAGAAAAACGACAGGAACATGGCCACCGGCAGATGACGAAATATTTTTTTCGCGACTTTTGGCGGTGGACATGCTCCAGCTTAAACGGTCTATCCGGGTGTTAGAGCCCATTCAATTTTAGGAATATTTCAATGGAATTTTCAGGGAATGTAGCTAAAAGGGGACACTATCGAATAAAAATATATTGGGAATATTCCATTTTTCACCCACCTCGGTAGTTGTAGCCCGTTAAGTAAAGATAATATTGCCTGTACAGACAGATTTTTATCATCGAATTTCTATACTTTCAAATGATGCGGCAATGATAAAAAATTATTCTCCTCGAAGGTACAAATACAGCAACGACGAGTCCGCGCTAGTCTCAACAATGGAATTGCACACAAAGGCTTGTCGGGATATAGAGTTCAGCCAGAACGGGGAAACCCTTTTTTCAGCATCCAAGGACAAGTGTATCATACTCACGGACTTTGAGACTGAAAAGATGAAGCGAGTGTACGACGGGGCTCACGAGTAAGTCGTGTTATTTTTATAATCGACGAGCGATGGAAAACCGTTTCCTAAATACATTCTCAGTCCGACGGATTCATCACTATCACAGGGATATTTTATTTACAAATGTGATTTTACATTTCAGAAATCCGATTTATACAATGACCGTATTGAGCGAGAACACTTTTGCGACTGGTGACGACGAGGGTGTTGTAAAATGTATTAAATATGTTATTTCCGTCCCCGAAGAGAGTTTTTTCATGCTACATGCCCCCGATGTTTGATCGAAGCTACGCTTCGTGGTATTCTGCGAATCCACTTTACAAAAATCAAGAGAATCGTCATAAATAATCGCATCCTACCTTTTTCGTTTTGCTATTATATCGATAAGGAACTCTCAAAGCATGGAAGTAATCAGGCGTCCAATCGTCGATATCAAACATTCCATTTTTTATGCACGATCTCTTCCTGCTTCAGTTTGGGACCTTCGTCGAGCCGGGAGCGATCCTGTTTTTTCAATGAAGGAAATGGAAGATTACGTCAGCACCATGATCACCAACAGCGAAAGCAAATATCTCGTTTGCGCAAGTGGCGATGGTTCACTAACGACGATCAATCTAACGGCGAGAAAGTTGCACGTTCAGTCGGAAGAGTACGAGGAAGAACTGACGTGTTTGGGACTCTTCAAGACCGAAACGAAATTACTCGCAGGCACCAGCAAAGGAAAGATGTACATTTTTAATTGGGGCGAGTTTGGACTTCACTCTGACGAGTCGCCAAGCCTAACGAAAAAAGCGACCAACTGTATGGTTCCGATAACCGAGCATGTCGTCGTTTCCGGTGGTGAAGACGGAATACTCAGGTACGAAAAGACAAAAAAGGTCCAACTTTTATTCCTCCAGAAAATATGTACAAAGCGTGCCTTTTCGGTTTGCAAGCTCTACTTTTTTTTATCTCAATATTTTTCGAGTGTTCAACATAATTTTATTTAGCTCATTGTACTGGATTCATCGTAAAAATCGTTCTTTCGTCGCAGCGCGCATTACGTTGAACTTTTCCTTGCAGGGCCACGAACATTTTTCCTCACCGACATCTCGGCGTAGTGGGACAACACAATTTTTCGATAGAGTCACTCGACATATCGAACGATGGGACGTTGATAGCTTCGACGTCCCACGACAACGACGTTAAATTTTGGAACGTCAAGTACTTCGAGACCCTCGGCACAGAGGGTCGTGTGAAAGGTGGAAAGCAAAAACAAATGAAGCACAATTTACCGAGCAGCAAGATCGACAATGCGTCCGCATTTTTTGCAGAATTATAAATACAATGCCTGTAAAAACTTTACAAAAGGTTCGAATGAAAATAACTTTGATTTCATTCGCTCTCGAAGAATGCAGTGAAAAATGCACGGCTGGATTCAATCGGAAAATCTAAGTTGTGCGTTTAAATACGCGATGTGGAATGAGGGCATAAAAGAACTTGTTACGTTCACATTTTTATTCTTATATATGAAAAAAACATCGATTGTACTTTTCTTACGTATGTTTACTTGCCGATACAAATGCCGATGTAATTATATTAATATGAAAAGTGACACTTTTGTTCTTTATTCTCTCGCTTAGTCGACCTTCGACAATATTTACAAAAAAAATGGACGATATCTATTCGATAATTATTCTCGTACCGAAAGACGGACTGCTGCGTTGAACTTTCGTGTATTTAATTTGAAGAATCGAGCAGCTCCAAATTAATTTACTTCACGTTGGTTGAAACGCTCGCGTCAAACCTTGAAATCTTCGCTCGGACGTGCGGCCCGATAATTCGAAGCGTACACCGTTTAAAACCCGTACGAATTTATCGTCGATACGCTTCGTATTTTTGCTTTGTTCCGTGGTTTTTGTATTTTATTTACAAAAGCCAGAGTCGCGAGTACATCGATCGTTCTCGAATCTCTTATTGCTTTTGGTATTTGATCAATACTGTCTCAATATCATCAGTCCCGACGACATTACCGTTTTTTTTTGTCTTTCGTCTCTTTCTCGCGGGAACAATGATCCGTCGTGGCGCGGTCGCACGAACGACGTAAATCGCTTTGCTATTTTGTCCGTGGACAAGTGATACGAAAATTATGCATAAATATATTAATACGTTCGCGATTTTTCTTCTAAATTAAATTATACGTTGTTTCGCCGCGTTGTATTTGGATACTTTGTTGCTTCAGCTTTCTCGAAACTCCGAGTGTGAATATTAAGCTATTTTGCGGCTTGTAACGTCGTGTTCAAATAAAGAAAGTGGCAAAACAAAATTGTACAAGCCGAAAATTCAAGTTCCACTGTATGGAATAATGAAATTAGGTAATTGATCATTTTCGCTTGACTCAGACGTACGACGTGTTAGCCTCGTATCGGTGTCGCTAAGAAAAATATATGTATGTATATTCGGTACCGTCAATAAGCGTAATTAAACTACGACGATAATCGCGTGATCGAAGTTATCTCCAACGCGACGCTTGCCACAGGCGCTATGATCTCAGCGAAATCGTTGATTGTAAAATAGCAACGAATCGATAAACGCAGCAGGGCAAAATATTTTTACGAAAAATAAGTGAGCAACTGTTAGTCGATACTCAATCAGCGACGAAAGCTCCCGTCTCATCGGGGACAAAGAAACAAAAAAAGGACTTTGCTTCCCTTATTGATGATTCATTTGGCGAAGATATTCGGGTGCGTGATAATGCTGCGGTTGGGAATGTGCGAGTGACGGATGTATCGGCGGTGGAAAGCAACGAACGTGCTCGACGCTCGTCGCGTCACTGTCGCCGCTCTTCAGATATTTATTCAGGACGGCGAATATCTGCGAATTCAACACTTGAAAGCGCCTTATTCGATCAACCATTCTTTTTAAATGCTGGAAAAAGGAAAAACAAACTCTATAACGCTCGTTTGTTGCGTTTTTTGACGTTGGAAGCAAAGAAAGCGATGCTTACGATTCCTTTGACGTTCTCGTCTTTCCCGTCGACCCGTTGTACTCTCAAAATGTGATAACAAAAGTCCAGAGCCTCGAATCTCCTCTGTTGGCCAAGGAGGACAACCATTGCGCATCCGGCCCAGTGCAGTCCTTCGCCGAATAATTCTCTGTGGACAAATGTTTCGCAATATCGAATTTTACATACCCATTGAATGACAAGCAATCATATTGATTAGGCTTCGTGGCCGAATCAAAGTTCGAACCAGTATCGAGTGACTTTGATAAATAACGGCCATCGCATTTATCGATAACTTACTCGACCGTAAATTCGGTATCTCCAACTGGAATGCAATAGACGAATTGCAGAGCACTCCAGAGCCTGTGAAATTCCGTGCACTCGTCAATATTCATAACACCGTTTGCCGGCGGTGGACCGACCCAAATAGGATCGTCGAGAAAACTTCGTAATCTGCTGAGCACCACTTCGAATATTGATAATCCGCAACAGAGACGCTCGCGCGTTAAGAGATCGCCCTCCCTCGCTATCATGGCTTGCTGAAAACGTTAGAAATTAATTCATTTAGTGAAATTGACATATTTTGCTTAAGCGGGAGTTGCCAAAAATGAATGGTGTTAATATCGAAAATAGTTTTTACCTTCGCTGTTCCAAGTTTGTCCACGTTTGGAACGATCTGAAGTGCGGAGTACTTGGCCTCCAATCTTTTTTGCTTCGTCTCAGGTTTCTCACCCTCTGTTGCGAATAAACCATATACGATTACGAAAATCGAGACGTTTACGGGAATTAAGGGGACGGTAAGGGTTTGCACTTTTGAAAAATCGATTTTTTTGTCTCTTCTTACAGTTAAACATTTCAAGAATATAATCCCAAAATTTCAAGTCGATCAGAGCAAAACTCTCGAAGTCATTGACTATTTAGTCCCGCTCCTCTAACTGTAGCTCGCGTTTCAAACTGTAGCTAACACTTCAAACGCGTTTTTCTCGAAACCACTTTTTCAAAGTCCGTGTTCACTGCCATTTGAAAACTACATGACCGATTTATTTCAAACTTGGTACTAACTTTCTACATATAAAATACCTCCCCCCAACGGTTAGTTTGAGATTTTTTTTACATTGAGGGGGTCTTCCACCCCCAAAATGGCAAAATTTTTCGTGAAAAATAGCACTTTTCACTTTACATGATGACCAAAAATTTAGAAATGAAAAAAAAATTATCGAAGACCGTTGGGGGGAGGATTTGATGATACTTTGACTAAATTTTAATGGCACTTGATTTCAGATCATTTCTAGCTGAGATACAGTGAATACCGAAAATCTCGTTCTTCCAAAGACGTTCTTGGAAAAGCTTTGTCGGCGGCTTGTTTGTGGTTATTTTCGCGTACAAATTTCACGGAATATTCTTGAAATGACACTTAACAATGTACAAGAGGTTTCAATAATTCTACTCTATCCATATAGATGAAAATAATTCGCAAAAGTGTTTTTTTTCACGCTGAAACCCCTACCCTCCCCTTAAGGTCGTATGGGAGATTAAATCCAAGGCGAGAGACAAAAATTTGAAATTTTCAAATATAAGCACTAGATGTAAAGTCAGTAATTAGTGGCATAATATAGAGACGAACCCACACATTTCCAGGTTAAAGTGTTTGTTTTAACTGATTGTTTAGCCCTCCCTTGACAAACTTATATTTGGTCACGAATTTGACACACTGGGTGAATTTGACTCGGATAGTATTTTATCCACCTGCCATCAACAGCCCTTCGGTCGGTTTTTGTTGAAAAAGATCCGGGATACATTTGAAACATTTCTCAATATGTCTGCCCCTTTGAAATTCGGAAAGTGTAAAATTGCATGGCTGCAAAAAGTGATTGAAAGCTTTCAATTGTGGGAAAGCGAGCATTTTATTTAAAATCCGTCCGAGTCAAAATGACCCAGTGTGTCACGGAAGGGTTGAGGGGTTAGCCAACCCGGAAAGTGACGAACGCTCGTTCGTTGCTTGTGGCAATTCAAATTGAAGAGGAAGATTTAACATATGAGGCAGCAATCGCCGATTAAAGATAAACTTATGATTACAACGATAGCACTGCTAGTTAAACTTTAAACGTGTTTTTCTCGAAATTATGTTTTTCGAAACGGTGTCCACGATTCTTCGATATCTAATGAACGGATTCACTTGGAATTTCGTACACTTATTCAGTGTAGTAGTAGTTCAATCTTGACCTACGTTTTCCTTCTGAATATTTTTTCCATCGGTTATTAACAATGTCATTTTTCATTAAAACGTTTTTTTTTAAGACCGAAACACGTTTACAAAAAAAATCGTCCAGGTCGTAGCCAATATTATCCATTTTAAGAAAAAAAACTTTTTTTTCACCTCAACGGGTTGGCCGAAATCAAGTACATCGTTGAGCCCCTCACGTTTAAAGGCCCTTCACGAGATTGTTTGTAACTTCGTCAATTATTAATACTTTGTCACGAAATTTGGTACACCACTTTGTTAATGTACATACAAATAAATGTCTATCGATTTTTCAATCACCTTATTCCTTTAAAATACCTTTGTTTTTAATAATCCTGATTTTCGTCACAGTGGCCTAACCCCTGAATTTCTTCATATTTATCTTTATTGGGGTAAAACTCTTGCGAGCGAATGCGTCGCGCCTCACACTGCAGTAATTTTCGAACCAATAGGAGAGTTGAACGAAAAAACGAGCCTAATTTCATTGCGGTACAATTCATTACATCACAATTACATAGTAAATGATTGTATAATTTCCGCAAAAGTTCATTTTCTGCATAAATTACCAGGCCCAAAGGAACCCAAAATATTCTATACTAAACTTTCATTCTACTTTTTCTTATCACATCTGAAAGTAAAACAATATTCGCGTCATTGTTATTCCTCGCCTTACTAGATCGATCACTAATTTTGCATACAGAGCTAAAACAAAGGCACTAAAAATGCATCAAATGTTTCTTCTTCACAGTAGCATTTCCGTGAGCCTCCTGTTCACCCTTAAAGATACACAGCCAGCGAAAAGTCACTCAGTGAGGAATAAGAAAGCAAAAAACGGATATTTCAAGACTGGAAAAACTATAGTTCTCGACGACGTACCTTTGCAGTGTGGCCGTGGCAGTATATTTTGGAACGGTGCCGCGTGCATCAGATCGCAGACCTCTTCCTGCGAGAGCGCCTGCTCCATCAGCAAGCAGAACAATATCGTGTTGCCAAATTCGCGAAAATTGTGAAACAGTTCCGTTTTCGCGTCTGGATATTGTACAATGTCGTTGAGCTGAGCGTGATAATAACCGAGTACACCGGGCGAGCCGTAGTCGTAACGCGGCAACTTGCAAACTTTGGGCATAGCTTCCATAAGCGTTTTCGTGAATTGCAAAAGACTTCCCTGTATCAGCGATTTAACGATTTTCAAGAGTTCCTCCATCACAACCGCGATACCCTGATAGCCGAGGAGTTTGCACATCGTACGGAAGTGATACGGGCCAACGAAACCCGTGTACTGTCCGTACTGCGTGCTGTACGACAAATTTAATTGCTTGCTACCCCAGAGATAGTGATGCGACATCTGTGGGGGTTTGTCCCGTTGTACTGGCTGCACGAATTGTAATCCTCGGCACTTGACGAATCTGTTGGGGATAAATGGAGAACATTAACGCTCGATAGATACCAAAGTTGACGCTATCATGCTGCAGCTGGCTCACATTTATATTGTTGTTATGTACGTATACACGGTCTTATGGATGTATCAAAAATTTGACTCTGACCCTTTAAAGGGCGAAATTATTGTTCGCCCTTATCGAATAACTTAACAACTAATTATTATTTGTAAAATCCAATTGAAGATTGAAGTTGACGCTTGAAGAGCTTGTTTAAAATCTCGATAGCATTTTTATCAAAATGAAGACTATTGGGAAAAGGTACGTATATTCCTCTCGAAAATATAAATACGACATTTTTAAACACCCGTAATTTTTGTAAAAATAACGATGACAACGTTAACATTTTTTTTTTAAGCTATAATGATCGAACTGTACGAATATTCTTCCAGACTATACAAATATTGATTGGTAGTTGAGTTATTCAAGTTTGAACGTAGAGAGTGCATTTTTATACCTACTAATATCGCAGGCACGTGTAAGAGGCGAATGTTCATTTTCGACACATCCAAACGTCCATGAGTATGATAACTGACCTGTTAGTTGCGGCGTTGTAACAATAATTCGGCAAGAAATCGTAATTGAGCTCCCAGAATACGTGAAGAGTGATGCGACCGTAAGGCGCTAGAACATTGTGATTGGCCTCGCGGAACATCGCATCGTATTCGTCTAGAGCTAACCACTTGCTCAGCAGTTTGTGGGTGAGTCGATTTACTTGCAACAGTCCATCCAGTTCCTGCGTATCGTTAAATCACTCAAAATAAGTAAGTCACCGTAACGGCGATCGTAAAATGTGTCTCCAAATCGGCAAAACGCGAATCGATCAATTGTTTCTCACCACAACGCCAGTTATATCGCCGGATTCGAATTTGCTGATAGCCAAATCGAGGGATTTTTGCATGTCGGCGTTTATCCGTTGTGTAATGAGTTTGTTGAGGTCGATGCTTCTTCCCAAAAGTTGCACGTGCCTCTGTTTCAGCAGAGTCTCGTACCTGTTGGCACGTGGATAGGGCAACAAATACGCACCGAGTGCCACGCACTCGACGCGGAATCTTTTGTCCAGCAGAATGCTCGCCGCCAGCTGTTTGTAGTGAGCGAATATTTGCTCGCTGAGCTTGTAGACGAATTGATCGAAGCAAAGATTGACCTCGGCCTCGACTTCGTCGTACAGAAATTGCTTACGGAATATCGTGAGGGCGTAGAGGGCACTGTCGTTGTACAGGTCAAGGGGATAAAGCACGTATCTGAAATGAGAAATGTGTATGTGATAGAAAAAAATGGCTGAAGCATATACATGCGAACAAAAAACAAAAATTGTTCTTATTCGGAGTTTGGCCTGAGGAGGAAAAAACACCCGAAGTTACGATAAGGGTCAACTGTGTTGAGGCAAAATTCGGCGCAGCGCTTACTCCATCATTGATGGCTCTTTGCTTCGAAGGATGTGATCCGTGAGAATCCATGGCATCGACATCTCGATGGGGAACTGCAACAAATCAGTGATCAACCGTTAGCGTCACGCCCGTAAACGTACAACGAAATTGTTGCAATAACGCGTTAGTAGGATATACAAAACATGGGGATTTGCGTTTGACAATATTTGTCATCTTGGATAAAGTGCATTGGAATATGAGGACGAAGAACGGATAGCTTTCCAAGCTCCTATTGGCTACGAAACAATGGTTAAGACTTGGAACACGCCCTTTTTTGTCCCACTCGTTCAACCAGATACGTTAAGAAAAACAAATTACCTCGCACTCTGTACACTAGGGTGGCACAAATTCGAGTTGTATTTTTTCCTTTCTTTCGCCATGCAATTATCTTCCTTGAAGAACGGAAAAGTTGTCACGAAAGCTGCGAGCGCTCAAGAATATTTAGAGTTTGCTCAAGTCTCGCGCAAATTCGAGTTATTAAAGAATCGATTTTTTTTTTCGTTCACCTCTCGCCCATGAATTTTACGCTTTATAATTTTTTAATTAACCTCGCGAAAGCGCTAGCCGGCCAATGAATATTGAGTGGTCGCTCGAGGCTTCCGAAATTCAGAATATTCGCCAAAAAATAAATCTCGCATGCACTATAATTCGTTGCAGCATAAAAACAAAATAAACAGCGAAGTGTTACATTTTGTGAATAATTTATTATAATAATTTGAAACAAACACCAATTAGACGATATATGGTATTATGTATTAGTATGTATTATTGTATATGGCGTCGCTCGTCACAGAGTACAGTTACTTTAAACTTTTTAAAGAAGGGATTAATTGTTTCGAAAATTTGGAAATTTCGAAGCTCTCGAGCTACCACTAAATATTTATTGGGCGGTTAGAGCTTTCGCGAGGTTATTTAATAAATTATAGAGCGTAAAATTCGTGGGTGAGAAGTGGACGAAAAAAAATCGTTTTTCTTTTCATGAAAATTAGAACGTGCTGGAGGCTTGATCTTTAAACATTTTTCGACCGCTCGCAGCTTTGATGACAATTTTTTTTCTTCAAAGAAGACAATTGGATGGTTAGAAAAGAAAAAAATACAGGTCAAATTTGTGCCACCCTAATATACGTGCAACAAAAAATAATCGCGTTTTGCAAAAGGTGCGACCAAAAGCATTGGAGGAGAGACGAAAACCACAAAAACGGGAGTGCGTAGCTTACAAATAAGCCGATGCGCGTCGTTCGACCAAAAACGGAAAATACCTCGTTACTATTTTTCTACGATAACCCGAAACGTGCAATGCTCCTCGAATTTGACTATTTTCAACTCGTCATTCGCACTCTCTCGAAAGAACATACAATCGACGAGTGGTGAACTCGAAAAAATATCTCGCGAATAGAAGCAAAAGAAAACAATTCGAGGTTGTATATAATTCTTCTTCGTTTAATTGTTAATTTGGAATATGGAATTTGATCGAGTGCACCTCGCGGAGCCAAGTCAGAATTCGCTGTGAAAAGAATACAACAATAAAATATTTTTTAAAAGGCGACTGCCGAGTTAGCGCTACAAAACACACAACGCAAAACAGTGGCAATTGGCTAATAATGATATTCGGACGAAATTGGCCAGGTCGTTGTACCTGAATGCGTTTCTCCATGGTGATCAAGTCGCTGCACTCCTCGTTGTGCTGGTGTCGCACTTGGCATTTCTAGTCATGAAATCAATTCACATCACACGTGCTATACTTGTACTCGATATTCGAGAGAACGAGAGAGGGAGGAAGAGGCGGACAGAGAGAGAGAGAGCCTCGTTCAAAGACGTAATTAACTTCCATTCGAGGCGTTGGGCTACTGTGAAAATTTCAAAACTCTCGTTTGTCGTTCGTGCAACTCAAATCGAAGGGGAAGGTCCAACGAATGGTGCAGGAATCGCAGATTGAAAGTAAACTTGTGATCATAAGTACCTGCTATTAAAACTTTTTTTCGAAACGGTGAGTTGTATAAAACATCGACTGACGCAGTTTTTTCCATAATAATCATCGATAATTTTTTACTTTTTCAAGATCGTAGTAACACAAAGCTCTCTTATTCACGTAATAAAGATATAAAAATGCATGGTCTTGACCTTTAAATGTATATGTTGAAAAATATCATCCACAGAATAAATCTTCACCTCGTATGCATTCTCTTGAGGTCCATTAAAAGAAAATTCATGAACCGTCATTTGGCTCAACTGGACCGCTCCGATCTCCTTATTTATTCCTTCTTATTTTTATTCTTTACTTATTCCTTCGATTTTTTAAAAATAATCCTAATTTCCACGTCGTCACAGTAGCCCAACCCCTCAATACGTGTTCTACAATCGTTTCCAAAGAAAAAACATTATTCCCGCGGAGTACTTTGGTACATGACACGGTTTTTTCCCCTCGGAAGCAATCGGTTCTCTTTGGCTTCAACTTCGTTCGTAAAAAAGACTCTAACGGGAATAATTACCTGAATTTTCCTGCCCATCGTCATTTCCAGGTAAAACTCGCGGTACCAAAGCTGCGAAAGGTCGCAACAGTTCTGCAACGATTCTGTTCGAAAAAAAAAACGGAGAAATTGTATTATTTCCTGTTTATCGCTAGAGGCGCTTCGTGGTCCTCGTCGGCTGGTGGAAAGGAATATCTCACGGAAATTCGCAAACGAAAGATTTCTAAAGATGACTCAATGACCAAAAGTGATGAGTACTTAGGGAGCGAACTATCCGAAGATGTGAAAAAGGCTTTCGGGAAGTTGGAAATAATAAATACGCACATACCACTAAAGTTCAATAAGTAACCCCAGTAGAAGCTCGTTTTGTGAAATTGATCGATTTGAACGAGATACTGGCCATCGATGTCTTTTCGCAGAGTACGTTTCCCCCCGCTTTTATCGGCTATCAGTGACTCCAGCATCGTCCGTACCATGTAAAGTTGGGTCGAGGACGGTCCTACGAACGAAAGAGCCTTCGTTTATTTTCAACGCCGGAATAGGTGAAAACGGCGGGATTTCCTTTTGGAATGTAACGGAGCTGAAGAACCTCACCGACGTTTCTTCTCGGTACTTTTATACCGAAACCATTGTCCGGATCTTTTTTTCCTTTCAGTGCAGGATCGCTCAATGGTTCAACCCCAAAATGCCAATCCGCACAAGTTTCTCGCACGGATACAATTATACTGTAAAAAAAAGTTGGAGAAACATTGAAAATTTTCCAATTTTCACAAAGTTCGATAAACCTGAGAATTTCCATCGCGTACCTTCTTATTAAATCTTTCTTGTTCTTTATAGCCTTTCTGAGGGGCTCGCGAAGAATCAGCTGCACGAAGTCTTGCAACTCGGCATAAATATTCCGACGAATCGCATCGATGAAAACCGTTTCCATTCGGGCCATCAATACTTGGAGGCCTTTTATCATGGCGATCACCTCGATCAGTGCGAATTTCTCCTCGTCCGTGTAGTTGTAACGAGTCGCCTGGCGAAGTGGACCAAGTTTATCGGAGAACACGCGTCGTGACATTGTGCAAACGAATTCAGGCGGGATATACATTTACAACGATCAAAGAATTGATTTTTGTTTTCAAACTACAGAACTATATACGTAGAACATTTTCCCAAAGTTTCAAAGCAAATTTCGAAAATCTTTAAACGCTACAGCCCGTCAACACTGTGCTTCACCGTTTGGATTTGGAGCATGCCCCGCAGGTAGAAGCGAGAGCGCAGAGGGACAGGTAGAGATGTGCAAAAAGTAATTGAATTAACAACTAGCAATTACAATTACTACTGTAGTTGATCATTTAGCTACTTTGGATCAGATTACTTAAGTAATTAGCTACCGCAAGTACCCAGTGCAATTTAATTCAAATTTCTCCTTCGCTCAAAAACTATTAAGCCGATCGAGTTTAAACTTGGTCGAAATATTGATAATATTGCTACCTTCTAGTTGATGAGGATTATTTTTGAAAAATTCAAAAAAAACTGCTTTCTCAATCCAAATTTTACACAAATGTTGCGTGGAATTTTGATTTTTCGGTGGTAAATGCGTGCCATTCTCTTAAATTTTCATTTTATTCATTTCAATTATCGTCCAATATAAACTAAAAACTAGAAATAGAATTATAAAATGTTCTAACTGAATTTTTTTTCCGCAAATCAACGTTTACCATTTTTATGACAAATCGCTTTAAAAAAAAATATTTTTTACACTTAAATATACTATTAAAGCATACGTAAGATTGAATAAATGTGAAATAATGATTTCTTAGTTTGAAAATTCCCTCAAAATTCCTAAATGTGTTCCCGTCTAAATGTATATCCCGCCTTAAACAATGTTTACTGAACCGAATGAAGATGCACTCACCCTCTCGTATTCCTCGGCTTCTTGAGGACACTCCTTGTTCATATGATGATCGGTAGGATGAAGAAGTTTCCAGCTGTAAAGTTCGGTGACGACGCTGGTCCACTGCGACAGCAATTGCAATCCCCTCAACGCCAATTCGGCGGTGTCGCGATTTTCCGTGTCACTGCCGCACTCCTTGTACGTAGTGGTGACCTCGTTGCTGTATCGCGCCAATTCGCTTATATACTTGACATGATCCTCGCGTATCTGTGGCAAGTGTACCATTAGATCCGCCTGGGGGCTCATACTGTTCGACGAGGCGGAGAGGGGCCAGCGCGATGCCTCGAAATGCTTCGATCGTTTGATATAATTGAAGGGCGCTATTTGCATGTCACCGAAGAGTGGCACCACTTCGAGATTCTTGAAAATTCGGTCGATCCTGTCCAACTTAAGTTTTTTCTTTTGATCTAGCTTGTTTATATTGCACAATTCACTGTCCATCAGGAACAAACCGAAACCCATCACTTTTACAAGCATGTGCTTCTCGTTCGGTGTCAAGTACATTTTAGTCTCGAACATGTGAACGCATATGTTGACCACGTCCGCGAGGAGTTCCTCGTAGCCGTTTATCTTCTCCAGATTCTCCTTCACCGTGTCGCGAATCTTGTTTTGAGTTGCGAGAAACATGGAAAGGTTTTGAGATTCTTGGAGAGTTTGCGAGTCCGACATGACTTTCAGAAATTGGGCGGCTCTGGAATTTCATCGGAGACAACCGATTATGAGAATGGTATTGATTAACGGGCTACATCTACCTGGATGGGTCGAAAAATTGCATTTTCCAAAAATTAGATTAACGATGAAAAATGAATGAAAATTAATGATAGATTTTTTATGCTCGAGGTTTAGTTCGTCGCCGCGTTGTTAAAAAAAATTGTTTTGAACATCGACGATCGTCAACGACTCGTATTTATCGTCAACTTGGATAACCCGTTTGGTTTTCAGATTTCAGGTGGACCGTTTAAAGTGGAGTATCCACCGCCAAACGTCGCGAAAAAAATGGCATCTGTTGGCGACCATGTGTTTGTTGATTTTTTTAAGACCCTCAATATATGCACCTTTGCGTAAAAAAAAGGCGTGCGTTTTTCACCAACCGTTTCCCAGAACAAAAAATCGGAACTTGGACATTTCTTTCGGGCCTCTAGGTAGATGTAGCCCCTTAAGCATCGAGGATTTCTTTTAGCGTTTGATATTATATTCTCCTCGTGCGAGTACCTTCTGTACGTGGAGTAGTCATTTTTAACGCTGGACTTCATGTTCTTAAGTTCATCGAGCACGGCGAACATGTTTATGAATTTTCCAAGCGTCAGGAGATACGCCTCCGAGACGAAATCCTTTCTCTTCTCGTGATGACAGAGACGCTTGACCTCCGCGGAGAATCGCTCGATCGCTTTTCTCTGAAAAATCGAAGGTAACGATTCATAACGATATTGTTATGGATAGAGAGAAACTTCTGACAGCGCGACTTCCAACGTAAATATTGTTTCTTGTCATGTGAGGCCAAAAATGCACAATATAATGAATTAAGAGTTATAACCGCCAAAATGTATCATACTAAAAAAGAAAATCATGCACAACGAAAATTCACCTGGAAATACATAAAGTTCAGCAACTTGTTTACTTCGGGTGCCAATACTTCGACAGTTTTCTCATAAATTTCGACTCTGTTTGGTTGCTCGTTGGACTTTGGTTGCGGTATAGCACGAGAGCAACATCTCCAGGTGTACAACATAACTGCATGCTCCAATCCTTCTTCGAGCAACTCGTTCTGCAAAGATTCGTAAAGTCGTTGATTACGGACGCAAACGAATATCTAAAAATTCCACTGCAATGCCAGAGCTTTCTCAGCGTTGGTAAAACATGTGAGATTGTTATGATTTCGAAGTTTGCATTGAAACGCAACAAACATTGTTCTTCATATTATTACTCCCGTCTTTATTATTATATCAAATATTTTATTTGCGAATTCAATATAGATTTTTTGTAGATCTAAGCAGAATCTCGAAAGAAGGTTCAACGATTTTCGTATCTCAAATCTATGGTAGTTTGTGCTTTAAATTTTCAATGCATCCCAACGATACAAACTGCAATCTTATAAATCATTCGAATCATTCTGAACCCAGAAATATTTGAGTGAAGAACATTCTACAAATAACTTTAATAACAATAGTGTGTTTTCGGCTCAATAACGATGTTCGGAAGGCAATAAAAGATAAAATCATTGTCCCAGGGTAAACGAGGGCTACAAACCCAGAGGACTGGTACAGATGCCAACCACAAAATAGTTTTCCATTGGATTAACCGTTGTTGGTCTGATTCCAGTCAACAACCCATATACAGGCATTTAGCGAAAAACCGTCACCAAGCTAGGCGTCGCTTTGCACCACACCATACGTACAATAAAAGCAATATGGGAAAAAAGGATTACTATAACGCCGAATTGGCGACAGTTGGATCCAAAAAAGATTGATTGCCAAGAGTGTAATTACCAAGCTCGCGTGAACGGTGGCTTCTTCTATGTACTTGGCAATGCCGGTGACAAAGCCATTTCTGTCTTCGAAGTTGGTGTCAAAGTTCGCCTGGTAGACGACCGAACACGGTTGCGCCTCGATGCACGGTTGTTCATCGGGCAATGTGAACTCATCCAAGACGTCGACGTTGGACAGAGCGTCACCCAACGTAACCTTATCCGCCGTCATGATTACTCCGTGTTAGAAGCCACTGGAAATGAATTCTAAACTAATGCATTTCGTAATACGCGTGATGTATTGACGTGTGTAATTGTTGAGTTGTGCACGGAACTGCGAAATCAATGTGAGCAGAAATACGTAGGGGAACGGTCGAATTTCGAATTTTAATAAACGTTAAACGTTTCTTTTACATTGTTTCTCGTATAAGCTCGTGCGCATCTGAAAAACTGTAATTATGGTGATTTAATTATTGACGATTACGCAGGTTATGTTTACAATTCTTGGAACGGCCTGAAAACACTTTCCGCATTCACGATTTTCCGCGTACCAAAGTTTATTCGTCGGGCGCACTGTTTGCACAAATGAAAAACATTCTTACGTACCCTGCGTAGAGGTTTCCGGCACCAGGTGAGATTACGACGGTCGCAAATGACCGCAAAGCACGAACGAAAACACTCCGCTGCAACGCGAAACTCCACCCTTTGGAAATGTCAAATTATCTCTATTTCCAATATGGCTGATGTGTGTGCGCGATGAATGTAAACTGCTGCTCTGGCTCTCTCTCTCTCTCTCTCTCTCTCTCTCTCTCTATCGCACACACGATGTAGATGTACGATTACTCATAGAGAGCTAGTGCCTGATGGTCGTTGACCACCCGCAACGCTGATGCCTACTGTCGCTCGTACACGTGCATGCTGTATATGGAAATGTTATAATGTGGCTCAAAAACAAAAATGCTCTAGGAAAGATAGAGGGGATATTTATGCAAGCTCGCTCACAAAAAAATTATCGAATCGATTCAAATCTACAGATGCGGACCCCGCCAAGCGTACATGAAGCATTATTATGTGAAAAACGAATGAAAAAAATGTCTTACGTAAAGAATCACATCAAAATGAATGTTTGATCGGTGTACGTTGAGGTTTTCGTGAAAATGCAGGTATATGCTATTTTCGCAAGAGATCGATAGGATCGGGGCCTATCTGAAGCAAAGACGAACATATCAATCAAATCGACTTTTATTTGCACAACTTTTTTAACATTTTGTTTACAAAATGTTTTTTTCTCACAACTAACTTAACTTATTTTCCACTCTGCATACTCTTTCCCTTGTCACTATCTAACATTTATTTCTTTTTCTTAGTGTAATCCTCTCTCCATCTCTTTCTCCTCCTCCTTCTTCCTTGCACGACTTTCTGCACACTTCCTCCATGCCTCTTACTCGCATATCCCTTTTTGTATCGTTCCTCCCAACATATTTAGAATTTTTCCCTTTTTCGCCAACCCATTCCTTGCACCAAATCCTCTACTTTCTTTCTTGCTTTTTCACATACTAACAGGTGCTCCAGCATCTCATTCTCTTCATAGCAAATCTTGCACAACCGATCCTTTTGCCCCCTCTTCCCTGATCTTCTTATGTTTCCGCATCCATGTCCTTATTCCTTCCCTTTACTTCTTCCGGCGATATTTCCATGACCTTTTTTCGTTATCAACAATACATCTGTATATTTCATTATACGTTGGTTTTCTCATTTTTCCTCTTCCTTCCTTAAAATTTCCTTAACTGAGGTTTTTTAATCCTTCTTCGATCCTTTCGTCTATTCTTTCCAATTATTTTCTTTCCGTTACCATTGTTATTATGTCTTCTATTCCCATATCCCTTACAACTTTCTTTAAACCTTTTGCCTACTTCGACGGGATCCCGTTTGTAATCGCTCTTCTTTCCTCAAATAGGCACATTTTTCGCCATCTTGACTCTTTCATCCTAAGCACCTCTCAAGACCTTAAGACGGAATGATACCTCATCGCAGTCGGTATGGTAGAACAATTATAGATACCCAACAATCTGAAATGGCTCTTCAGATCCCGTCAAAACTTTGCCAAACGACGTCAAATAGATAGACGAACAGCTGTCTACCCCTCAAATTCAGAAAATTTGAGGGGAAGACAGCTGTTCGTCTATCTATTTGACGTCGTTTGGCAAAGCTTTGACGGGATCTGAAGAGCCATTTCAGAGATTGTTGGGTATCTATAATTGTTCTACCATACCGACCGCGATGGGGTACCATTCCCTCTTAACGCACTTTCCCTTGTCATATACTCCATGGTAATCCCCCAAGCTCTCTTCGCCAAACCTAGTTTGGAGTTAATTGTTTTGTCCACTCCTAACGCCATCTTGCAGTACCTACTCTGTATTCTTTAAGGGGAGACATCCATTTAGAACCTTAAAAAATTGATTTTTTTTTTGCTTTAAAAGTTACTTTAATATGTCTAGAATCCGAAAAACTTCATGACTTAGGCCAAAACTTAAATCTCCCGGAGATAGAGCCAATTTCCGAGACCCCCGTCCATTCACTCCAAGAGCCGAGCGCAGGTATACGAACTAAAGAGCAGCGGAGAGCCCTTTTATTCAAAATTTCTGTAGGCAATGTTTTTATAAGTATACTAGGGTATAATCGGATGTTTTTGGTAAATATAGTACAAGGGTGTATCCGTGTAAAGTGGTATTTGTGAGCAGCTGTCCAGCGAGAGACAAAATTAACGTATTTTTCAGTTCTCTTTCGTCTTTCGTGGTGCAGGGATATATCTATCGAAAGAGAAATAATGTCACACGTTGGAAAAGGAAAAAGAGGAGAACCATCTCCTGCTTATGCAGCTAAAAACCGTCAATTCCAAGGCAATCAATTTGTTGAGAAAAGTGGTGAAGATAAAATTGAAGAAGAAGATGCTGGTTCAAGTGCTAAGTGCTAAGAAAATTAAAAGGAAAACCAGCGACGAAGTTTCGTACAGTGCTCTCATTGCTTATCGTGTCATAGAGTTTTTTACAGTTTTCACCGCTTTATCCGAGATTCTCGTCTGCTACAACTGTAAAAACCCTGTTAAATTTGAGCAAACTGGATTTCGTGATTTTGGTTTCAAGATTATTGTTGTGTGTCGCTGTGGCCGTTCAACAATTAATTCTGGTCCTTTTGTTGACACTGGATACGAAATCAACAGAAGAATAGTGTTAGTTATGCGTCTTTTAGGCATTGCCCGAGAAGGGATAAATTTGTTTGCCAATCTTATAGATATCTGCAATGGTCTGAGTCAGCAAGCTTACGATAACATCGTGGTGCACCTTTATTCGGCTACCAAAGCTGTATTCGTTTTCTGTTGTGAGAAGGCCGTAAGTGAAGAGAAAAAAGAAAATGAAAAACATGAAAGAAGACTATTAAATTTTGAGGTTTCTGGAGATGGGTCGTGGAAAAAGTGAGATTTTAAATCTTTGTTCGGCGTCACTACACTCATTGCTTACTATACTGGAAAATTCATTGATCTGGTAATGAAAACCAGATACCGTCGGGAATGCAATATGTGGGAAAACAGACAAAACACGGAGGAATATTATGAATGGCTAACAAAACATGAAGAAAACTGCTCAAAAAATCACGACGGTTTGGCTGGAAATATGGAGGTCTCTGCTATAACCGAAATGTTTTCGCGATCGGAAGAAGAGTCCATTCTTCCATATTCGTTACATAGAGACATTCAAGGCCATCCTAGATCTCAATCCATACGGTGATGATTTTACAGTCGTAAAAAGTGAATACGTTGGACATGTTCAAAAACGTATGGGCACTCGACTGAGGAACGCTAAGAAGTTGCATAAACTGGTAGGGAGAGGAAAATTAACCGACGCTTTGATAAAAAAACTTCAAACTTGCTATAGCTATTAGGCACATTAAAGACGACGTTGATGATATGAAAAATGCAATAATGGCTACTTATCATCATTTGTCCTCAACAGATGAAAATCCAAGACACGAGCTTTGTCCTTGTGGAAAAGATAGTTGGTGCAAGTGGAAAAAGGCTGAAGCTATTGGAGTAAACAGCAACACCATAAAGCACCCTCCGCCTCTTCACCCTGATGTACAAAAGCATATTTTACCCATATTTAACGATTCAAGTAGTGACGAGTTATTACGCAGGTGCTTAGGAGGCCACGCGCAGAACGCCAATGAAAGTTGCAATGCGACTATCTGGCGTTTGCCTCCTAAACACCTTCATTGCGGCTTCAAAATAGTTGAAAGTGCGGCTCATTTAGCAGCTATTATATTCAACGAAGGTTATTCTCAGATCTTAAAAGTTATGCAAGAACTGAAGCTGCAAATGGACAAGCAAGCTATGGATTACGCTAGCAAAGTCGAAGAGCGTCGGATCGTTCGGCAAGACAGGCGCAGCCTTTCCTCGACGAGAGAGGCTCGGGAGGCGCGAAAAGAGGAGAGGATGGAGCAAAGTGCCTTTTTTGAAGAAACTGAAGGCCTGCTGTATGGAGCTGGCATAGCAGATTAGTCCGTAAGTAGCTTTATCAAACACTTTTCCGTTATCAAAACTTTGAACGCGTTTTTCTCGAAACTTTTTTTTTCAAGTTTCTTTTCAGTGCCAACGATTGCTCAGAGACTATTTAACCGATCGGGCCAAAATTTTGCACACGTTTTCTAACACATGAGACTACTTGGTGAACGTAAAAATATTAGAGATTTCTCAAAATTAGAGATTTCTTTTATCAGCGAAGAATTCTTCTCGAAAATATCGACTTTTTTTATTTTATGTCTGCCATTTCTACAATTCTTAACTTATTATGAAAAAATTAGGTTCACCGAGTGACTATAGGCATATACTGACCGCATCCTTTTGCATTTCTGTTCCAGATCATTTTTCACAGCGCTACACTTGGGACCGTAAAAAAATGCGTCCGCGACCATGTGGGTTCACCATGCTATATATCTGTCAATTTTCAATATTTTTTTATTACTAAAAATGAAAAATACTCGTTAAAATAGGTATAATAAAGTGTAAAAATTTCAAAAAGATCGATCCATTTCTTCCCCTTCAAAAAAATTCCGAAAAAACTGCGCAATTTCGAGGTTTTAAATGGTTGTCCCCCTTTAAAAAACGCTTATTTCTCCCGTTCTCCATATCTCCACCCCATACATTGCTTCTGCTTTCGCTATCGAATCTAACAAATATTTTCTCCATCATTTCACGGTCTTCTTCCACATTCCCCGTAGCATATTTTTTTGCTTTTACCAGCTATTAGCATCTATTTAATTGAGAAAGATATGAATAATCACGTTTTATCAGGACTACCGTTTTATTGCTTCATGCATCCGTGACACGAATATAAATGAACTGCGAAAATCGTCAAAAATGTATTCATTATTATTTGTCCGAAATTTAATGAGCCGCAGAAATGGACTTCGAATTTTAAAAAATCATGCTTCTTTCGATAATGTATAAAGCCAGAAACGATCTGTCCTGCGGTGAACAAATTTTCAGCTATTTCCTACGACGATCGTGCGGAGTCGCTCGAGGTCCCCATGGCTCGCTACATATTCGTCATGAAACTTGACGAGGTCAAATTTGAATAATTTTGCACTTTATTCAAACGTCTGTCTATATTGAAGAAACATAACAATGTGATCCACTACTCTATATTACAAATAATGTACATACATTCTGTTTTTTTTTTATAATTTATAACAACTATATTCCATCTAATAGAACTCTTCATTATTTTCATCGTGTTTATTTTTCAGCGGGTAGTCATATCCGAATTGCCTTGAGGAAATGACATTTGGAAACAAAAACATTTTCTCGGACGACCGCGTATGGACGCAAGTGCTTTCTTATAAAGTTTAGACCAATTTTTTTTCTCCGAAATGTTACACAATACGGTTTTTGATATCAAGACAATTCTTCAACGGACCGTCATCGCTCTAAGTACAAATTTCATGCGGATAACAATCTCTAATCCGCGCCCTAAACATACTAATCGGTGCGACGTAATATAATTGAAATCATTTTCAATGTCTCTAGGTCACTTGACGTCTCTCCGTTACTTTTTTTTACTTTAATGATATTTACACGCGTCGTTTCTGCTCGACGATCACATTTTTAATGTCTACCATCGCAACTCTCGTATGGACGTATAATTTTACGAACGCTGGTAACATCATCATTCGTTGGTAGGGTCTGTCACGACATTACTTAGCTCTTCTAATTCATACTCTCTGTCATAGTTTTTGTATTTAAATAAATTTTATACGTAGACTCAACACTTTCGATCGTAGGCTTCATCGTTTTCAAATCGATTCGCAATATTCGCTCGAAAGCTTTCGTAATGCCGTCGTAAAAAGTCAAATGTTAAAATATCAAATGTGATTTCATTAAAAAAATAAGTTACGTGTCGATCGTACATGCCGTGCCTCCAGCACGCACAAAATGCTCCAAATTGTAAAATTTATTAAATGTCAAGCTCCAAAAAAAGAACTGCGCTCATTTGGAACAGTCGTAATCGTGAGTTTTGTGTATGTATTTTTTAAAAGGCGAACAATTTGAAGTTGCTTCACGTTTTATATGTATGACGGCAAGGACTAGGCGCGACAAGAACTCTTCGGTGTGTCATATACGAAAATGAAACGACCTTCATTTTTTTCTTTCTCTCATTTCTTTCAACGATTGTTCCCTGGACATTGGCGAATTTGTTCGACGTTTAGGAACGTTATGCAATTTGTCGTCGATTGGCATGAACCGTATAAATATTACTAATTCATCGCGTTGAATTATCGTGTGTACATATAATTTGTTTTCGTATAATATGTATATTACACTTCGACCGATATTGGCGAAATCACAATACTTTCACAGTGCTGCCCGTTTCACCTCGTTGAGTGCGTTCGAAAATCGTGCCCGCGTCTATCATGCCCCACTCGAGTGTTCCTTGGTTACTCGAAAAACCCGCACTGTGAAGAATTTTTGTGACGCTTTGCAACGCGATTCAGTGGAGATATCGAGAAAATTCCATGCGAAAATTGCTATTTTCAAAGGAGTACCGTCAATTAAAATGTCAATCCGATCTTGCACGAGTTTTCGAACGCACTCTTTGTTCTCGGCTCCCTCGAATAGGCTATTTGACTGTTTTACTGAAATCATCTTGCAATGGTTAATTACTTTAGATTATGCTCATATTTTGTTATCCTCGCGAATGTCAGTATTTACGATATAAATCGTCAATAAAATTTTAATATTCAAGCAGACAGCCAAAACGCTCCCGTTTTCAGATATGTAGTCACGTGACGCCTGTGACGTCACATGCCAGTAAACAAGCTAAAGCAAAGCTTCCTCTTCATTCTTATTTAAAAATTCATGATATGGTAACTATCGCTACAAACAACTATGAATGAACAGAAAAAGCACGGAAATACACCGAAACAAACTAGACAATCGCTCATTACTCGTCACAGGGCTCGTAATGACAATTTGTTTATTGGCATGTGACGTCACTAGAGATCCAATCAATCCTGAAGAGTTTTCGTCCACGTGACCAAACGTTAAAATTTATCTAACCGAAAAAATGAAATAAACGAAAATAATGCGTATTTTATCGATGAAATGATAGAAAATACTTATTGAACAGTATTTTCTTTTAGGATGACAAGAGAATGAACCATATTCTTAATCCAGTCAAATAATCTATTACGCGCGATTTTCTCGAAGTGCAGGTAAGCTCGATTTTAAATCGTAATTTTAGACTCTGCGATCCGGACGGTCGGTGTTGATTTTTTTGCAGATGTCGGCTTCATGCTATATCTTTTGTTTTCTCGTAAATCTAAAATGTTTAATTTACCCTAGTAACTATTGTGGCTCTCCTGTCGCTTTTTCAACAGCATTGGAATCACGATTTGCACACTGGCATTGAGACGGGCGGTCTGTCATTAAGTTAAAACTTGTTTCAGCGTGTTCGAACCACCTGTCATTTCTACTCTTGCGTAACACGATTGTCTGTACTTCCTCTACTATTTCGGTTGGACGCAATGATATCGTAGATAGCTCTTCAAACTCGTTCGAATAATATTCGAGCGCGTGTTATTTTGTTTCTTCTTCTTTTCACTCTAACCTCGGACTTCTGCGGAAGGAATTTCCATTTGAATTTACAATTTTCCGTACTCAATTCTCCGGAACAATCAGTACGGATACGTTAACGAAGCTCTTTGCGCTTTCCAAGCACTTCCGTTTGGCGTTGTACTTTCAGGCTCGAAATTATGGCCGTGCGACGAGCGACAGAATCGCGTGTTCTTGAGCAATCGCAGCCAATTCCTTGAGCCATTCGTCCATCACCACTGCACACAGCACAACATTTTGAACCGGGCTCACATCCTTCGGTGATTCCCACGCCGTTTTTGGGTAATACCTGACGAAAAGAAAAAAACGCTATGAATTTATAGGCGACCTTCTTACAAGCGATTTTTTTTAACGGGGGAAAAAGGTGTCTCACCTGTAACCGGAGCCGTTGTCCGTAATTTCCAAAAGCTCTTCCTTCATGCCAAATTTTTGAGCCAGGGAACTTCTGAAACTGCTCGTACCGGAACTCCCGCCGGACCAGTCTAGCACCTGACCCAACAAGCTTCTTCGCTTCGGTTCACCTGTTGTGCATTCGCACATATATGTGAGAACAATATTGCCGCCAATGATTTCTTCAAGTTTGTCGTATTATTTTTTTCTCCTATATTACGCACGATACGTACATCGTTTGGCGACTTGGCACATAGAAGCGGCATTGAAGAATAAATATTCGTAAGAGTTTGATATACGAGAAATCAGGAGCAAGTATTAGGCCGCAGTAAAATAAGACAAGCCAATATTCATTACCTCTCGTGAACGGCTCGCCGACGGAAACTGTTCGCTTCATCTGTGGCGACTGGGCGGCTGCGTCGAGAGCATTTTTCCTCGCGTTCACGAGTCTGTCCTCTCGTCCGATAAGGAAAGTTCTCGCTTGTTCGACCATTTGACCGATATCGTCGATGTCCGACAGGTACTGATCAATCTTGTGCTTCAGGGAAGCCAGAACCTGATTAACGTCATAAAGTCCCAATTGATAAGGCAAGTTAAAGGGTTAAGCTACTGTTGAAATGACAACATAGTGTGAATTGAGGCAACTCAAATTGAAGAGAAATCGCAGATCGAAGGTAAACTTGTTATTACGATAGAGCTGCTAGTAAAACTTCCAGGTTGACCTTTACAACGATAAAAAATCGATTTCTTTTTTATTTCTTTAAACGACAGATCTATATATGTAGAGTGTCCTGAAGTGTCGAAGCAAAATTCGAAAAACTTCGCACGTTACAGCCCGTCAACGCTGTGCCTCACCACTCGGATTTGAAACGGACAAGTCAACTTTTTGCACAAACTTTTTCTCATAACTGCATCTTCGAAACGGACGTGCGGGATTAGTCAAAAACTATTCAGCCAATTGAGTTGAAACTTGGTAGAAATGTTGATAATATTGCTACCTTCCACTTGATGAGAATTGTTTTTGAAAAATTATTTCAAAACGCCACTTTTTCAATTCAATTTTCCAGAATTTTTACGTGAAATGTTGATTTGTTGTAAATGCGTGCCATTCTCTTAAATTTGAATTTCATTCATTTTCATTACTGTCAAATAGCAACTATGCAATTATGGATAATGCGACGTTTCTTCGAGCAACAATTTAGCAGCCCCAAGTCTGATTTGTTTCACTCACTTGCAGTAAAGATTTGATGCTCGGTTGAAACACCAGTGAGTGATTGAGCAGAAAAGATTGCAGAAGCGGTTGGGGATAAACAGCCAGGCGACTTATGAGTCCGGTAAGATGTAGATTAACGTAGACGTTGTTGCTAGTCATGCATTCTAATTTTCTCAGTATAACGTCGAGAAAAACGCCAACGTTCGGTTTACCATTGAACAAATCTTGCCTATAGGCCATTTGATTTTTCGTTTCGCACGTTGACTCCTTGGATTCGTCGAGTTGGCCGTTATCATTGTTCTCATTGCTCGTATTCGTATTATCAACGGGTGTCTTTGGATCGCAGACGACAGTTAATCGCGTAACGTCTACGTTGTTCTCATCGTGTTCGCTCGTGCGATCCTCGCTGTGCTCGTTTTCCGGTGTCGATTCTGACGATCCTTTGAGGGCAAAACTCTCGTAGCCGCTGCTCTCGCCGAGCGACATTAGAGAATTCATTGCCGTGCAGGAATCATCGTTTTCGGTCTCGAAAAGCGCGCTTCGTTTATCTAGAGTACGGGACTCGCCGTGACTATCGTTGGTTTCGATTTCGCCGGGACTCGTGGAACGTGACTCAACGGGCGTCTTCGTTGCCGTGCGTAGATCTTCGCTCAATAATTCGGCGATATCGGCATCGAGTCTGCCCTGCTCCTCGGCCGACAGTGTATTGACGACGTTACGATTGTCTTCCGAAATCGTCGTTCTTTCTTTATCCACGGACAATATTTCCTCGAGTACCACGTCAGCCTCGAGCAGCGATTTTATATTGTCGATAATATTTTCCGGCGACGCAAGCTCGTTCGCCACGCCTTCTCTTTCACTCGTGAATAAATCCGGAGAAGATGCTTCCCCCTTTCCGTTGCTCTGCGAATTACCTGCGCAACTCGACGTTTCCCGAGACCACTGCGCGCTCCCTTGCTCGTTCGGTCTTGCGTGCCGATTGAATTTCGAATCGTTGCTCTCTATACGCCACAAATTCACCGGATCGACGAGCGGCGAGCTTCTCTCGAGCGCGTCCGTGAAACCGTTGTTTTTCCCTATCTCGTTCGCCTCGCCGTCGTAACGCGACGACCACACGGAGCACGCGACTTGACAAGCGACGATCTTTTGCCTAGCGTCGTACAGATACGCGTGGTAATTCCCGTACAAACTTTCCGTGGGTCTCGCTGCGTAATTGACAGGTGCCGGAAGCGAGGCGAAGCCGCTACCGCTCTCCGCGCTTACAAGGGGATTCGAAGTGCTCGAGCTGCGCCTTCGTCCAACGTCGGACGACACGTGCGGCAGCGATCTCGAAGTGTTCGGTCGATGGCAGATCGCCGTCGTCGATAGACAACACGCCGGCGTTAGTGAGAGAAATTTTTCGGCTCCGCGACCGAACGGCTCGACGTCGCGCAACCTTCGTCGTTGCGACAGCATCACGTGCGAACACGGCGTTAGCGAGCCGAGACAGAGCTCGAGCATCACGTCCTCGCAATTCAGGTCGACCAGAGTCTCGAACAAAGCGAGCGTCACAATGCATAGCTGCGTGAGAAAAATTCAATGTGATTGAACAGCGGAGTAAAGGAGAACGAATTTTGATAGTTAATTATGGTTAATTATAAGATAGAAGAAAATAAAATAAAACAATATTAGATTGCTAGATTTCGATTATTAGATTTTAGATTAGATCGAATATTAGATTTTAGATTAGATCGAATATTAGATTAGGATTAAAAGAATTAGACGACGATAAAAAATATTATAAGCATAATATTTCAGGTGTAGAACTGGTGTAGGTGCAGTATGGAACCGGAATTTTTTTGTAAAAATTACACGTCTGTTGTTTGAAAATGATAAAAACGAACGGAGACGGCTTTCTGCGTCTCATTCAATTGATCCGCGAGTTCTTGTTGACTTTGAGTATCACCTTCATCCAATGAAGCTTGCAATTCGTTGTCTGCAAACTATTTCGGTGGTTTCCCGCGCTCTTCGTTTCTCACGTCAAAATCACCACTTGAGAATTTTTTGAATCTTTTGAACCACACGAAACACTGTGTTTTACCGAGAACATGTTCACCGTAAGCTTCGACAAGCATTAGATGCGATTCTGCAGCAGTTTTGCTTCAAATGATAACGGAAAGCCAATGCTGTCCACAAACCGTAGTTCGTAGGCACAAAACTCGACATGTTTGAGGTTATAGAAAAATATACCGGTATAGGGAACTTGGGTTGTGTGTGTTGTTCTTCGTCAGCTGTTAGAGGGAGATGATGGCGCTGAAGAAGCGGTCTTACGGTCCCTAAACTGATGGCTACCACCATATATAGGGAAATTCCAGTTTCATACTTCTACACCTGGTAAATATTATGCTTATATTTTTTTATCTTCGTGAATGGCATATTTACTATATAAATCGGCAATAAAATTTAAATGTTCAACCAGACAGCCAAAACGCTCCCGTTGTCAGATATGTAGTCACGCGACGCCTGTGACGTCGCATGCCAGTAAACAAGGTTTACTGGCATATCGCGGCGACCTATATCGCCGCTGAGTTGTCGCACAGCAAGCCTTACTCTGCATTCTTATTTAAAAGTTTATAATATGGTACCTATCACTACAAATAACTATGAGCTAACAGAAAAAGCCCGGACGTACACTGAAATAAACTAGAGAGTCACTCATTACTCGTGACAAGACTCATCATGACAATCTGTTTACTGGCATGTGATGTTACTAGAGATCCAACCAATCCTGGAGCGTTTTCGTTCACGTGAACAAACGGTCGAATTTATCTAATTAAAAATTGAAATAAACGAAAATAATGCATATTTGTTCGATAAAATGATAGAAAATGCTTTTTAAACACTGTATTATTTTACAATGGCAAGAGAATGAAACGTATTTTTAATATAGTCAAATACCCAATCGCCTTTTTCAAAAATATTTTTATTCGATGGTATCACCCTTTAGCTACATTTCCTGAAAAGTTCATTGAAATGTTCCTGAAATTAAATGAGCTACGACTTGTAACAGTCGGTCGGGCGAGCGCTAGCAGCACCATACTTCAAACTTTGAACGCGTTTTTCTCGAAACATTGTTTTTAAAGTCGGTGGACATCATATCTCGAGAACCACTTGATGAATTATTTCCAAATTTATAGAAGATACAACGAGAAACGAGGCCTGCAATAATTATAATAAAATATAATTATATCGGAGTAGACCATAAAAGTATAAATAAAGTGTTTTTGCCCATACGTAGGTCGAAAAATAAAGCCCGTAACACAACTCGAAAAACATTCAAATTTTTGTGATACCCTTAAAATACATATCGGCGAACAATTAAACGACGAATGCTTCGCCAGTCCATTTAAAAAAAAGGATGTCTCGAAATAAATTCGGACTGTAAATTCCGCGATGCTGTTCCCTCGGATTACATATTCACCCATTTTTTCTCATTAATTTATCATTCGCTCATTATTATATAATAATATTACATTTATTCCCATAAAAATTCCCTCTCAAACGGAAAATATGGAATTTGCAGTGTGACAATGTAAGCGACGAAATATTTCGTGGAGACGTACGAAACGTTATATACGGCAAAAAATGTGCAGTGTTACGTACGGTGGTACTGAAGTTTGCATCGTTGGAATGCAACGAAAATATATATTTTTTTCTTCGTATTTTCAATTTTTTTCCGCCCATTTAGGCTACGAAACTCCATAAAACATTTCTGAAAATCCTTTTTCCAAATTCACAACCAAAAGCTGCAAAAAAAGATTTCAAACAGTAATTAAAATAAAGAAATGAAAAAATCACGGAAAAGTTTCGTTGCGTTCCAACGATGCGAACTTCAACATCGTTACGTACGACGAGAAGCCGTACGAAGGTAAAATTATGACGTGTAAAATAAGACAACGACGCGAGATGACATCTCGCATTACAACAACGAGCGACAGATTATTTTAGAACGTTCGGGGCTGTGAGCACAATGACAGCTTTTTTTTTACCGAATTCTTCTCCCAAGCGACTGATACTTCGAACGAAGCGAAATTCACACGAGCCCGTTTTGAAAAGACGAACGTCGACGTTGCCATCTTTTCCACGGAATATCAGTCGCGAATAATTCAAACTGCGGCTTCGTCTCCGCGAAAATGAAAACTAGGTCTGGACGAGCCACGAACTATACGTACTCTCGATCTCGACGATATCCTCTGTATGAGACTGTCCAGGATGCGGCAGAGATCGTAATTGTCCTCGAGGAGAAATCTGACGAGTGACCGCAGTAATCCTGGCTCGGTGACGGAACGCAGGAAGAGATCGAAATACGCGGTAGCGGAAACCAGCTCTTCCACCGTCGTCTGAACCAACATTTTTGTTTTCCGTAAGAGCAAGCAAAAAGCATTCGATCAATTCGAAAATCTTTTTGCGCTAGAAACTTCACTTTGAGAGGAAGAAAAACAAAAGCGGAACTTAAGCGGCAAACAACGATACATACCGTTACAGACAAAAGCTGCTATCAAGACAATATGAAATTATCGGTGATAAAATAATCAACCGGTACTGGTGCCCCCGAACAACGGCAGATCTTCACCGGGATTTTCTATGTTAATAGTTTACGCTTTGTTAAATAATCAAAAGTTATTTACACACAAACACACACGCACACACGCATAATATTAAAGTTTATGACTCTTTTGGGGTAGTTGCAAAAAAATCAGCATTACAAAAATGAAAAGACAAACGTCAATCGAATCTCATGCTCGTTCGTCGCAACGTTGGCTCAAGAAAGGCTTGAAAAAACCGTTATGAACGTGAACCAAAAAGGCACGTGAAATTCGCAACGTAAATTATATTGGAAAGATGTGGCATTAGTCTGGCGAATATGCTGCAAATTATTCGAGATTTTCATAAGTTTTTTTTTTACGTGCACATACTAACCCGATTGTCCGGTGCATCTAGCTGATCTAGTGTCAAGCCGAGGGAGTCCTACGAGCGCAAATAAAGAGTCACCAGACAGCCACCGACAACCACAAGCCATATCGTCAATGTATCAATTATAGTTTTCAGTATGTCACAATACGTGTATTTCTTTTTTTCATGTTATTTACGCCACCGAATCACCGCATAAACAAATTTTTATCTCTGCGTACACACGCGACATTTCAAGCCCACTCGACCTATAATTCGGGACTACTCATCTTCAAATTTGTTGTGTTTAATTTTTTTAAAATCTTCTAGCATGTACTTGCAAAGATATTTTCGCACGTTGATGATTCAACACAAGCAACAAGTGTCGATAATATAACGTTTCCAAAAATCGAATAATTCGGACCCGAAAATTTCTTCTTCGTGCGCGTAACGACAAAAAATCGACGTACGTTTAAAAAAAATTAAACGTCTCATTGTATTTTCAAAGGAAACATGTAACGACACAAAATAGATACCGCGTTCTACCAGCATATCCGGCTGAAGAACGCAACAAAAAGATCAGTTTGATTATTACACAGATTGAAATGGACGCACAGTGCTTGAGGTACAATCGAGTCGCTATGCACAGCACTGAAAACATTTATAGAAGGAGAAGAAACGACATAGGCGACTCACATTCTCATTATCTTGACTGCATTGGCCTGCGGTCATCGTCGATAATATGAATAATGGAAGAAAAAAAAGCTGCCGGGTGCACCGACAAATCGCGAGCGAGAGAAACAAACGTCAGTACGGAACGTGAAGGTATCGAACGATGATTTATTTTTCCAAGCGACATCAAGTTTCGTTATAATCGTCACCTACGAGATTTGGCATCTGCAATGCCTGCGTTTTTGACATATCGCGAAATCCACAGCGCAAAGTATTGCCGAGCAGATTTCCTTTTTCCTCTTCTTCTTCTCTTTGCATTCTTCGATAGTATAGACGGTTATAAACATGGACCTGGCATCGCCGGTGATCGTAAGTAGACAATTTATACGAAACTTCCGCACTCGAAACTTTAAACGCGTTTTTCTCGAAATTCCGTTTTTCAAAACTGTGTGCACTCTCGAAGGAAGAGTTTTCGAGCTATCCGTCGCAAATTTTGACACAACATTCTTCACGCCATTCTTTACCTTGATATGCAAGCTTTTTAAATCTTCACTTTTTTCAACGAAAAACTCTCGAAAAGTAGGCTAAATTCGATACTTTTTTTCAAACCGCCGACATTTTGTCAATTTTTTATTTTTTTAAAATGTCCATAGCAAGATGGCGGCTTTCATTTAAGAAGATATTGGCAACCGTTGAAAAAATGTAAAAAAGGAAAATAAACGTTTAATAATTGATTTTCTGTTTTTTTTTCATGAAGGCTTTGATTTGTCTTAAAAAATCAGCCGGATTAGCGTATTTTATCCATCGAAAAAAAAATCGCGTCAATGGGAGCATCACCTTACACTGTGATGCTCCCTAAACGTAAAGAACGCAGGCTTTGCAGTCCCAGTCGACTCGTGTTTGGTAAAAATATTCGTCGTTTTTAGTTGAAAAATCACCAACCGTTCGGCCGATACCTTTAAATTTGTACCGCGCTAATGGATAGCGTCGAGAGTTTCGAAAAAGCAGAAGAATGTGCTTCGCTCGTGCACTCCTAAACGAAAAGGAAGCGTCTACGAACAACGAGGTTGCAACCAAACACCGTAGACGCAACGCAGTCAAAACAAACAAGAGAAGAAAAAAAACAAATAAAAGCGCACAATATTGCGTTTCGGATAAATTCGCGACCGCGGTAGGAAATATTACGTTTTTTTTTGTTTTCGTTTTTTGAATCTCAAAACGATAAAATGATATTTGAAAGCGTACCTGAAGTAGCGCCGGTCCCATAACGGGTACGAGGAAACCCTGATACAGAAATTCTAAAAGTTGCTTCTGTATCAAGGGATGCGCGACCTGTGCGACAGCGTTGCAAAATTCCAACGAATCCATCAGCTGAGTAAGCTCGGGAATATCGTTGACGTCGTCCGGTGTCAAGCGATGCCAATCGTCGCTTTCTATGGACAACTTTCGGGGAAGAAGCGAGTACAGACCGCTCAGACCAGTTGCCAGTACCTGGATGGGAAAAAATATCGATGTGAAAAAATGGTATATTTTCTCGGTATATATATAGAGGCGATCCATGTCACTTCAGTCAGTAAAAAATAAATCCACGAATAATTTTGAAAAATCGAGTTACTTTATTGAAAAATATTCGACGAGTGTCGAAATTAAAAAAAAAAATTCTGACCGTTTTTCTCGTTGACTACCATTTTTTAACATTTTTCCATTCAAATGGCTGTATCTTTGGCAGGATTTAACGTATTTACATTCGTAAAAAACGAAATTGTGCGTCTTTTTATGGCCTTCAGAAAAAAAATTAATTTACATTTTATTGAGCAAGTCGAACGTCCGTTTCAGGGCAAAACATGCAAAAATATTTCTTTTCTCAAGGAAAGACACTCGTTATTTTATTTTTTTAAATCTCCCCGAATTGTGAATACGAAAAACGGACTTTTGGTATTTTTTATATTATGGGATTCCTAAACACCGTGGAGTAACAGGTATTAACATTTTTTTAAAATTAATATTCGATTGAAGAGTGTGGAGCACTCGCTGTATGTTTACCAGGTTTTTGAAGTACATATATATATTTCAAAAACCTGGTAAACATACAGCGAGTGGCTCCACACTCTTCAATCGAATATTAATTAAATTTTTTTTAAATAGGTGGTACTTCACGGTGTTTAGGAATCCCACAATATAAAAAATACCAAAAATCCGTTTTTCGTATTCACAATTAGGGGAAATTTGATAAAATAAAATAACGAGTGTCTTTCCTTGAGAAACAAAATATTTTTGCATATTTTGCCCTGAAACGGACGTTCGACTTACTCAATAAAATCTAAATTAATGTTTTTCCGGAAGGCCATAAAAAGACGCACATTTTCGTTTTTTACGAATGTAAATACGTCAAATCCTGCCAAAGATACAGCCATTTTAATGGAAAAGTGTTAAAAAATGGTAATCAACGAGAAAAAACGTCGGAATTTTTTTTTTAATCTCGACACTCGGTGTATATTTTTCAATAAAGTAACACGGTTTTTCAAAATTATTTGTCGAATTTTTTTTTTTACTGGCCGAAGTGACATGGATCGCTTCTCATGTGATATAATAATCAAATCCTGCCAAAGATACAGCGATTTGAATGGAAAAATGTTAAAAAATGGTAATCAACGAGAAAAAACGTCAGAAGTTTTTTTTTTTAATTTTGACGCTCACTGAATATTTTTCAATAAAGTAACTCAATTTTTCAAAATTATTTGTGGATTTTTTCTTACTGGCTGAAGTGACATGGATCGCCTCGTATACACTAGTGCAAAAAATTAAAGAAAGAATGCTTCTTGCATTTTTTAAAGTGTTTTTTGAAGCGCTGTATCCGTGTGAAAAAGGGGTCGTGCCAAGATGAAAAAAAATCTTTTGAAGCTTCGAGTTTCTAGTTTTGAGATCTGTCGGCAAAATTTTTTTGTGAGCTGCGGTTATCGCGCAATCATGAGAAATAGCGCAGGAAAAAATATGTCCAAATTTTTTTGTTTCTTTTAAACGTTCCACAAGCTCAGCATTTTTTTTCAGTTAAACCAATGGATAGGTCAATTAGCTTGTTTATTCAGTTTCAATTTCGTTTTTTTTTTTTTTATTAATCTCTCTACGTCAATTTTTTGCTGAGATATCCGACATCGAATGAAAAAGGATCCTTTTGTCTTTGATCATCGATATCTCAGTAACCAATGGTCGCACAAGGATTTAAAGGGCAGCTTCGAAAACTTGAATCCATTTCCTACAAAATTCTTTCATTGATTTGAGAATTTTTTTTTGTTTTCACCCTTAACATTGATATGAAATGAGTACAAAAAATTGACGTTTTACGGCTATTCAGTAAAGTTACCAATACACTACAAGCGTTGATGGAAATACTAGGGTTGCCAGGTTTTTTTTCAGCTTGATGTATCCCCACTAGCCCTGTAAATTTGCTTCTGCCTCAGATAAAGGCCGCCTGGGCATTTTTGAAATGCCAAAAGTGGCAAAATTCAATGTCACCTAAACAATACTTTGAAAAAAATCTAAAGTTTAAAAAAACTTTTGATGAATTTTTTTGCCAAAACTTCGAGGAATTTTGCCAAAAAGAAAAAAACATTAGTTTTGAAAAAAAACCTAATGAATTTTTCCTTCCGAAAAAAATGAGGTTTGAAGAGAACTTTCTTTTGTAACCCTAATAACCTTCTCAGAAAATATCGAGAACAATTCGTATAAATGTTCTCAAATAGAGTAATGAATACAGCTTGGAGATCAATTCGCAAATTTACAGGTCTATTGGGGATACATGAAGGTGAAAAAACAACCTGGCAACCCTAATCTTTCCATCAACGCTTCTAGTGTAGTGGTAAATTTACTGAAAAGCCGTAAAACGTCAATTTTTTGTACTTTTCTTCATATCAATGTTAAGGGTGAAAACAAAAAAATTTCTCAAAAATCAATGAAATAATTTTGTAGGAAATGTATTCAAGTTTTCGAAGCTGCCCTTTAAATCCTTGTGCGATCATTGGTTGCTGAGATATCGACGATCAAAAACAAAAAGATGCTTTTTCATTCAAGGTCGGATATCTCAGCAAAAAATTGCCGTAGCGAGACTAATAAAAAAAGAAATTGAAGCTGAATAAACAAGCTAACTGACCTGTCCATTGATTTAACTGAAAAAAAAATTCCTGAGCTCGTGGAACCTTGAAAAGAAACAAAAAAATGTGGACATTTTTTTCTCGCGCTATTTCTCATGATTGCGCGATAACCGTAGCTAACGAAAAATGTTTGCCGACAGATCTCAAGACTAAAAACTTGAAGCTTTAAAATGCGCTTTTTTTTATCTCGATACGACCATTTTTCACACAGATACAGCGCTTTAAAAAACACATAAAAAAATGCAAGAAGCTTTCTGTTTCTTTAATTTTTTCGACTAGTGTATATATATTTTTTATTTTATTTTTTATAACATTTATATTTCACCAGTAGACTTAAAAAAGAAAAGTTATAAACAGTTATACGTGGGTGTTCGCACGTGGAAATGTATCAATGTGAAATCGATGCATCTCGAGATAATCCGCATGAGGAATAACACCGAGCGAAAACAATTAAACCGGAAGAAGTATCTTCTTCGTTATTTCCGTGCTATGCGAAATAACAGAGGCCTAAAGTCTCTTATTAGGGAGAAGGAAGGAAGGACAAGGATTATCACACTCGCGCTATCGAACGACCCGTTGGATTTCGATTGCTCGCTCGTCCTACTTGCATGCGTAATACGGGCGATAAAGATGCGAAAAACGTAAAGTGGAACGTTAATGATTGTTTAGAGAAGTATATGGTGACAATTACGCGCGTTATGAGTCATGCGCGATTACCCTACAGAATTATACACTTTTTCGAGAGCAACGTAGAAAAAAAATATCACGTGTGAAACAAAGAATACCAATAATTCGAAAAAGTGGAACGCGATTTTGGCTTTAGCTATAGAGTACTATATAACGTAGCTTTGAGTTACAATGTTTCTCGTGGACGAGTGAAGCATTTTCGATGCGAGGACTTTTCTGGGGAGCTTTCAGCTCAGTCGTATGAAAGCTACGGCTTTATCAACGAGGCTTATCTATATCGGAAAATCGATAGCTATAGTGTGTCGATCGCCTCCAGACATTTCAGCCCTAATTTTGGTGTATCTCGAATTACAACCCAAGGCCCACGACTCGTTATCACCGCCACCATGAAATTATTATCAGGCAAGGCGTGTAATGCGAAGAATACAAAATAACAGTGCTAGAGGTGTGTGGAAAATGAGAGGGCATGTAGCGAGTGGCGTTTGAAGAAAAAAAACTTCGTTGCATGCGATGTTTATTGCGCTAGTCACGTGTTCTCTCGTGAGCAATTTCCCGTGACGAAAAGAAGGCATATCCGAACGAATATTACGAGCTTCTTCAGGCTATGAATAACGAGGGCAGTAAATTCTTTTTCTTCGGTTCACGTGTCTATTTTTCGTACACGAATAATGCAACGCGACCCCTCCTTCATCGTGAATTATTGATTTCTCGGATCAAATGGAATGCGTTATACTGGATTTTTTCATAGAACTCGGCTCACCGGACAGACGTTGGAAGAATCGGCAATGTACACGCCCAAATCGTCGTTTTTCTTGGACAGTGACATACACAGTAGCATTGCGTCCCGTGCTTGTTGACCCAATGGACCTTCCCGGTGGATGTGAGGTATAAGTAGCGTAAAGATGATGAATCTTGTTGGGGGAAAAAAAACAAATTCTGAACAAGTTCAAGTACTCTACGACGTTAGATGGAAGTTTGCATCGTTGGAAGCCAATGAAAATCAATATTCCCAAATTGCTGTTATTTATTCTCGCAGAATTTGCCTACGAAAATCCCTCAACTATTTTTCGATACATATCTCGAGATTTACAATACAAACCTACGAAAGATTCATTTACTTATAATAATAAAAATAACAAAACGAAAATGAGAAAAAAAACAGACGACAGATTTTTCAAATTCTCAGAACCGTGAGAGCCAAAGTTAAATCGAGAAAAAATGCTGATAAAATGCAACGATTGAATCTTGTACGTACTTATTGTGTCCAGTTGCATTGGGCTGGAAGAACAAATCGAGGAGAGATATATTTTGCATTATAGCGACGCATAATTGATTGAGCAACGAAATGAGCTTCTTTTCGATGTCGTGTTCGAGGATATCGTTCGCGCATGCCTCCAAAAATCGGAGAATCGGCCTGGCGACTGGCTCGTGAGCGAGCAACGTACTACTGTGCGAAACCAACAGTTCGTGAAACTTAAGTTGCTTCTGACGCAAAACGGTTGTGTACCTGGGCAACGAAAAAAAAAACGGAAAACAAATTATTCCTTCGTGTTTATAAGTACCACGTTGTGAGGAAATTTATTACGATTGATCGACTAATTACAGTTTGTTTACTCGTGTGTATAAAAAAACAATTACAACTCTTACTCATCCAAACAATAATATTAGATAAAGAACTCAAGTTCAAAGCTGTCCCTTAAAACTTCATAAAGCAACTGCGAAAAACCTCGATGTAATTACTTCTATACGAGTCCTCCACTTTTGAATATTTATCTTAATTTTCGACACAGCGTAATATTCCCAAGACAAAATAATTACCTTCCGGCGTTTGTACTCAATTCAAAAAGGGCGTCTAGTAAATTTTCGCTCAACAGAAATTCCAGGCAAGGCGAGTGCGTGGGAGCTGAATTTTTATGCTGCTGCATGCCCGTCGCGTTTCGAAGTTCAAGCAACAGCAGCGTTACCATTTGATCGACATGATTAACGACACAGCGAACCTCATCGTGCGTCGGTCCGCTACTGGGTGGCTGCGAACCAATGACACTGTCAGCTGTCGATCCTACAACTGAAACGAAATGGAACGAAAGCTCACAAAAGCCTCATATTTCCCTTACTCGCGTTTTCTGTATGATTTCGTGCGTCTGTTGCCAATGTTTGCAGAAACTATCGTAACACGCCGTTGGATCTGCATCTTTCGGCGGTGAATCCCTGGACGGTTGTTTGCTGAAGCTCGCCCTTAAAGGGCTGCTCCGCAGCCAGCTCATTCTTCAATCTCGCCGGAGACGATTTCATCAACGACGATTTTTCTTGACCAAACTTCTCCGCGATCCTCCCTCCAGCGAGCCAGAAATTGGACGTCTGTGAAATGCAAATGATTTGGTATTGAGGATCGAAGGCTGATATTTTTCCCAATAGATTGGAATACTTCTCTATTTATATCGTGCCGATGGGAAGTTACTTTAATGGCAAATCATTTACCATGTTTGAATATTTGTTCGGATCAATTTTTCATTGTTAAACGGTTCGAAATGAAACATTGTTGATAAAAAATCTACCACAATAATGCTACCTCGCAAGTTTCTCATTTTGTAAAAAGTTTCGGTAAAATAATACAGGGTTTTTGCCTTTTTTTGTAATTTCCAGCGAGCCATGTAAGTGAAGAATCTTTCACTGCTTGGATTTATAGTGTAGGAATACTTGGGCGAATCGAATATTGTTGGACCAAATTGTGCTGATCACCAAAATAAATGAGTTCATCACAATCCCAACACTGCCTTAATCGTAAAAAATGAAACTGTAACCGAAAAAGAAGTGAATTGTCTGTCAGCTGATGAGCTGTTCAAAGATGAAATTGAACTTCGTGTTGTTGGAATGCAATGACGATTCAACCATTTTTTAAGTCAGTTATTTATGGATCTAGAATTTAGATGTGAAAAAAAATTTTTTGCAAAATAATAAAAATGAGCAAATAAAAATATAAAAAATTATTTTCGTTGCATCCCATTTATGCAACCTTTAAGACCATGTCCGAAAGATATTTTAATAGTTCGTGTCATTAACAATTGAACATGGCTCGATAATATTGAAGCAACTATGATCTAGTTGAGCTGGCTGTGTATTCAACATTCCCTGAACAATCCTCACTTGTATCGGCTGATACCTGGAAAGCCACACAGACACCCAGCGACCAAGTTTTGTCTCCAAAAAAATAGAGTGTTCCTCGAACCGGTATAATTCGCTACGTACAGTGCAGTAAAAGCGACGATGAGTGAGAAAAAAATCTCTCAAACTAGCGAGTGCCAGGGTCTTTGCTATTTTGACAATGAAGGAAGTTCCACCATTTTATTTCTTGCCTTTCGACCAAAAATTCGTTGATACGGAAAACAGCGCCATCAATTCACCTATTAGCAATATTATGTACACTTTTTAGAGTCGCAAACTCAAACAAAAAAAACCTTAATTACAGGGTCAGGCTACTGTAATTAATAATAATAAATGTTTGAAGCGTTCATCGCTTTAGGCAACTCAAATTGAAGAGGCAGGTCCGACATATGGCGTAGGAACCGCAGATTGAAGATAAACTTCTGATTACAATGATATTTGCTAGTAAAATATTAAACACGTTTTTCTCAAAACTAAGTTTTTCAAAATGATGAACCCGAGTTCTCGACATCTAATTAACAGATTCACTTAATGTGGTACACTTATTCAGTGTAATAGTAGCTTAGTCTTGATCGACGTTCTTCTTCTTAACATTTTTTTAGTCATTAACACTATGATATAATCTTTCTTCGAAAAAACAGAAAAAAATCCATTTTTTTTTCGTTCATTGAAACAGATAACAGAAAAAAGCTTGGTAAAGGTTTAGCCGGCATTGTCTATGTTAAGAAAAAAAGCTCGTTTTTTTGTTTCAGATCCATCGGGTGGCCAAAATGGAGTGGACCGTTGAGCCCCTGAAGTTTAAAGGTCCTTGGAGAGATTGTTTATAACTTTTTTAACTGTTCATATTTTTAATGAAATTTGGTACCCAAGTTTGTTCACCCTCCCTTGCCGCACTTATATTTGGCCATGGCTTTGACACACTGGGTCAATTTTATCCGGATAATACTTCATCCAGCTGCCCTTAACAACCCTTCGGTTGGTTTTTATTAAAAGCAATCCGGGATATACTTCGAACATTTTTTAATATGTCTGCATAACTAACATTCGGAAAATACAAAACTCAGTTATGAACAATAATTTAAAACTTTCAATTTCGGAGAAGTGAGCATTTTATTTCAAATTCGTCCGGGTTAAAATGACCCGGTGTATGACGTTAAAGTTTGCATCGTTGGAATGCAGCGAAAATGACTTTTCACTCAATTTCCCAAATGTCACTTGGCAAATATGAGCTACGAAAATAACGCAAGAATTTTTTCGGATTCTTATTTAGCGATCGAGAACAAATCTGCAAAATTTGATTTTGGATAATAATGAAAATAAGATATTGAACAGATCTTTCGTTGCGTTTCAATGATGCAACCTTCAACGTCATCAGTGTGTCAAGAAAGGGTCAATGTACATACAAACGAACGTCTAAACGATTTTTCCATAATTTTACTTATCCCCTCAAAGTTGATTTTTTCAAATAACCCTGATTTTCGGGTCGTCACAGTAGCCTAACCTCTTAATTTACCATGCAGTTTCATTGAATCTCATACGTTTGAAAACAGATGCTAGATATTCAATGCACTCGAGCTCATCCGAAACGCCGCAGTAATAGAGTTAATTATAACTCGGTAAGATCCGGCATATCTCAAGCCGCGCACACACGCGTGCTCTATCTCTCATCGTCTATCTATATCTAGATTTGACGTTTCGACGGGAAAACTAAGAAAAAAAAGGCAAAGCGTGCGTTAACACTTGTCTCCAAAAATACGTGACGCGCTTCCTTAAAGCGACACGAATATATCGTGGCTATATTTAAAAATTCAACGTAACTGCACGAGACTGCGTAACTCTTTTCTCGTCGCTATTTCCACTAGAGAAAAATGTGTACAATGAAAATATAATTCGCACGAAGGCGCGAATAAAAGAACGCACGTGGGCAATTTTTTTTTTTTTTTTACGTCGAGCGCACCAAATCGAACGGATAAGGAGCATCCAATTATAAAAACATTTTCCGTTCTATTTCGTTCGAAATTATACACAGCATGTGAAAAGTTCGCACGTTAGCGCGCAGGACAACGGGAGAAACGAGACGCGTCTCGTGACAAGAAGTAAAAGGAGACGGTACACAGATATACCGTCGCTGAAAAAAAATGCAAGCTGCGTGTGAACACACGCTCATATAGATATTTATATATGTGTGTTGTCCGAGTGCAAAGCCGCGAGTGAGTTACACACGCGTAAGAATCAAAAGAGAGTAGTCAAAGAGTTTATGTACCCGTGAAGCGAAGATCCGTTTGTCAGGAGCGTCGAGACCCGTTCCACTTGTCGAAACGACGATATATCGCCGACTGCTTCACCGCGACTGCCACCTACGCGATAACAACACCGCATATTATGATTATCACACTATACGAACAATAGATCGCTAAAACCTCTATCGCCGATTGCTCCGTAGGAATTTTTTCGTTTCACGAAGCACATGCGAAGTCTATACACGTCACAAACGCCACTTGACGCGATTTGTTATTATTCCTCCCGAGTCACCCGGTATTATATTGCAACAGGATCAACCGAGGAGTTGCGTCTGACAAAAGTTACCGCTAATAAGTCGCATACGTGTATCTGTACACGAGAAATTATAATTGTGTATTTATATATTTCTTTCTTTCCAATCGCGCGATGACAGTTTGACACGGCTGTTGACTCCCAGGCGAAATCTGAGTGTTTTTCGGGGCCGATTAGTTATCATGAGTAATTCATGAGAATCCGTATTCGAGATTGCTAATTCGAGATTTTGGATCCAAAGGTCATCCGTGTGCGAGCTTCTCAGCGATCGTGACACCTTATCATCTATGGAGAAACAACGTCACGTTCGCAAGATAGATTCGAAGCACTACGCAAAAAAGCGTGGGACGTGGACAACGGAGAACTAGATACACGATCCAAGGCAACGGCCCGAGTGGGACTGGAAGGAAAAAAAACCAAATGCGCATTCTCACGCGTGAGTCGTGCTGGTCGTGCTTACGCCCCGTGGAAGAGTTCACTAATCAACTTGTAGATGGCGTAGCGACACAGGCGAATTATTGTGATTACGAATGCTCGGAGCTATTATATAGTTCGTATTGCTGTTGATGTTTTATTGAACGTTTATGTCTCTGCACCAATAAATACGTAACCGTGAGAATTATTCATTGAGCGACTCGGTCATTTTCGGGTTCAGCTTACCTACCGTCGATTACGTATCTGGTGACTCGATTGCGACCGTGCTGCCATACTCGGACGCCCGGCTAAATAGAGAGCACAACTTTTTGTTGTTTCGCTATGTACCCTGCTATTTGTGACGGAGAATACTCGAGGCCATCATATATCCATCGTATTATTGTTAATATTTTACTGAACGTTTGAGTCTTTTTACCCATATAAACGTAATGTGTGCGAGTTATTCATCAAGCGTCGCGCTAATTTTCGGTTTCTAGCTTACCTATACCGTCGGTAACGTATGCGACGAATCAATCGCAACAGTGCTGCCGTACTCGGAAACCCTGCTAACTAGAGAGCAGAACTTTTTGTTGTTCTCGCGATGTATCACTAGACGAGCAGTTTACGTTTCGAATTACCCAGATAGACCCAGATAGACAAGCGTACGATTCCCCTAGGGCACTCCACAGCGTGAAGTCACCGTTCCATTACCATACTGTCACGGCGTACTATGTCACGGCGTAATGTTACGGTACCGGTACGCCGTGCGATTCGAGCGAATCGTACTCGAGCAGTACGGCGTAATGTCACCGTACCAATACGCCGTGCGATTCGAGCGAATCGTACACGAGCACTACGGCGTACTGTTACCGTACCGGTACGGTCCTATTACGCCGTACGATTCGAGCGAATCGTACATGAACGGTCATGGCGTATTACATATTTATAAATACGTATGCAAGAGGAAGTGTTTTTGTAAGAATAATATTCTGTCATATAATTCCTTGAAAAAATATATATAAATATGCCATCTGTAACAGTTATTAAATAGGCACGGGAGGATAGCTTATTCCACCATTTTCCGTCTGCCTCTCGCGTAACGGCTCTGTAGAAAGCGCGCAAAAGCCGTACCAGTGACAAGTCGTTACGCCGGACGAGGTGGCAAATAAAAAGTACAATTGTGCGAAAAATATCAATTTTCGTCGCTTGGGAGCGATAATTAATGTGAGAGAGTGTTCGATCGTGCGTTACCGGACGTGTGAAGAGGACAACTTTTAGACATCCGAGGAATTGGCGAGATTCGACGGAAAGCGTTGGACAAAGTGCCATTTTGGACAAAGAAACTTTTTTGACAGGGTAAGTTTTTCTTTTACGCAATTCTTTATTCCGCTTTGACTCTTCCTTTCCTCTTTACCTCTTTTTTTCACAAATTAAATGGAGAAAATTATTTATTTCATGAAGACGTAAGTCTCCGCCGGAATTCTTTCCGCTACACACTATGACAATGACCATGATACCAACCGTCAGTACAATGCATCCAAAATAATGCATGCAATCTTTTTATGCATAGAAATAATAGTCGATGCCGAGAGATCCGGGCAAACGAATGTTAAAAATGTGATCCGAAATGCGATTTGATAACTACATAAGTTGGAAACTTTCCGTAAATTACTAAAACACTTTATGCGTGCTTATTGCTGGATTAGATTTAGCTCCAATTCATTAGCATTGTATTGTTTTTTTTAAACACATTTCAGGGGGCCGTTTACCGTTCATTCGATTTTTCTTCGACATCAAAACATTCTTTTTCATCCTTTTCTTGCTCATAGAGGCTCGTCTGTTCCGAATTCGGTTTCTTTTCGGTTGCAATTGTTTTCTTATCGTAGTTTCCCTAAATTCGGTAGGTATGTTTCTGCTCTCGAATAGACTAAGTCGTAAGCCTTACGATGCAATTTTGCATCGTAGCGCTGGATTTAACCCCACCCCTAACCACTGTAGCCCCGGAAAACCCCTCATCCGAATATTTTCCATCTGCTTCCCAATGATCAATGCCACACGTGTGTATTTTGCATTTAATACCTGAAAAATCCCGAGCAATGCCGCAATTAATACCTCTCGTCTAAAGCAGTGCAAAAATATACGAGCGACTTCTTCTCCGTCTCTTTCATTCGAATCGCATATCAACAAATGAATCTTGAGTTAAAAGCACAATGGTAAAACGTACGAGAATTGAATTTTCTTCCAATTTTAATGATTCCACGCGTTCAGGATCTTCCACGGTGAAATTAACCAAAACTTTTACAAAAAAAACGAGTTCGTTGTGAAAAAAAGATTTTTTTTATCATAAAATGAATTTCCAACTAAAATTTTCAATTTCAGACTTCATCTTCACAGAAAAAGAATTTGGACACACTTTGTTTTAGATAAATAAATGCGTCTCAATGGACAATTCATTAGGGAGAAGAAAAATGTTTTTTTGACGTGGCTGAGAATCCCAATTTTTTATTAATTAAATCTACAAGTAATAAAATCATAAACAAATAATATAAATAATAAATATTCCTTACATTTATATTAGATATTTTTCATTTTCTTTGGATTGGCCAAAATGGAACACAGACGTTTATAATTAAAATGATTTTGAAGACAATTTTTTTTTTACCCAATTTTTATATTTTACTAAATTTACTATACTGTCTCTCCTATTTATGTTATTGTTTACTACTAACTGTTTTTAATATTATACTTTCAACTTTGATTAAAAGTTTTCGCTTTAATATCATTATAATTATTATTAGTATTAGGAGATATAGACAATTGAGGAGGTCATATTTTTCAGGTCTATTTTTTGTCGCATATGCGCAATGACCTTCGACATATGCCGATATATATATTATTGTAGATAATGTGTATTTTTTGTAGTCGATCCGCCAATCTACTTTTGGGCCGAGATATTCGAGAAATCGGAGAACGAGGTGCCCTGAGAGGAGAAGCTCGTGAACAAATTGGAGTCGAGCGACTTGGATTTTACCAATTTTAATTCGGACGACGATGTGGACGTGCTGCCTCCCGTGAACGTGGCGAACGGAGTGCCACCACTGCTAAGACAAGATCCCGACAATTCTCACGTTGCTCGCACCAATACCGTCATGCTCAAACTCGAGGCCGACAATCTTCATATAATGGAGACGAGAACGAGAATACCGAAACGCGTGGCACAATTACCGCCGATGTGTGGCGGATGGCGGCAGTTGAAATAAAGCGAAAATTTCCGAAAATGTAGTGCCCAATTGTTAACGTTATAAAAATAATAAATTGTCGCAATCGGCTTTCTTTTCCAAAGTATAACGAAGTTTCGCTGTGGAAAAGAAAGCAAAAATTTCTGAAAATCTAATGTGCAATTGTAAAAGTAATAAAAAATAAGAAATTGTCCGAATTCACTTTGTTTCTCAAATCAAAACGCATTTTCGCTTTGGAAAACAAAGCAAAAGTTTCTAAAAATCCAATTCTCAATTGTTAAAGTAATGAAAATACAATTTGTTAAAATTACGACAATCAAAAGTTGTTAAAAACTATACAAATTTAAAAAACCACAAGATTAAAAAATAGTAGAAACCGAAAAAAAGCAAAAATCGTAAATTTGCCTTGTTTTGAAAATTTCAAAAAATGTAATGCGCATTTGTCAAAGTTATTAAAATAAAGAATTGTCGCATTCGCTTCGTTTTCTAATACAAAACGAATTGTCGCTTTGGAAAACAAAGCGAACATTTATGGAATTCAATGTTCAGTGGCAAAAGTTATAGAAACGAAAAATGGTTAAAATTTGGACAATATAAAATTGTTGAAAATTGTATAAATTTTAAAAACCAAAAAAATGTTTAAATTGTTTAAACGAAATTGTAAGCGATCTGTAGGAATTTGTTGTAAATTGTAAGAAACTTTCGTCAATTGTGAGAAATATTTACAAATTGTAAGAAATTTTCGTAAAACGTAAGAAAATTTTGTTAATTGTAAAAAAATTCTAAAAATTGTAAAATATTTCCGTATATTCTAAGAAATTTTCGTACATTGTTAGAAATGTATTTAAATTGTAAATTTTTTTAGACTGTAAGAAATGTTTATAAATTGCAAAAAAAATCGAATATTGTCAAAATTTCAGTAAATTGTGAGGAATTTTTGTAAATTGTAAGAAATTTTCGTAAACGCTAAGATTTTTGTTAATTCTCGGAAATTTTGGTAAATTGTAAGAAATGTTTGTAAATTGCAAAAAAATCTTGTAAAATGTAAGAAAATGACATCAATTGTACAAAATTTTCGTAAACGGTAAGAAATTTTTGTAAATTGTAAAAAAAAGTTGTAAATTCTAAGCAATGTTTGTAAATTGTATAATAATTACAAAAAATATAAAATATTTCCGTGAATTATAAGAAATTTTTATAAATTGTAAGAAAAATTCAAAAATTTGTCCGACTCTTCCGTAAATTTAAGAAATTTTCGTAAGTTCTAATAAGTTTTTGTAAATTGTAAGAAATTTTTGTGAATTGTAAGAAAAAATCGAATATTGCAAAAAAGCTTCGTACATTGTAAGGGATTTTTGTAAACTGTAAGAAATGTTTGTCAATTGTAAGCAAATTTCGTCGATTGTAAACATTTTCGTAAATTGTAAAAAGAATTTGTACATTCTAAGCAATCTTGTAAATTGTAAAAAAAAATTGTATATTATAAAAAGATTTTGTAAATTGTGAACGATGTTTGCCAAGGAAACGGAAATAAATCAATAATTCAAAAACAATTTCCCTTTTTATTTACTATATATACACACACACACACACATACATGCAAAGAAAAAAAAGCGGTCCGTTCATGTATGGTACTACAGTGGTACGGTGTGAGTATTTTGAGCCTAACGAGAGATTATTTTAACCGTACTATGAACGTACGGAGCTCGTTTTGAACGGATACAATAGCTTCACTATACCGGTACCGGGAGCGTGCGTTAACCGCACGGTAACGTCACGGTACTGGCACATTTACCGTACGCTGTACCACACGCCGTACTACTCCTGTACCGTACACGAGCAGTACGCCGTACTACTCGCGTACGTTACGGTGTGAGCTCACCGTACTGGTACATCCACTGTATGCCGTACCGTACGCTGTACTGTTACGGTACCGTTACCGTACGCACGTACGTGGAGGTCAGGGTGACGTTACGGCGTACTCCACCAGAGCAGTACACGAGCGGTACGTGTCTACCTGGGTAGTTTTACGCTGGGCACACGTGCGATCGGGTGTGTGGGAATTTTTCCCCGCGGAACTCATTTTTATTTATTTATTCGAGAAGATGCAACGAGAAGAATGGTCGTCGCACGTATCGAGTGCGGGATCGGTCGATTTTCTGTCGATGGTTCCTGTCAAACTGGAAAAAGATGAAGAGGAGGACGTCGACGAGGACGAGGAGACGATTGAACGATCGAACGATGTCCCGAAAAAACGTCCGAAAATCAAGAGAAAACGTATTTTAACGATATCCGACAAAATAAATATACTGTACAGACTCGAGGGTGGCGCGTGCCCCGGTGACGTTGCACGCGAATACGGTATCACGAACTCGGCGATTAGTAAAATAAAGAAAAAAAAGGCGGATTATCTGTCGAAAACGTCAAACGAGGTGAGCATGCAGCAAAAAAATCTCCGGTTGACCCAGAATCCAGCACTGGAGGACATGACCTACGCCTGGCTCTGCCAGCAAGTATGTTTGGGCGAGCCGATAAACGGTCCGTTACTTTGCGAAAAAGCCCTCGTTCTCAATGAAAAGATTAACGGACCTTCCTCTTTCAAGGTGCAACCAAGCTTTTTCCATTCTAGTTTTCTTTCATTTCCATAGAGAGAAACGTCGTTTCATTTAACCGCCGAACGATGAGAACCCGTTCAAGATACTCTCGTTTACTTTCCAAGGCTAGTAACGGCTGGTTGCATCGTTTCAAAAGACGCCACGGTATCAGAAATTTGGTGCCGCAGAGCGATAAGATCACGAGCTACGCCGTATCTTCGGACCAATTCGTCAAGGATTTCAAGAGGTACTTGGAAGTTCACGGCTACCACCGCACTAACGTCTATAACGCGGACGAGACGGGCCTCAATTGGAAGTCTCTGCCGAGCGAGGAAGATAAGGCGGCGCACAAACGAAAGCGGAAAGATCGAGTAACCGTCGTGTATTGCGCAAATGCCACTGGCTCCCACAGAGTTCCTGCTCTCGTTGTTGGCAATCACGAGAGGTACAAGTTTTTCGCCGGTGCAGTGTGCTTGCCGGTTGTTTACAAGTATCGGGGCGATACTTTGATGGACCGGCAGCTGTTCACGGATTGGTAGGCATATTATCATTCAGGGAAAGTCATGAAACGGGTGTGGAATAAAACTCTGGGGCGCTTGGGAATATCTGCGATAGTTCTCTTTATCGTAAAAGTTGGACTATCGAGTTGATGTTTTCATGTCAAATTTCTGATTGGCACATTCGAGTTTTAGTGCGTGAGACGAGAATGTTTTTGGCACATTTGAGATGAAACTTGATCACTAGGATGTACGGTTAAAAGAAAGTCGATAGGACGATCAATGGTCATGGGATTGATTATTCGATAGGGTAGGCTTTGATTCATTAAGGGGTTATTGTGACAAGCCGAAAATCAGGATTATACGAGAAAATTAATTTTGAAGGCATATGTAAGATTGAAAAATGAAAGAACATTTGTAGTTTCCATTTGACGGTAATTAATATGATTAAAATGCAAACTCGAGAGAATGGCACGCATTTACAAAAAAAGATCAACATTCCACGCAAAATTTCTGTAAAATTTGGATTAAAAAAAAGGAGGTTTTGTTTATAATTTGTCAAAAACAATTCTCGTCAAGTAGAAGGTAGAATTATTATCGATATTTCTACTAAGTTTCAACTTATTCGGCTTAATAGTTTTTGAGTAATCCTGCACGCCAATTTCGAAAATGCAGTTCAGGAACAAATGGGTTTGAAGTTTACGCCAGCTCCGAATCCGAGCGGCGAGGCACAGCATTCCCGAGCTGTAACGTTTGAAGTTTTTCGAATTTCGCTTTGAAACTTCGGGCAAATATTCTACATAAACAGATGTATCATTCAAGAAAGAAAAAAATCAATTATCTGATCTTTGTAAATGTATATCCCGCCTTAATTCACAAGTCTATCTACGGCAAAATGAAAGTTTATTTTTCGGTTTTTCGGGCTTTCCGTTCCATAATATCAATTGTTACACCATTTATAAGTGTTAAGAATCCGGTAAACAAAATTGTCCGTCTTTGGCGTGGAGCCTCAGCAAGCTTACCACATTTACGAGTCACTTGTACAGAAAAGTGCAAATTGAAAACAGATCTAGCACGATTTTTTTCTCCCGTTGTACTGTGTAAACTAGCGTTGAAGTTTGCATCTTTGGAAGGCAACGAAAGTTCTTTTCTATTCTTTAAACTTCGTATTTATCATGATTTATATATATATATATATATATATATATATTTTTTGTAGATTAAAGTCGTGGATGTCTAGTGGAGACAGGAAAAACCTTTTCGGTGATTTTCTGCGAGAAAAATCAACGTCTCTTGCATTTCAACGACGCAAACTTCAACATCGTGTAAACCATGGGATATTAACTCCACAATTTAATCCCCTTTATCATTTCGATGAATGGTTAATTTCGCTTATTTCAGGTACGCGAATAATTTTATACCAGCTGTGAGGCAGGAGCAGGAGAAAGTTGGTAACAAAGGAAAAGTGTTGTTACTGTTGGACAATGCGCCTTGTCATTTGTCGGTGCCCCTATTGAATTCGATAGACGAAGATTTTTCCGTGATGCATCTGCCGCCACTCATGACGGCTGTGCTGCAACCGATGAGTCAGGGAATAATCGCGTCAGCGAAGAGTCAATATCGCAAAACGCTGACGATACGGCTACTGTTGTCGCACAACATCGGAGTCGATAAGTTCCTCGACGCTTTGACGATCAAGGACTGTTGCGACATGATCGCGAGCTCGTGGCAGAGCGTTCCGTCCTCGATACTGTCGAAAACGTGGGAATCGCTGTTACCCGAAGGAACGATCGTTCGCGATCACGAGCTCGCATGCTTCGCGAGCACCGTCGCCTCGGCCGAATTAGCCTCGACGTTGAACAAAATTGACCATTTCAACGTGACTGAGAGCGACATTGTGACCTGGCTGAACGAGGACAACGGGGATCACGGGTGGGCACCGTTGACCGACGAGCAACTGATCGCCGAGGTCATCGGGACCGAAACCTTCGGCGTTCAGGTGAATGTCAAGGGCGAGCCGCACTGCGAAGTTATCGAGGAGGACGGGCATTACACCGCCCAGGACGCCCTTGGTGCAATCGATATCGTTTACAAGTGGTACGAAAAACAAGCGGCTTGCAACCTCGATGATCTCACGATTTTAAATAAAATAAAAAATTCCGCTATGGAGACACTTCTGAAAGATACATGAAACTTGCACGGGCTTACGGGAATAGAAGACACTTCCGAATTCACCAAAATAATTATATTATGCATCATCGAGCATATTTCTCAATCGCCCGTATCGACCTCGTTTTTCTTCCGAGCTTATTACTCGAAGAAATAATTTTTCGCGCCCTCTGACGACGAAGTTTCGTGGAGCAAAAATTGTCGACGGGCGAAAATAGTAAATTATTCTAAATTGGGAGTAGAGTATACACACGAGCCAAATACAGCCATGAATCTACGAAACATCAGTTTTTATTCGACATTGTTCAATAAATATAGAAAATTTATTCTGACTTTCACAATTTGCAATATATTGTATATATATATATATATATATGTATATGTTTCACTCTCAGATTTTGATATCGCATATACGAGTGCGTACATTCATAACGCGAGGCGTTAATACAGCCTCACTCGTTAACTAGCAATATCATAATACAATTTCAGATAACAATTAATAATCATACGATTTCTCTCACCTCTTCTCCACCCACCTACGAACCAGTCGTTTTTTCTTCTCTTCATTCTCACGCGTGCAGCTCAGACACGAGATTTTTCATCAAACGGGAATAAAAAAAGTATTTCGAAAGGGAAAATGTGGTTTTTATCTCCGAACTAAAAGCGTTTCAGTGTTTTGACGATTTTGTTGTAGAGCAGGATCCTCGCGTCTCTGCCCCACAGATAATCGATGTGGTTGAATTTCGCATACTCAATTTTATGCTTTTCTATTACGTTCGGCAGTGCTTTGGCCAACGTCTCCACATCCTGTCGAGTGCGAATCACACAAGAAATTGTTTATCGTTGATCCCTATTGACAGATCGCAGGGTGGTAAGCTATGATGGAATATTGACAAATTTGAAAACACGACACTTACGTTGGGGTGATTCAAAAAATCATTGTCACTGTAAAATATGGCGACGGGAACTTTAACCCTGTCCAGTGGGTATGATGGCGGTTCGGGTGTACCGTAAATTTTCATATTCTTCGCCGTTTCGTTGTCAAAATTACGGAACATGCCTAAAACGAGAAGAGTGTCAGTATTCGTAAGCATGAGTGCAAGATGAATCGATCCGGTTTGGTCATCTCGAGATCAATCGCGTTTCTTCAAATTCGATCGCATCAATGACCTTCGGAAAGCAAAGGAACGTAAGACAAAGGAAATAAAAAATATATTCACCCGATTGGATAGACTGGCAATAGTGTATGATTTGTTTGGCCGAGGCGCCAGCCGGAAAATGGCCGAAAATAATCGGTAGCATTGATTTCTCGAGTTGATCGCTACCGAAACCGGCAACGAGATAGAACCAACAGGCGCAAAAATTCTTCACGAACGTGTCGGGTGCGTTTTTCATTAGTGTACCAAGCGCATAGGCCTGCAACTTGTTACGTGGAAACCATTGGTTTATGTTGCAGTACGACTGCGCCCACTGAAACACGCTAATAATAAACATCAAGTGAAGGATATAGAGTTACAGATATTTATTATAAGAAAAACAATCCTTCCCCGTTTGATTGTTTGCTTTTATAGTCGCTAATGAGACCCACCTTCATTACGATGTGAAGTGGGACGACACACTTCAGCAGTGGACTGCGCTGATTCGAGAGAAAGGCAATTGGGGCAAGGCACACCATTCCTCGGACTTTCCCGTTGTATTCGGGACGTTCGCTCGTCATTACGAAAAAAGCCGTAGTCCCTTGACTGTAACCGACGTACAGAAGACTCGTCTGGCCAGTATTATCCAGTATATAATCTATCATTGCGGGCACATCGTACAGTCCCATCTCGTGCCAACTACAATTGACAGACACAATACAGTTTTGGACATGTCCGAAAATCGGGTACAACGGGGGGAAGTCATTTGCGAGTGCGTGATGTTAATGAGAATCCGAAAACTGACATATAAAAAAAATGTTATTACATTTATGATGTTACATATATGTATATTAGAGCGTGTCGAAATAAAAATGGAACCTTTACCTTTTTAAACAATAGAATTTTTTTTTATCATTGCAAATGTATATCTCGCCTTGAAACGATAAAGCTATTTAAATATGCCCCTTTTGGGCATATTTTTCGTCATTTTTTAATCACAAAAGTTCATATTCCCGTGCATTTTTAAGTGGTGCTTTTGGAATACGTGTATTTTTCGCACAGCTGAAATTTGTGTGAAAACAACGATAGCAAGATTTTACAAAAACCTTCATAAGCTATAGGTCCCAGCTTCAAGAATCTTCAAACGAAAGTGTCAAATATTCATTACTCGTTGAGTTATTCAATTTAAGAATGATCGCTCCCCGCCACTTAGGATTGAGTCCAAGGGCTCGAATTCGTCATAAAGTTTATTCTTCGACACACCCTGATATCCATACACTTTTCAACCGTCTTCCAAACATAAGCTATCCGGCAAAAATAACTGTGCGAGCAGACTATCAATTATTTTGTAATCCTTGATACATCTATGCTCGTAGAATTCCAATGACGATTCAGCGTCTACCTAAAGTCCCAAAATTCTTTGTCCTTCGTGGTGTATTTCCTGTGATATCGAGAGTATCTGTTGCCCCTGGCATTCCCCAGCCATACGTCGTATCCGTTTTCGGAGAGCGTGTAAGCTGAAAAAAAAGAAACGCCATTGTTGCAGTAAGCGAGGAAAATTTGAGACTCGACTCATCGGCGATAAGCAGAAGATGAAAAAGGGAAAGATTGTTTACCGAGAGCTTTGCCGGGTCCGAGGAGTACCCAATCTGCGGAACTCGACAGCAAGCCATGATGAACGAGGACGGCGGGGTTCGAAGATTTAGCTGTACCATCGAACGAGCGTAACGGCAATATTCCGAGCTTCTCGTTACGATTATTGTCGACCGTGTCGCTGTCGTTGTTGCGGCACGCCACAGGCGTATCTTGGTCAGGTGATATCACGCGATGTACCTCCAGGCGATAGCCATCGTCAGTCCAAATATAATGAGTCTCCGAATGATACTTGTGGAGGCGAATGAGTTCCGGCTGGAAAACCAAATCAACAGTGACGATAAAATCTTCCGAGTCACGCGTCGAGATACCAGAAGCACAATAACAATGGTGAACTTTGCATCGTTGGAACCGTTGGAACGCAACGAAAATTTCGCAATCCAAATTCTTTTTGGCCAGTTTTCGATTCTTATCAAAGATCCAGAGCGTACATTTGCGAGAAAATATTTTCATGATGAAAATGAAGTAACGATGACACGAAAAAGTATTTTCGTTGCCTTTCAACGGGACAAATTTCGATCTCGTCAGGTGGAATTCTTAGGCCTGAGGTGCCAAATTTGGCACGTTCGCTTTAGAGGGCTTCGAAGCATTGCCTGACGGTAAAGTGCGTGAGGGTACGTACTAGTGTCTTTAATCCATTCCAGATGAATCTACCAATGAAACCCCAAAATTCCACCTTCCACACCTTACCCGAAATCTAACGTGGCGACAGCGTCTTTCGACAAACACGTGGCGTCACAAACGTTTCTCGAGAAATTAGCGAAAAAGAGGGGGGGGGGCGGTCGAAGTTTGCATCGTGGGAATGCAACGAGATTGAAAAAAAAATTATTCTAATTCTTATCCAAAATCTTTACGAATTTGTTGTAGCTCGCTTAATGAAAATACCAACAATATGTTTGCGCGGTTTTCGTAGCTTAAATCGGCTGAAGAAAAAGTGGGAAATGAAAAGAAAATCATTTTCGCTGCATTCCAACCGGAGTTGGGCGTAATTCTATTCATAAATACGAATACGAATTTAATCACATCGTGATTTTCATGTGAATATAAATGCAAATTTATTCATACTCCACTTATTTGTATTCACATGCATGCATACAAATACAATTGTATTCACAAATATTATGAACATACAAATAAATTCACAGAAAAAATTGTGAATATTCACAAAAAATGTGAATGTTTGCAAAAAATCCTGCGAGTGGAAAAAAATACACATCAATATGTGTGAACAAAAAATTGTAAATACGAAAAAGTTCACAAAATAAGTTGTGAATTTTTTCGTATTGAAGACAAATTAAAATCAAATTCACAACGATTTTATTAAAATTTACACGAAAAGTGAGTTCTTACGTATTTTAAGAGAAAACATTGCGTCGAGGCAAATAAATTTTTGCAAAAAAAGTTGTGAGTTTCAAATATTACGTTATAAATATGAAAAAATTCACAAAATAAGTTGTGAATTTCTTCAAGTTGAAGAAAATTTAAATCGAATTCACGACAATTATATTAAAATTTGCACCACAAGTGAGTTCTTACGTATTTTGAGAGAAAACATTGTGTCGAGGCAATGTTTTCTCTCAAAATACGTAAGAACTCACTTTTGGTGTAAATTTTAATCTAATCATTGTGAAATTGATTTTAATTTGTCTTAAATACGAAAAAATTCACAGCTTATTTTGTGAATTTTTTTGTCTTTACAATTTTTTGTGAATACATTTGCATTCACAGATTTTTATGTGAATATTTTTTAATTTACAGGATTTTTTTGTAAATGTTCACAATTTTTTCTGTGAATTTATTTGTGTGTTCAGAATATTTGTGAATACAATTGTATTTGTATGCATGCATGTGAATACAAATAAATTTGTATTCACACTTGCGAATACGAATTTATTTGTATTCGTATTTACAATAAGTGAAGTATGAATAAATTCGTATTTATATTCGCATGAAAATCACGATGTGAATAAATTCGTATTCGTATTTATAAATAGAATTACGCCTAACTCTGATTCCAACGATGTGAGCTCCAATGTCCATCGTACAAGGTAAGTAAACAAATTTTTGTTTCAAATTCTACCAATTCGTAGTTTTAAATGAAGAACGTAGAATGAAGTAAAATTCGTAGTTTTAAGTTTTGCTGAATTCAATTGATTTTGCGGGGGGTAATACGTGGTCAAAAATTAATGTGCCAAATTTGGTGCATCATGACTTAAGGGGTCTTCTCACTTTAGACGCCAAAAAGGCTATTATCATGAATTTTTTTATACGTTCATAGTTTACACTTAATGAATTTTTATAGGTTTATGGTTTACACTTGATGAATACAGTTTCGAACTACATTAAAAAAATTGCATGTATTTATGTAAGCCAAACAAACTTTAAGCGCGTTTTTCTTGAAACAACGTTTTTCGACGGCTTGTTGATAAAATCTTCGAAACTACTTAACCGATCCTTATGAAATTTTAACCACGTAGTCTTTACAACTATAGCTATAGCACATAAGGATTTTTTTTATTCACTATTTTTTGCACAAAACGGTGAAAAAACACGTTTTTATGGTGTTTTTTTTTTAAATGTCCGCCATTTTGTTATTTTTGCATATATCAAAAATCGTATGATATGTGCTATAGCCATTAATATACTGAATGTGAAACCGTTTGATTTTTGGTTTCGGATGATCCATCTCCGAGACTTCATCAACAGCGCCGCAGATCTACCACTTTTTTAGGACATTTTTTCAACTACCATTTTCGTCTATAAATAGTGACTGAAATAAAAAAAAAAAAAAATTATTTCGAAAGTGTATTTATTAAGTGCAAAAACTTTTATATTAATATCTATAATATAAATCTATCAAAAGAATAATGAAAATAGCCTTTTTCAGCGTCTAAAGTGACAAGACCCCTCAAAGATGACAAATATACGAATTTTCAATGATTATATTTAATCTCTGTTTCAAACTTTCATCGACTATCCATATAATTATGGAGACTCGAAGCAAAAAGAGGCGTTATGCAGCCATCGCATCGTCAATTCCGTAAATTTCCGACGTTTCTGATGACTCAGATGATGGAGAAGCAGGCGTTACGGATACCGAGGATTATAAATGTGTACTTCTCGGGACCACGATTAACCGTGTCGTTCCTGTAACTTCCGTCAGGCGTTGGGGCAAAATTGAGAAAAAGAAGTGAAACTTCGATGTTCAAATATCGTTTTTCAATACAATAAGGACATGGGGAAGCTTAGATAAAAATAGTTGTCTCGTTTCATTGTGGAAGGAGCCAATCTAAGAGCAGGCGCTGCTATATTCATATTTCTTATTAACGAGCTGCAGTGGGTGAAAAAGGATTTTGTACATCTCACACGAAACTGCTGTTAATTGGCCTTTATTCTTTCGTTCGCGTTTTCCCGAGATTTTTGTAAACAGATATTTGTATACTTAGGATAAACTATCGAACACATAAACATCATAGAGCATTTAATTTTTTTCGAAGGAAAATTTTAAAAAGACGATGTTTGCAAATACGTTTTTTTACCCACTGTACATCCACCGAGGTGGGTCAAAACATTGCATTTGCCAGATATATTTTTATCCGATAGTATCTCCATTTAGCTATATCCCCGGAAAATTTCATTGAAATATTCTGAAAATTGAAGGAGCTACAGCTTCTAAGAATCGGTCGGGCGAGCGGTAGCAGCACCATACTTCAAACTTTAAACGCGTTTTTCTCGAAACAGTGTATTCAAAGTAGGTGGACACGATATCTCGAGAATCACTTGGTGAAGTGTTTCCAAATTTACAACGATGTTGAAGGTTGCATCGTTGGAACGCAACGAAACGTTTCTGAAAAAATGTCATTTCCTCATCTTCTTCATCGTCCAAAATCTCATCCAGCAAATTTGGGCATCGAATTTCTTGTGAAAATTAAAAAAAGAAATAACAACAACCATTTGAGTGTTTCTAGTAGGCCAAATTTGCTAAAAAAAAAACATTCAAGCTAATGAAACGTCATTGCGTTCCAACGATGCAAAATTCAATATCATAATTTCCAGGAAATACGATAAGACACTTTTCAAGGTCGTTGATGATCTCACTTGTTTAGAATCGATCTTTATTTCTCAATAGCTCCGTAAAACTAACGACTTTTTTCATAGAATTTGTATGCTCGAGTTTTAACTCGTCGCTACGTTGTTAAAAAAAAAAGATAAAAAAAATCGACGATCGACAACGAGTCGCATTTATTGTTAACTTGAATAACCCATTTGGTTTTTAGATTCGAGGTTGACCGTATAAGGGGCTATACCAGTGTGAACGCTGAAAATTTGGGTGATTTTCGGGAATTTTTCGGAACAAAAGTACTCAATTAAATGTTTCGGAAAATTCTTGCCTATAAAATGGTCGTTTTTTTCAATGCCAAATCGTCGATTTTTATCCAATCAAAAATATCCTACGTCGTTGTAGAGTAAATATATTCAAGAGTACTCAGTTCAAATTTCAAGTCAATCGGATAATTCCTCTTTGAGTTACAATGTCAGCAAATTTGAAAAATCTCATTTCGAGAAAAACCCGTTTAAAGATTTAACTGGGGCATTTCATACCTACGAGCGGCTGCTTCTTGGAAGGCTGCCATTCGGGGAGTACTGGAGATACGGCCTTGACATTTTTACAGGATATTCTTGAAAGTATAAACGATCGAGACAGGCAAAACAATTGATTTTTGCAAGTGTCACACTGGTATAGCCCCTTAAGCTGGAGAGTGTCCACCGCCGAACGTCGAGAAATAATAATTTCAGTGTGTTGTTTTTGTGACAGCAAAAAGTGTTGTTTTTCTGTATATGTTTGTGATTATCTTTAAAGGTGCTTAATATATGTACCATTATGTTAAAAAGAAGCGCGTTTCGATTTTCACCAACCGTTACCGAGAAAAAAAATTCGGAATTTGGCCAACTTTTTCGGGTCTTTATAGGTAGATTTGAGTTAAGCCCCTTGACCTGGTTTTTGTAGAAAAAAGAATTGCTGAGTCTCAGGCCCTTAGATATTAAGAAATTTCGGCTCGAAATTTCCGAAAATTTTATTTAATATAGGAAAAAAAGTGGAAGGCCTCTTCTGAATACAACGAATTAATAAATCAACGCCTATATCGAGCTTTCAGGCCGTCTGAAAGCCCACCGTTATTTCAAGACAGGCGTATGCGATACAGATTTTGCAAAATTGAAAAATCTCAAATTTTCTGTGATAAATGTCACTTTGGTTTATGTACAGTTAAAATAACTGTTTTACCGTATTCCACTGCAAATGCAGGATTGTTACGCATATGGAAAACAGGGAAAACTCAGGGAATTTCTTCCCTCCTGGAATCATCAGGGAAAAGTCAGGGAATTTTGGAAATTCTCTGGAATTTTCTCACAATTTACTTTTTGAAAGAATTACGAAAAATGAAAGTGACTTGAGAAAAAACTGGACAGTATAAAAATAAATTTTATTGTATATTTTTAATATTCATATTATTCCTCATTATACACAAAAGAAAGTTATGTCAGTGCCAAACATTGAGAATTAAAAAAACTGAAAACTAATTTACTGTAAAGCTACATTTGTATATTAATGTAAATTAAAAGTAAAGCTACAAAAATACATTTGCATTCGATCTGTCGACACGCAACCACGTCATTATCATTATAGATAAGTATTTGTATTTATTTTTTGTTTATTTTCACCGGCGCACAAACTTTTGTTTATAATGAAGAACAGGTTCTGTATTTGCTTTTAATGTATTTTTTTACTTTATAATGTTTAAATTATGTTTCGAATTTCAGTTAAGACAAAAATAAATATCAATTTTATCAAATTTCCATATATTTTATCTTAAAAAAATTATGTTATCCAGTTCAACATAATTCTTCAATAGAAGGATCGAGTTGAGAATAGTTTGTAACGTTTACATAGACCAATATCTTTCTAACTCAAAAAATATATGTTTGATGAAAATAAAATGTTCTTTATTTGACCCTAATCTGGCTAATTTGCGAAACCTGGAATTTTTGCAAATCCTGCATGGAAAACCTGGAAAAGTCAGGGAATTTCTGAGTCAATAATGCGTAACAAGCCTGAAATGAAATATATTTAATATATTTTGTATTATATTAAATATCTTTTTCATATATATTGTGTTGACACTATGATCTCATAATTTTTCGAGCCGCTGTTGCGAATAAATTGCTCATCTTTCACGACTATCGTTCTTTTTTTTTTACTTCAAAATTGGCCCTCTGAAAATGCCCAAATAAATACCTTTTTTGAAACACCCGCTACAAATCTACTTTTTCCTTAAACAATCATATCTCAAGAGTATCATGCTAATTTTTGTTTTTATTGAAAATTGTTGGGAATGTGATTTTCTAAGTAAAAAAATGTTTTTTTTCACACATTGATCCCTTTCTTATTTTTTCCGCCATTTTAAGTGTCGATTACGACGTTATACTGAAAATACCACATCCTAGAAGCTTGAAACTAACACCCTGAATTTTTACAAGCCATTCCGAACAATAGAATCGACGTGGCATTCGTTTGAACACGGCTGGGGTCACGCGGACCCCATGTGACCAACTAACAAGGGGAGAGTACGGCAGTCGGATTTTTGTAATTTTTCGTACTCATGGTACGCGAAGTTCAGAGCTCGAATATTAATATCCCAGAGCAGTTCGACGCCATATTCAGAAATTTTCGAGAAAATTGACTTTGAAGTTTTCGAGCGCACGCTTATCCCACAAAGATGCAACGATATTCGAACCGGGCTCGTGGCGTACCCGGTAGTGCTCGAGTCTAGTAATCGCGGGGTCGCTGGTTCGAGTCTCACTTCGAATTTTTTTTTTTTTTTTTTTTTTTTTTTTTTAATTCGCATATCTCCGTCATTTAAATATCCCGATAAATTTTTGTTGTATATAATCACATATTATTATATATAATTAATATAATATATCTATATATGTTTATATATGGACAAAATCCATATATAGTTATTTATGTACAAAATTCATTATAGTTATACATAATTATATATTTTCTCATATATGATCATATATTATTTATATATAACAATAGGTGATTATTTATAAAAAAATAAATAAATAATCCCGGGATAAAAATCATAAAATCTATGCTAATTCGCATATATGTAATTATAATTGTCAATGATAAATGCAAGTCTTATTTTTGATTATCTCTTGCTTGAAATTGCGAATAGGCGACGTAAAAATATCCAGTAATAATATTTACATAAACTCCCTTGTAGATGAATAGGAATATAAATAGAAGAATAAATGTTGAAATATGTGAATATAACGCTTGCTTTGGCAACCGTCGATATTGTGAATAACAGTTCTGCGTACATCGTTTGCCTTTGTCCTGATCAACTACCTGCGAAGCGGGCACAGCTGCTTGTTCACAAAAGATTTCTGGGAATTCCAGAACGGGTGGAAGGGATACGGCGTCTTTCGCAAGGAATGCCTGTTTGAAGTAGCATATGACTTGCGTTTTTTCATTTAAAAAAAATGAAAAAAAAAAAAAAAAAATTTCGTGGTGAGACTCGAACCAGCGACCCCGCGATTACTAGACTCGAGCGCTACCGGGTACGCCACGAGCCCGGTTCGAATATTGTTGCATCTTTGTGGGATAAGCGTGCGCTCGAAAACTTCAAAGTCAATTTTCTCGAAAATTTCTGAATAGGGCGTCGAACTGCTCTGGGATATTAATATTCGAGCTCTGAATTTCGCGTACCATGAGTACGAAAAATTACAAAAATCCGACTGCCGTACTGTCCCCTTGTCAAAGGGGTGAAAAAACGATTTTGATACGCTTTCGAAATGTCCAAAGTTTTCGAGTCATGGAGATATGAGCGTGACTCGAGGAAAAGGGATACACAGTAAGATTTAAAAAAAAACAGATGACTACATGCACGCTGAAGCATAAACTATCTTTCCGGTCAACTCCACTACTTTCATTATTCATTGCTATCCTACTTTTCTACCTCGCATGTATATGGGTCATTCCATGTCAAATCGACAAATTTTTTACCTGACCCCCTTTGATTTCGCTGAAAATTTTCTATCTTTTTCTACCCCCCGAAAGTTATTTTTCAGAATTTGTTCAAATTTTTTTTCCCGACTCAAAAAAAGTTATGAATTTTTGAAAAAAACCGCTTTTATTTTTAAATTGCCAGAACTTTTTCAAAAATTGACCGTATGGGAACTTTTTTTTTTCAAAATTTTTGTTTTTAAATGTAGTTTTCGAAAAAAAATATGAAAAAATTTTCAGAATCCCAGATATATGAAATATTTTAGTTTTTTTGAAAAAACCGTAATTTTCTCGAAGTCCGACCGTTTTTTTTTTTGCTCTAAAAATACTTCAACTAATTCTGCAATGATCCCCGTTAATCAAAAGATGTGACGACAATCGCTTCTAATTTTTTTTCTTGATTATAAAAAAATTTTTGTTGAATTTTTGCTGATTTTATATAACTTTTTTATGAAATTTTTTTTATTTCCTCGTGAAACCTCAAAAGTTGAAAAATAAAATTTTATTGGAGAATTTTAAGTGATTATCGTCCAAGAAATTGTTATTTAAAAAAAAAAATGATTTTTTTCTCTCATTGACGTTATTTTTTTACTCTTATGGACGTTTTTTTTTGGTACTGAAATATGACAACTTCAAAAATACAATGGGTTTAAAAGTTACCTCCAGTTGATACAATGTGATAATTTAAGAGCTATCGATTGTCGGTAAAAAAGATATCATCTACATTTCATTTAAATAATATGGAGGTTATGTTTTCAGAATAATTACATTGTCGTTGTGTTCATCGTGTCACGTAGACTTACTATTGCTAAATAAAGTACCTATTATTTATCATAAAGTGCTGTTAATTTATATTTTGTTAACGAGTGATTACAATGCCGAAGTTTTTTGATCGATGTTGCAATCCATTTAATTAAGAAAAATTAGAAGATCGGTTCACAAATGCAAAAACAATACCAGCGACACAAAAAATCCATAAAATTTCACCATTGGAAGATTGTATGGTGCAAGTTAAGATGTTTTCTTCTTCAAAAAAATATTTAAATCACAGTACGATGAAGAAAAGAAGGGAATCATCCAGTAAAAAGAGATAATAAAAATAGGTGTAATGTTGAATTTTAGAATCAAGTATTATGTTAAATAAAAGATAATATAATTTGAACACATACAAAAAAATGTTTTTAATTTATTTAAAGATGTTAAGAGACGGTGAATTTATTTAAGAGTATGAAAAGTCCTTTTTTTTTACTTTTTTGAAAAAAATAACAATTTCTTGGACGATAATCACTTGAAATTCTCCAATAAAATTTTATTATTCAACTTTTGAGGTTTCACGAGGAAATAAAAAAAATTTCATAACAAAGTTATATAAAATCAGCAAAAATTCAACAAACATTTTTTTATAATCAAGAAAAAAAATTAGAAGCGATTGTCGTCACATCTTTTGATTAACGGGGATCATTGCAGAATTAGTTGAAGTATTTTTAGAGCAAAAAAAAAAAAACGGTCGGACTTTGAGAAAATTACGGTTTTTTCAAAAAAACTAAAATATTTCATATATCTGGGATTCTGAAAATTTTTCATATTTTTTTTCGAAAACTACATTTAAAAACAAAAATTTTGAAAAAAAAAAGTTTCCAAACGGTCAATTTTTGAAAAAGTTCTGGCAATTTAAAAATAAAAGAGCGGTTTTTTAAAAAAATTCATAACTTTTTTTGAGTCGGGAAAAAAAATTTGAAAAAATTCTGAAAAATAACTTTCGGGGGGTAGAAAAAGATAGAAAATTTTCAGCGAAATCAAAGGGGGTCAGGTAAAAAATTTGTCGATTTGACATGGAATGACCCATATATTTGTGCTTCGTTATTCGCTTTGTTCGAACACGCTGCGACGCATATACGGTACTGTTGCGCTTCTCGTGTCGCGTGTGAGGATTGCGCACTTATCGGCGAAAACAAGTCAGGCGATGAATGGAAAGATGCGTGTTAGTCCAGTCATTTCGTCCGAAAAAAAGGCAAATAAAAGAAAATGAATTTGCGCTTCTAATTTTTTAATATGTTGTAGGGGATACCTAGAAAAGCTTAACTTGAGATTGTCGACCAAGCTTTCCTAGGAGCTTTCGCCGCCATCTTGGAAAACGCTTAAAATTTGTTTTTCGGCAATAACTCGGCTATCCGATGAGATTCGAAAATTTTTGTAAGACACTTTTTGTAGCTTTCTTTGTGCTCTACAATAACGCCTGAATCATTTTTAGCGTATCATGCATCGTTATCGAGATATCGATCGATAAAGTCAAAAATTTAGGACACAATTTTTGTTTTTTCCTTTTTTTTTCTTTGCGTCTTAATAAATATGAAAAATTGTGGAATTCAAACTTGTAGAGCATATTCAGACCTACAATTTCCTTCTTGGATTTTTTTATGTTGGACAAAAATTACGATCTCCAGCGCGCCGCAAAGTCGGTGAATCCACGCTCAGCGTAGAGCGCGCTCAAGTTAGTATATCGTATCGTGTTGAGTTTTTGCTGTGCGTAGTGTAAATCGAGGGTTCCGATATTCTGGGCAAAAATTTCGATATCTAGTTGGCTGTAAACTCGTTATAATGGAGTGCCCGCATAGAGCGTCCGTTGGAGTTGGAGGGGTCAGGTATAAAGGGACCCTTTTGTTAGGGTCTACGTGTTGAAACGTGTTCTTCTTTTCGTAGCATCTCGGTTAGTTGCCTCGAGCCTTTCGAAGTGAGCACACGTGTTTCAACAATTTTGTGACCATGGGAGACTGTTTTATTTGTAAAAAAGCGTTAATCGACGACATTTATGTTGCTAAAAAAAGAGCTGTTCGAACTCTCTTGACGGTGAGTGAGAAAAGAGGACATGTGGACCATCAACGCATGCTAGAAAGTGTCGAATCTGTGAGTGTGCATAGGGCGTGTTACAAGAATTATGCGAACGAAAGACTCGCGTCGTTTGTCGCTCGTCGAACAAAATCAGTCTCGGAAGAACAGGAACCTGAACCTGAACCGGAACCCGAACATCAACAGCAGCTCGAAGACCGTTTCGATTTTAAAAATAAATGTTTGTTTTGTGGAGTACCGTTTTCCGATCAAACAAAAACACCAATGCATCGACGACACGCAATTCGAACGGTTCGAGAAAAGTCTATGAAAGATAACGTCCTAAAATATCTGCTCGGACGTAACGATGAATTTGCCGCTTCTATCGTCAAGCGTGTCTGCTCGGTACCTGATCTCATCGCCGTAGAAGCTCGCTACCATCGCGAATGCATGCATCGTGTGTACAACCCGCTACCTGAGGAGGGTGCGAAAAGAGGACGACCGACAGGTAACAAAGTCGACGAGGCAATGGAGGGGATTTACTCATTTCTAAAAGAAAATTCCGACGAATGCCAGTTTTCGATGACTGAATTAATGAGTCACGTAAATGGAAATTTTGTTCCGCACATAAAAACGGTTAAAGCACATTTAGAAGCGAAATATGGCGAGGACATTCTAATTATCGAGAAACAAAAGCGAAATTGTGTCGTTTGTTTCCGAAACACCGGATTTAAAATTCTTGCGGATAAATGGTACCAGGAAAAGAAGCAGAACTCTCACGAGGAACGACTCCGAGTTATTCGCGAAGCTGCTGCTATAATTCGAGAGGACATAAGAGGCGTCGTTTACGACAAACAAAATTATCCTCCCTCGGATGAATTTGTACGGGATGTCGAAGCCGCTGTTCCGGAATCTCTACAAGTTTTTCTTTCAACAGCAATAATGAAAGATAAACGTGGCGCACTGGACTCGTGGAAAAAAAAGTGCACATCGATTGCTCACGCAATAATTACGGCTGTGCGTCCTCGTTCTTTTTTCTCTCCGCTGCAGATCGGTGTTGGAACTTATCTGTATAAGAAATTCGGTTCCAAGAGCCTCATCAACATTTTATCGGCAATGGGGTTCAGTGCACCGTATCGAGAAGTGACGATTTTCGAGAATTCGTGCATTCATCGACCTGAAAGTGAAATCCTGGAAAATTCATTCAGTCAATTCGTATTTGATAATGCGGATTTCAACATAAACACTCTCGACGGCCGTGGAACGTTTACGGAGGACGAAGATCTTCAGCCTGGACCATCCAAGCGAAAAAAGACATGAAAAAAGTCCATCGTTCGTGTCTCGAGTGCAGAAAAAAATATTTTTCTTTCCGTTTATTTTGTTTTGTTTATTTTGTATTGTAAAAAAATAATATTTTTTACTGCACAAACAAATTATTTGTTTAATAAATTACTATTGTGTGATCCTTAATTTGTTGCTCTATGTACTTATTTTTTATCCCATCAATTTCCTGAACAATTTCCCATTCGATTCGACATCCAGACACAACCGAGCGAGCAGCTCGCTCGACGCTGAGTGTGGATTCACCGACTTTGCGGCGCGCGGGAGATCGTAATTTTTGTCCAACATAAAAAAATCCAAGAAGGAAATTGTAGGTCTGAATATGCTCTACAAGTTTGAATTCCACAATTTTTCATATTTATTAAGACCCAAAGAAAAAAAAAGCAAAAAACAAAAATTATGTCCTAAATTTTTGACTTTATCGATCGATATCTCGATAACGATGCATGAAACGCTAAAAATAATTCAGGCGTTATTGTAGAGCACAAAGAAAGCTACAAAAAGTGTCCTACAAAAATTTTCGAAATCTCATCGGATAGCCGAGTTATTGCCGAGAAACAAATTTTACCCCTTTTTTCAACATGGCGGCGAAAGCTCCTAGGAAAGCTTGGTCGACAATCTCAAGTTAAGCTTTTCTAGGTATCCCCTACAACATATTAAAAAATTAGAAGCGCAAATTCATTTTCTTTTTTGAATGTACGTAATGACTGGACTATGTAGCGAGAAGAGAGGAAAGACGCCCATAAACACAGCGTTGTGCGTATAAGCTCGAGGCATCGCGTCGGTAGCAGTTGGCAGGCTATGCCGCCTTCACATATTTTATCTCACCCCAATTTTCGACGACGGAGAAAACAATGTGTTATTCCATGTTCATTATCTTTAGGAAAATTCCGAAAAAACTGAAACCGCCAGTTTTCGTAGTAACCTCGTGCTTTGGATCGATAGCGTTTTAAAAACAAACGCCTTTGCGTAGAAAAAAATTCCGCCGACTCGATACGGCGTTCGTCACAATTTATTGAAGGTCACTTTCAAGGTCATCGGTCGCTTCGAGTAACAAATGTTGCAGGAATATTCATAAAAATGTTGCATTCGTTGCATTCGTGAAGATTGCTGGTCGTAAAAGAAAATAATCATTTTGTATTTTGGCGCCAACGGAAAACATGGAAAATTCCGCGACGCGCCACCTGGTGTCGGATTTCTTCAATCACGCGCGCAACACAGGGCGTTCGACGACGTAACGATGTGTGCTCGTCGTAAATCCGATAACATTATTTTCCCCAAAATGATTGACACTCGAGTTTCGACTGTTCGTACTTTGCTTCTCGTTCCAAGTGCTGCGATTTACTTTAACGATCACACGATTTCTCACGATTCGAAAAATACGCGCAGCCGATCATCTAAATAAAATGTTTCGTTCGTTCGAAGTTCTACCTCGGGCACACGAAATTCCGAGCATCGCACGGCGCAATTTCATCACGTGCCACGACGTTTTCACTATTTCCCCAAGCGAAAGTCACGTGACGAGGGGCCGAGGCGATTACATCGAGACGGCGTTTGCGCGTTATCTTCCCTGACGGCCGACCGAGCCTTTATTCGCTTAATCGTACCGACGAGAATATTATCGCGATCTATTCAAAAGCGGGTCGTCTCGAGAGGAAAGCGATACGTCACAATCTTTCCAACGGGAAAAAAGATGCGTCTTTTTTTATTCGAGGAATAATATGTCGGCACGTGCGCGAAAATACACAATAAAAAAAGATGTTTTTCGGTGTCGAATGTCCGAGCATATTCCAACTTTGGTACAACTGAGCACGGGAATGTGTTTCGTATCGCGTTACGAGTGTAAATAAACTTGTAAATTTGTGTTTACATCCGCGCTTCATTGGGCAGACGCGACTTCACCGATTCTCGATGTTCCCATGACGCATCTTCGAATCGTAACAGGTTTTGATAATCACGACCTGATTAGGGCCCAGAATTCCACGATATGAGACGGAAAAAAGAAGAAAAAAAAACTGAGTGTATTCTTTCTTTCTCTTTGCGTCTCGAAAGGTCAGCTAGGCGTCGATTTGACTTGAAGCTGGCCGTATCACCCGTGACCCGATGCATTGCTGGCGCGCACGTGTGACATCGAGAACAACGCGGGTAATGCGCTATCGATTCGACGAGTTTCGAGACTAAAATTGAAATACTTGTAGACGACTGAAACTTGTATCACCGAGAGATTGATTCAAAATCCATCAACTGTCCAACAATAAATCGGTTTGGCAACATAGCTTCGCAGTTTTTTAAGGGGGGAGAAAAAACTTGCCGGTTTTCATGATTTTTCTTCAAAGAAAGATTTTTCACCATTTTTTAGGCTTGGGGTATGTTTCATCACTACTTTTGCCTGTTACATGGTATTTTTTTTATTACTCTTCAGAAATGACGGACAGTCCTCTAAAATGCATTTTTAAAGTGACGTGACGTATAGCTAAAAACTAACCAACCGATTCTGATCAAATTTGGTATATTCCTAACCTTATTGTCTAAAACATAACCCCGAACGTTTTTCAACGTAAACAAATATTTTTTTATTGCAAAGCGGAGCCATTTTTTTCGGAAAATTCAATCTTTTTGTTTCAATACGTACCATTTCGGTACGTATCGGTTTTCAACATTTCTCACTTTTGTGGTTCATATTCTGCGTGTGAGTGTTGATAAAACCAAAATCTTCGTTGTTTTTATTTTCAGATTACTCCTATCTCCGCCATTTTTAAATATTAATAAAAAGAATACTATGTAACAGCCAAAAGTAGTAATAAAATATACCTTAAGTCTAGAAAATGGCGAATAAATCTGTCGTTTAAATAGAATCATGAAAATCAGCAAATTTGTTTTCGCCTAAAGGTTTCTCCCCCTTAAGGGATTACAGTGTAAAATTTATTTAAAAAATCGACTTTTTTGCATTATCCGATAGTATAGACAGTTATAACCATGGACCTGGCATCACCGATTGATCGTAAGCAGACAATTTATATGGAAATTCCGCACTCGAAACTTTAAACGCGTTTTTCTCGAAATGTCAAAAATTAGGTATTTTTCGATCCGTTACACTCTGATGACCTCTTAAGGTACACCCTTAAGGTAGTCCCTTAAGGTACAAAATGACCCTTAAGGTGACAGAAAATAAAAGTGTCAAACGGAATTCGTTTTAAAGGAAAACGGCGGAAGGAAAAGTCGTTGACAGTGACATAACAGGTCTGACATCAATGGCCGCAGCCAAAAATAAAAAATGTGCTGAAGGTGTTGGAGTTGTTGAAAAAGAACACTCGACGAGCGCGCTATGTGATGGGAGACGTATCGTAAAAAAAAATATTTGCGTTATAAAAATGTATATTTTATATTGGTTATGTTATCTTTATTAACAAATAAAAGTGTTGGTTAACTGATAACTAATTAAAAACTTTATTCGATTAAAATGTACTTCCAAATAAAACTTTGTGTTGTAGTGTTATTTTAAATATGCCGCGCAAACTTGAGTCCTTGGATACGTGGAACGATGCGGTGTTGCCATATCTCTTCTTATTATAGAGGACAAATATTTTTTACGCGAAATTATTCTGTCTTTACTGAACGTTTTTAGCAAAGCTGAATAGGAAAGGCACTCCAAACGTTTTTCGCTCTTTCATTATCTAGTTTGCTATGTAAAAAGAATTTTTCTTCAGAATTTATAAACACAATAGGATGGTACGACGAATTATGTGACGTGGCTTTCAATCAATGCAGACCCTGTAGTGTTAAAAGTTGCAATTATGAAACCTATTATCTCCCAATCTAAATAGTCGACTTCTCTGAAATTTCACTCAAACATGCATAATATGAACAATGTCTGGTTAAAATTTGAACAAAATCTATAGAAATCAAGAGCGCGCTCGTTCTACCTTAATGTTCAAGTTGAACCTTTATGCATTTGGCAATACACGTCGTATCTCGTAAACGCTGGTTTTAGGGCCGGTGAGGCGAAAATAATACTTCGATTTTAATTTGAAAACCGAACAAACCTCGATTATAGTGTTGTGTATGTCGTGTCAAAAAATTAAGCAGTTTCTCTACTTCATTCATCAAGAATACTCGAAAGACGATGTGAATTTTGACATCGAGCAATTTGTTTTCGGACATTGACGAAATTGTAGGTTAAACGTGGCAACGCCGTGTTACTGACTCTGTCGAGCGAGCCACTCACAGCGAAACATTAACTGGCCGGTATTTCAAAATCGGCGGGTGTTTAAAACGTGCATAGTATTACAGCATTTGAACGGTATCGTAAAATGTATAAATTCGTCCGCTCGGCTATTTACACGTTTTTCGCCGTGTAAATAACCTGGAGCCAACGACGCTTTAGCGATAGTCAGTCGTGCCAATGGCAGAAACGGTCTTTATTGCCAAGACTAACGGTTATTTTTCCTTAAATAAAATTGCATCATATCTATGCCTCATTGCAAAAATGATAACGACTAATGTCATTTTCCGGTTTAGAAAAAATTTTTAACAATATTACGCGTTGGATATTGCCCAAAAATAATGTATTTCTACGAAAAATTTTATTTGCAAGGTGGCAGCTTGCCGAAAACTCATTGTATTTTTATCCCCACTCTTGCAGCTAAGAAACGCTATCGAAACTTCTCGAATACGCGCGAGTACGCATCACGGCGAAACGTAAAAAGCACGTGTTTGACATTAATCACGCGTGTTCAGTGACTCGTGTCGGCGGTAGGATCGTTGGCCGTAGACGAAATATTTTGCATAATCTTTAACTACGATGCCAATTAGTGACTGCATTTTTGCCGCGCTCATTCAGCGGTAGTCGGTTATTCGCAGGCATCGAGAACGCACGAAAAATGGACGGGGAAGTAACAAAGAATATATTTTACCCACCGTCGTCATATGAACGTCGTCATCCTTCGCAGCTTTGTTCATTTTACGGGCAGCTTGTTTTTACACGCACGCTTATATTATGTCTTTTCTCTTATTGTTTTTTTTCTCTTAAGTATCCTTGACGAAATAGACTATTAAAGGCACAGGGTGCGCGAATTTTGTTTGAAACCGTTTTTTTTTCAGCCGAGCGCTGACGCGCATGCGAGCGTTTCCCGACGCGGTCTCGACTTATTGGCCTACTACTCTCTCCGTCTCTCGCCCTCTCCCTCGAGAGGGAGCCACGTTCGCGATGCTCCGCTGTTATTTACGTTGGGCCAAATGTGCGCAGCGATTGCCTTTGAGCTGTCACATGCGAGGCGATGACACATCGGCCATTTAATTGATGTTTACGTATACACGTTGCTACACAGTGTTCTTGTGCAATTGCTGCTTTCCTGATTAGTAATGTCAACGCAATAGTAAAAACTAATTGAAACGTGAAATTTCGCGTCGGCCGCACTGAGTGTCACTTCGCTTTTCGGCACTTGTAATCTCACGAAACACGCCCCTTCGAAAGAAGCATTTTCACAATGCCTTGTCCAATAAAGTATAGCGAAAAAAAGAGCATCCAATTTTACAGCACCGGGAGAAATGATAGATTTATCGAAGTTTCTCGTGAAGCTGAACGATGATCGGAAGTTGCCGTGTTCGTCGATCACTTTCGGAGGACTGACGGGAGCTTCGCGAGATCGGACTGCGCGAAGTAAAAGCAGACACCGTCATTGCCGGCGGGCAGGGGGGGTCGAAGGGTTTGGCGCGCGCACGTTGATGTTCTATCTCTGTCGTTCTCGCGCCGAACGCAACGTACGCTCAGAATTCCATGAGGACCTCTCGCGCTTCCTTGTTTTTTCCCCTCTGAGTAAGTTTAGAAATGTCGTGGTCGCGAAGAGAAAAAAAACTCCACACAATGGCCGGAACAATCGGCTTCAAAACGACACTTCAAAAATAGAGTACATGAAACCATCTCTATCTCCCAATTGCACACACTATAATTATTTATACACATGTGCCTCGTGTTACACCAATTCAACGATACTTTTATCTTATATTTGTATTGAATCGTTTCTTTGTTGAGAGTCTCTAATATCGTTAATATGATTGATAGGCAAAGCATTAGAATTGGTACAATTTATATCTGAAAATTTATACTATTCGTTTTGAGGAATATTTATACGAATATAGGTCCAACATATAGTACAGGAATTGCAGATTGAAGGTAAACTTTTGATTACAGCGATAGAACTACAACAATGCATCTTCAAAAGCCAATATTCTTTGCCCAATCCAGCCTCCTTATATGGGTCACCTATAAATACCTACTCTCTTTTACCCACCCAATCATTAGAATTAAGTGAACAAAAATGTTGGAAACAAAAATATTGTATCCGAAAGGCAAAAATGAAAACTGATATATTTTTTAAAACTCACTTCTATCTCACACGTGTATAGAGACCCTAGGGCACAGTCGCACATACAGGTCTTGACAAGACGGTGGTGGGGGATGTTCGCTACGCACCCCAAAAATTGGCTCGGCTTGTGGCCACAAGGGCTGCGCTGCGGGCAGGGAAGGCTAGCGTAGTACCTTTGCTTAACCTAATAATTTATTGTCTAATCATTGTTTAATAATGTGATAATCTAAATTAGATTAATCTAATTTATAATTATCGTAGATTAATCCAAAATAGTATTCAGATAATTATAAATAATATCCCGTTTAAACACGGCCCAGTTTGAGGCGGAGATATACGCTCGTTCAAATTATTCTTCTCGTTTTGGATGTACACACACCTCGTAAATTACCTCGTGTTTTTCGGACATGACCTTCGTCATAAACAAAACTTTATAATAAAAATAGAATATATTGGGATGTTGAATAAGTTCTCACTGTTTTTTCGTCGGAATTAATGCTCGATTAAAAAAAAATCTTCCTAATGCTTTCAACCGTTTCGAAACTGTTGTGTGATGAACTCTTAATGATTCTGCAAGTTCGGCTAGCATCTGACATGAGTCTCCATAAAGCCTCCAATTCAAGACATCAAAATCATTATTTTTGAACGTCTAAACCAATCTTTGCATGCTGTTTCCGACAAAGCATGGTCGCCGTAAGTCTCAACAATACTTCAGCTGCAGATTTTTTTAAATAAAGTAGTGCAGGAAAATTTCTCGCCGATACTCTTTTTTGGCACGAATTTCGACATGCTTAACACTATGAAAAAGAAAGTTGCTTACACTTCGGCGAAATGACATACACTGAATTTGAAGCTTGCTTATAGTACTTGCATTCTTTACAGATGCGTTATCAAAACTACACGCACGCAATTCCGGTAACGCCATCTGGTAGAAAACAGCGAGAACTTATGCAACGTCCTAATCTCTCTCTCTCTCTCTCTCTCTCTCTCTCTCTCTCCCTCTCTCTCTTGCTCTCGCTCTCTCTCTCTATATGTATATATACATATCTTCTTCGGTAACCTATAAATGGAAGTTTTCTGTCTGTTCCGGATAAACTTCCGAACCAATGGTCCGACCTTGATGTGGTTTTCACCAGTGTGTGGCGTATTTTCCGGTGCAGGTTATAGGCTACGTACCATTACAAGTTATTGGCTGAGCATTCAACAAAAATGACGAACAAAAATGTCGCGCGCTCCCCTCGACACGTCGCGTGTACTATTTCCGTTTTCCTTATCACATGACCTGACTGACGTATTTGAATGTCAGAGATAAAAATAACGTTTTCATAATGCCGAACAGGAATTATCTGCACTTACAATTAGTGGCAACAGCGTAGGTAAAGAGAAAAATGTCAATTCGAAGACAAGGAACGTCACTCTTCGCAAAGGGAACGTCAAACGAATGAACAGCGAGAGGCTAGACTATGAAGACTAGAAGTCCCCAAAAATGGCTACAGCATAGATGCTGCTGGGGTGCCGCGGGCCCTATGCATAGTAATATCATGGAGGCTAGCCTCTCTGATCGGACCCATGTTTGCATATATCTATACATGTGGTCCGGAGCACCCCCGCGCCTTCTATCGTGATACCGTTTTGGGGACGAGTTGAAAGGCCGAGTGTGGCCTCCTGTATCTAGTCTCCATGGGCTAGACTCTCCTCACAAACATCTTCAGACAAGTCAGATATTCGGTCAATCCATGAGGAGAGGGTATCTTTCAGAGATGCAATGAAATTAATAAGTAACGAAATAATTATTTTGAAACAATTGAATTATTTATATTGTTCAATCCCGCCAGTTTTTATATAATGGAAACTGCTCCACGGAGGTCGGAACGTTTGGTAGCAGATAGTGCTCGTCATCGTGTGATCAGGTTTGATAGAAATTCAAGCGAAGACAGTATTCAGCGAGCAGATTCCGTTTCAAGACTTTATCCTAAGAAGGAAAGTTCCAGATTTCTTTAGAATGCAAAAGTAAATTATCGTCACGACACGTCACGCGTGATCTCAGCAAGGGATCTCCACCTGCTGGCTCCTAAGGGAAGAACAGCGAACATCGTATACAATGAGGCTCTCGGATGAGTCGACGGAAAACGGACTTGCACCCGAGCAGAGCCAGGTACAACAGCTTACAATAGTATACCTCTAAATGAAATTCGGTTTTCTGTCTGTCCCGGATAAACGTCCGAACCAATGGTCCGATCTTGACGCGATTTTCACCAGTGTATAGCGTATTTTCCGGTGCAGGTTTTAAGCTACCTATCATCACGGTAGGTTATCGGGGGGTTGAGCAGCGAACAAAAAAGTCGATAAAAAATGTTAGACTCGTTGAAAGAATATTTTGACAGCGTAAACATCCGTGTGTCGACACGTCGAGTGTACTGTTTCTGTTTTTGTGCTCGGACGACGCTCCTTACGCACTTGAATATCACAGAGATTAATTCTTCGCAGTTTTTCGCACTGTTGGTCACAACAGTGTGGGTGCGAAAAAGAAGTGCACAGCGAGAAATAGTGAAAATCGTACGCAGACGAGCGGAGCCGCGTTCGACAGCTAGTATATATAATAATTATAGATGTGCATTTGTCATTTACGCATTAATGACGCGATAAACACACACACAAACACACACACACACACACACACATATATATATATATATATATATATATATATATATATATATATATATATATATATATATTTCAAAGTTATACATACCTTATTTCCACGGAGATAACAACTCTGGAACTGTGTTTCGAGATTTTTAAATACTTCGGAATCTTCTCACACACAGCCAGGTTGCATGAGGTTTATTTTTTGCTTCACAGACCATTGCACCCTTTTTAATGCAACTTTAAAAAACGTCAAGACTAGAAACATAATGTGCTGTCGAATGAAAGCTTGGATGTGGGATATAGGAGGTTATGTGCGTTAATGGCATATTGAGGCAGTTATAAGGCAAGCCTCAATAGGGTCTCATTAGACCAAGCATTAGTAGGGCCATTTTAGTATTGCCTGATCGGGCCAAAGTAAGATAGCCTTGTAGCCCGAATTAGTGGAACCGTAGGGCGAGAGTTGGAAGGCACTTTGATCAGGTCAAAGTATGGTAGCCGTCTTAACCCAGTACTACGGTTCCATTGATCCGGTCGACATCCGGCACCGATCCGGTGTGCCTTATCAGGCCATTCCCGACGGCATCACGGTAACGGCCTGATCAGGCTTTCGGCTGCGGGATCAAAATTTCTACATCGAAATCGCGCGGATAATTTATTCCTTCCATCCTCTATATTTACTATTTTCGAGTTAGGGAACGATTGCACCGAAAAGTGTTGACACTTCCTCCCTAATCATTTGTCACGTGCGGTGTTGTGCCTTTTTCTTTTCTTTGGCGGTTTTGTAAATTGCGTAAAAAAATCGATCACGCGGTAAATGCGGATTGGCACGCGGTACCGCAGTGATGGTGCGGAACGGCACGTGTACGATAGCGCCGCTTGCCGTTTGCTGTCAATTGCGCAGACCCGGTCGCGCACCCTTGGCTTAAACATTTACGTTCTAGACACAATCTCCCCCAGGTTTGACTAATATGATGGAGCTTCGACCGAATCGTAGCTGGAGGTTACTGCGTGTGCACGGAAACAAAGCCATATTTTCTCGTGAGGAATTTGCTGTGCCAATAATCTTCTAAGCAAAAATTGATCTGCTTCGATCTCCGATTGTTGGTTAAGGCGGGCATCCCATGTGACAGGTCCAAAAAATCGAAAAAAAAAAAATGTTTGGCCAAATTGCAAAAAAAGTGGACGTGTATTATGGACCCGGCATAGCAGAGTTATGGCGAGTCAACGTTTTATTCGTATAGATCGCACTTGAACTTTTAAACACGTTTTTCTCAAAACTATATTCTTCGAGTCGACTTCCATGATATCTAAGAAACTATTGAACGGATTCAGCTCAAATGTTTATGGTATAGTCAGCTGTAGTTCTCACCCGAACTAGAATGTTTCTTATATCTGCCATAGTTTTTTTAAGCTGAAAAAGCTGAAAAAAATTACGAAACTTGGATTTTATTAAGGGGCTACACCGGTGAGACACTTTTAAAAACATCGATTTTTTGCCTTTTTCGACGATTTATACTTTCGAGAATATGCTGTAGAAATTTCAAGGCCGTATCTCTAATACTCCCCGAATGGCAGCCTTCTAAAGAGCAACCGCTCGTAGGTATAACATCTATAGTTAAATCTTTAAACGCGTTTTTCTCGAAATAAGATTTTTCAAATTTGCTGACACTGTAACTCAAAGAGCAATTATCCGATTGACTTGAAATTTGAACTGAGTACTCTCGAATATATTTACTCTACAATGACGTAGGATATTTTTGATTGGATGAAAGTTGACGATTTGGCATTGAAAAACAACGACCATTTTATAGGCAAGAATACATACGTTTTTTTTTTTCATAACTACGCCATTTTGTTAGATTTTGATATTTTTCGAAAATCCTACGTCATTGTACAGGAAATACCTTCCAGTATAACGACATTTCCTTTTTCGGTTTCAGCTACGCAATCGGCCGGAATCGTCCCAGCAGTGGAGGAAATTTTTTTTTTTGGCGCCTCCGAAGGTGGCGCTTAAGACGCTTGGGTCTCAATATTTTTCTATGAAAAAAATATGCAATATAGGTCAAATATAGGCAAATATATTCTTACTTTTCCGAAACATTTAATTGAGTACTTGTCTTGGGAAAAATTCCCGAAAATTACCCAAATTTTCAGCGTTTACACTGGTATAACCCCTTAACTTTTAAAACCGTGGCAAAAATTCAATTTTCGATGTTTTTACTTTTTCACTTTACTCTAGTTCTGGCGATAGCCTCAGGTCTAATAAATTAAAATGCCGTTCGATTTTTTAAATTTTCACATGACCGAAATCCCCGGAATGATGGCAGATCGTCAACCAACTTTTTTTTGCACATCGTAACTTTTCCACTTTTTCGAACGTCGTAAAGTCAATTCGACTCGTTATTTTTGTTTGATAAGATTCTGAGGGACTTTAAAAATGTTAATAAATCTGCGGTCAAAATTCAAAGATAGTGTGTTTTAATAATTCATCGATACAAATTCCCAAAAAAATCGCTTTCACATGGGATGGCCTACTTAATTTTTTAAAACGTATTCATGGGCTTCCCAAAAGTTAGACATAAAACGAGGGTTGAAAAACATTTGGTACTTTCGAGGAAACCAACAGTCTACAATCCGGAAAAAGGTGAGGACCGGTTTTTTTTTCTTCAAATATTCAGTTGACAGAATGAAAATTTCATTCAGTAGCCTTCACTTCCCTTATCTTCGAGTATCTTTAGAAAAAATAAAAACTAGTTACCTTTGACCGACAGTATCCTGCGGCTGGCAACAATACATCGCCAATTATTTGCCGGTTGACTTGATTGTTTTTTTTAAGCTTATAAGAACATTTTTCATCAAAATACATAGGGGTTTTTAAATAAATATGTTAAAAAGGAATTTCGAAATTTTTCGAAAAAGTGCTTTTCGGGGATTTTTTTTAACGAAACCAATTTTTTTATCCCAACATGCGCCATTTTGTGAAAAATCGATATTTTTCCTTTGCCTAACCTAGGGTACTTCGAAGGAAAATCTTATCTACAACTCATTGTCATTGAATTTGCGTTCCCGGTTAAAATGTTATTCCAATAAAAAATTGCAGAAAAACTTTGCCTTGAACTCGAACGTACGTGCTCGTACAACCTTAAAAGTTCAAAAAGTTTGAGTTTTATCTTTTTTGAAAAAAGAAAAGAAAGTCGCTGACATATTTCGTAAAAATGTTGTTTGCAGTATCTAGGGTTGTATATTGAAATACATTTCGTAATAAAGGTCAAGGATCTACTCGATAGAAAGTATATTACGAGTGTACGTGTTATATACAGGGTGTCCTAGGTCAACCGCACGATCTCTGAGTTCTGAATACATGCCATCATTCTGAACAAAAGAGTCCTCTGTCATTTTGGCGTCTGACGAACCGTTGCCAATTAAATTGCAGTGCAATCGTCTCGCGCTGACAGCAAGCCCGCTATAGCTACACTGGAACCTCCGTAAACGGAACCCCCACGGATCCAATCACCCCCCACTATGTGTCGAGCATGGAGACTAAAGTAAAGGAGCCCAAACGCATATGGCGGAATCGTCGAAAAGTGGATCGTGAAAGTCAGGGAGACTAGAGAGAAGGAGTGAACATAACATAGGCCAATACGTAGTTCCAGCGTCTTAAAAAATCCGACTTGCAGTAGTTCCAGATAGTGCCACTAGCAGCTCTCCTGACGATAACGTCTCAAATAATTATAATATTCCAAACTTAACGCATGCGCACAAATAATAAAAGAATTTGATTTCGATGTGCCTTTGTGCTCCGCTTTGAGGCTCATCTTTAATATTATTGTGTTTTGTAATATTGAGAAAATCTTTACGAAATTGTTTTCTTCGAAGCCCAAGGTAAGATTATTTTCAATATTGCTCCCAATCAATCGTCATTAGGGTTAGCCTTCAGTTTCTTTTTCATGCATGTAATTCAGTTAATGAGAAACATAACCTTTACGCTTCATTCTCCCTGGAGTAACAAGCATAAAATGGAGCACAATTTATAAGTTATTTTTCTTGCAAATACAAATACAATTTTTTGACAAGTTCCTTTTTTTCTCCAGTGCAGTTGCATTTACAAGCCACATAAAGGTAACATTGTTTGCGTCGGGCAATTTTTTTCAAACTTTCATTCGCATCGGTGAAAAAATAAATCATCTGAATAACCTTTCCTGAAACATATTTCCAATCCACGACAGTCAAGGCTACATTTGTGTTGTGTTATTTTCTTAGTTGGTTTATTTAGTTGGTTCACCGCTTGGTTTCATTAATTATTAGTTGCTATTATGAGTTTGCAACAATGAGAAAGACAGTGAAATAGGAGAGGTAGATGCAGCAGTTAGGTCCCCCACCACGAATGTGTCAACAGCAACCGAGAGCACGCCAAGAGCACGAGGCTAGTAGCTGGAGCTAACTCATCGGACACATACGATCCCAGCGCCTCCTTATTTGCCGCGTTTTTGCGGACGTTCCGTAAGCACTGTGTGTCCACTCCTTACCTCTAGTCTCCCTGGTGGAAGTGATGAAAGATCTTGTAGTGCGAAAAATATCCGCAAGCGGTACCAGCGCCTGGTACGGATTACGATAGGTGGTGGGTAGGATAGGCGGATTGGATAGGTACGTAAGGACCGGCTTAGCAGTGTTTGTGACATACATACAGTGACGTATTACTGTCAGTTACTATATATGTGAGTATTAGATATATGTCAGTTACATATAGTTTACGCAGTTTACGCTGTTACGCATCGTTGACTGACATTTCGATATTAAAATTATTTATAAAAGCAAAACAGAACAAAACCATCCAATAAAGGTAAGAACTGAACCTTAATATGATGTTTATGCAATTAATTCTCGAATTAGCGAAAATATTGACACATATTGACATCGGCAGGCACAACCACATGTTGATTCATTTTGTCAAAGCGTTTGTATTTTTTTTATTGCATGCTATCGTCGCCGAATTTAATGATGATTTCCATTAATTTTAATGCTGTTAGAGATTTCTTTGATATACAGCAAAAATTTAATGCATGATGCTTGGACAAAAAAAACGTTTTTTAGGTTAAATATGCGAATCCTTTAATATAAATAGCCCTCGCTCCCATTTCGTTATGATGTACGATTTGAAAAAAATATTTTTCTTGGAAATCCAGTATGCAATATTCACATTATGGCTGTTTAATCGTAAATGTCACCGTATAAAAATAAAACATTTACAGTATAGATCGGCTCCAAGTCAAAAAATTACTGAAATATTATCATTTCATAATTTAAACAAAAGTATATCAATATTACTCTTCAGTATTACAAGCTGCGCTAATAAGAAATAAATATACGACAAATTGCGGATCGACGATTCAAAATCACCGCGCGGACGAAGCCCGCAGTGGTAGCGCCGCCGAGCGGGTACAATCCGCGGATCGTTCATCACTTTCACAACCATTTCGCCAGCATTGCGTTGGGCTCCTTTACTCTAGTCTCCATGGTGCCGAGTATCGGTCGGTGTAGCGCATGGTGGGAGAAGCGCCAGGCCCTAGCGTGAGGCTCGAAGCATGCTAGACGATAAGAGAGGGCTTCGAGGGCTACTGCAATGAGCTACCCCAGTTCTGCAGAGTCCGCTTAAGGAGTGAGATGTACTCAGAAGCGTGAAAAAACGAGCACTTTCAATAATTTTTTTTTTATAGTAATCAAGTTTGTTTTACAAAAGTGGTTACGAGGACTTCTTATGTTATATTTCAACTTGACTTGTACAAATTTTCAAATAAAAATATTGATTATTTATGAAAATATCGCCATCTTTGTCGGACCCCCTTCGGCATGTAGTGCTTTGCGGTGACCATCATAAAATTATCCTGGATCATCTGAAATAAAAAAACCAAAAAAAATCATTACTTTAATAATAAATCTAGTCCTTAATCGGAGCTTTTCTTAAAAAATTAACAAAATGGCGGCTTCCGACAGATAACTTTCGATGTTTGACCAAAAAAATCGCTCGTTTATTGTGAAAAAAATAGAAATTTTCAACAAAAATGAAAATCCGCCGATTAAGGACTAGTTTTTAATGCTATCAATAAGCACACCAAATTTCCTCAAAATCAATCGAGTGGTTTTTTAATTATAGTGGTCACCGACTTGAAAAACATAGTTGCGAGAAAAACGCGTTTAAAGTTTTTCGATGTGGATACGGTATTATATGTTCGTAAAATTTTGAGCTCGATGGATGAAGCTAAACTTTTTTTTATGTATTTTGATCCGCTGAATCCGAATATCACAATTTTTTTGCTGAAAAGTCGAGCATTCAATTGTTTATAGCCAATTGTTAAAACAATTTTTCAAAAAATTAAAGTTTTTCGGGATAAATTTTTTTAAAAAATATTTTGGGCAATTTTAAAACGAAAGTATTCTTTATAAAATTTCGCTAAACTTCATAGTTCTTGAGTAATAAATTCTTGAAAATTTTCTAAAAGGGTTTTCCAATTTTACACTTGATTTATGTATAGAAACACTAATTATAAACTTACTTACATCGAATCATCAATTCCTGGCCCATACAATAGGGCTTCTACCGATGTGGAAGCTTCCAAAATGTCAATTTGTTGTTGTCTTCGAAGCATTCTGCCTTCCCGGGTCGAAACCGGTTGCTTGCAGCTGCTGTCCGCTACTTGCCATGAGGACCCGACGCCCCTTCACTAATTGTGGGATATCCCGAAAACTATTCATCGGATTGACTTGAAATTTTCAGGGAATATTTTTGAAACATCATACTTCAAGAAAATGTTTTGAAAAAATCGATTTTTTGAAAATTCTGACTACACCTCACCCCTTAAGGAATAACACCACTCAGCGGCAGAAAATAAGGCCGAACTTTGACAATTTATTTTGGGTGTATGAAAAAAGGAATAGGATTTATTTTGAGAGGCTTCATTTAACACATATTAAAGTATTTGAAAAAATTATTATGATTTCCATACAATATGGCGGCGACAGAACCCATCTTGAAAAACGTGTTTTTTTCTACAAATAGTTTCACGGGAGGATGGTTTTCTCGTAAAGTATAAGACCTGGAACAAAAACCAAAAAGGATTATAATCTATATATTATTAGCTAGGACTACGTAGGGATTTTTTAAAATCATATTTAATACAAACGGCACACTTTGACAGAAATAAATTGACTTTTTACATTTAATAAAAAAAAACGGCTACGTACTCCGATAGATAATGTAATTGTAAAGCTACTATCAAAATTTCAAATCGATCCATGCAAAGATATTCGAGTAATTCGTCCTCCCACTTTAAAAAACCTGGTTTTCAAAATAGGTCCTATCGCCGCCATTTTGTATGAAATTTATAATAACCTTTTTGTTCATAATTTAATATGTGTTAAATAAACCTTCTCTAAAGAAATCCTATTCCTTTTTCCATAATCCCAAAATAAATGGTCAAATTATCTTTATTTTTTGCCGCTAGAGTGGTGCTATCCCTTAGATGGTGCGCAACCTCTGTTTTTGCAAGTGCGAAGTGGAGCCGATTCCGCCGCTGTGCCGATTAAATAGGTTCCAGTGTATAGCGAAGCAACGCTGCGTTGGACACCGAAGTGCCTAAAGACTTTTCAATTCAAAATGACAAAATGAACACGGAGAGATAATCCAAAAAAAGTTTTTTTTGATAATGCCAAAATTTAAAAAAAATGTAAAAAATAAAAAAATGCGATTCGTATGACCTTAGTAATAGTTTTCTTGGGATAATTGAAAAAGGAAAAAAAACATACAAATATAGAACTCAGAGATTGGGCGGTTGACCCGGGACACTGTATACGTACTTCGTACAAAGTCCATCGACTGCCCCCCCCCCCTCCTGGAACGGCGGATGCAATTAGCATTCACGATCGGTTTGGTGGGCTTGATTGCGCTCCAGCATACGTTCTTGTCGCAAGCGTTTGGCGCGTCAAAATTATCATACTTATGTGCGCAATACGTGCATACATAAACCATCGCGTAGAATTTTTTTCTCGTCCGTCTACGTTGTTGCAACGTATTTACGATTCGTCATAGCGTTTTTTGAACCATTGCAATGGAAAATAAAACGAACAAGTTGGAAATATATTGTTTTTGAAATTGTTCACACGCGTGGAAAAAAACTGTTTTCTTTTTAAACTAATAGTGTTTATCGTTCCGTGCTAAAAAAAAAAGACGAACGAAGAAAACGGAGGGAACGAAAGTTGCTATTTTTTTCTGCTTAAGGAGGTACGATCACTTCCACGGGGTCAAAAAAGAGTCTAAATTTATTTTACCCACAACTGCTCTGATTGATGTTTACTTATGTTGATTATTCGTATTATCGATTATACTCGATTATAGTGTGCCAAATGTTGTGGTAAATGGTGAATTGATTGCACGTGAACAAATAAAAACTGAAAAATTAGATTGTCAACGACTCAGTAGTAATCTTCGTAACAATAATATTAACATATCCACCATAAAAACGGACTAAAAATACAAAAAAATCAGCTGGAAACCTATTAAAATAGGCTTGAATTACCTCAGTGGAATTAACACGATAGGATGAATATTATACATATTATTACGTGATAAATGATAAAACTCCATAAATTGTCGTTCGCATATTTTGTGGCCGCGTCTATTCAAATTAATTTCAAAACAAAGCTGGGTTATGTTCGTCAAACGCATCAGCTGTTACTCGCGACGTTGCTAAGTCTGTGGGTGGTATTTCATCGTTCTGACCATTTTCAACTGGAAATTGGAACTTTCTTGTAATGTAGTGCTTTGAGGGGAGGGGAGGGGTTCGCACTTTTGAAAAATTAATTTTTTTTGTCTTTTCTTATAGTTAAACATTTCAAGAATATAATCAAGAATGTATGATTATGGGGCTACATCTAACTACAAAAGTGACAAATATCGACTTTCCTTTTATGCATTTTATACAAAACTCAGGTGTTTGAAAATGTACCCTATAAGTTTCATACCGGTATCTTAAAATTTGTCGAAGTTTTAGAATACGTGTAAAGCACGTTTGAGCGTTCAGGTTTCGGCACCTGCCGTGAGACGCGCTGTTACGATATTCAGCATTCCAGCTGTCCTTTCGATCCACATTGTGTGTGCTGTCGACCATAATAATAGAGCCTCACGAAGCTGCCATTGCTGCTGAGGGTACTTTAAATGACCCTGGGATTGGCGACTAGAGGTAAAGTTAAAAATTCTTCACTCTAAAATAGCACAATCGTACTTCAAATTTTTAACGCATTTTTCTCAAAATACTGTTCTCTAAGCCGGTGGACGTCATATATCGAGAACCACTTGACGGATTCTTTTCTTATTTACAAGAAATGCACTGGGAACTGTTCAGAGGTCGTTGGCGACCTCGTCAAAAAAATCGATCTCCATTTTTTAATGGTTACGTAAAAATGACGACTTCTTTCATAGATTTTGTATGCTCGAGTTTGAATACGGCGCCGTTTTGTAAAGATAAATCGATTTTGAAATTCGGCAATCGCCAAGGACTCGTACTCATTGTTAACTTGACTGCATTGATGGTTTTTGCAGATGTACCATTTCAGCGCGAAAGTCTGCACCGCCGAACGTCTCGAAAAAATTGCATCATCTGTCGGCGGCGGTGTTGATTTTGTCTTTTATACTTTGTGACGATTTTTATAAACGGCTCTCAATACATATACCTTTGTGTTAAAAAAAAACGTTTAGGTCGACCGATCGTTTCTTAGTTTTGTTGTTTTTATTTCCAAATTTCAACATTTTTTTCGGGTCTCCAGGTAGAAGTAGCCCCTTAAGGCGGGACACTACTGTCACAGGTAACAAAAACTATTTTTTATGCATTTTCTGAAAGGAGACATATTGAGGAATATGTGGAAGAAAAATTCAAGCTAAAATATTGTAAATTGACCAAGTGACGGACGATTTCGTGAGAGCAAATAGTGCAACGATTTACGTATGCCAAAACGACTTTTCTCAGCCTGGACGGAATCATAAGTCTAGCAATAATTATCCGATTTTTAATTTGGGAAAGACCAAAATTTCCGTCAGTGCTGTAGTCATCGTTATACGTGTCCGTTTGTTTTTTGAGTATTTTTCAAACCCACATTTTTTTGAGGAAAAAAAAATTCTCCGAAATAACACTTTTTTGAAACCACCACGGAGGTTGTTTTTTTGAAAAATCAGCTACTTACAACGAGAACTACATTTATATAGATTATGAAACTTGAAGAGTATGTGGCTTCCGGCCGTGAGCCGTGAAAGCCTTAAAACTAAAATTATAAAACTCGTTTTTTTTTTAATTTTTCAGACCAACCTTTTTCAAGTTATCAATTCGGCCGTTGGACCACATTTTTTATACACAGGCTCTACCATACCTCAATAACGTTGTTAGTTTTTAATTTTTTTTCTATCAAAATGTACACAAAATAAGTTCAATATATGCAAACAATATATACAAACAAACAACCTACCTTTTTTACAAATCCGAAATGAATAATCTAGTAGACAGCAAAAAAATTCGCACATGAATTTGGACCCGTTACTGTGGCTTAAGGTCTCAAGGAAGTTTATCTGATGATCGAATCAGCAAACAGATATTCATTCAAAAAATTCAAGTTCACTTATGAGTATCTAAAAACTCACCTGTTCAAATTTAAAACTCTCCGTATACCTTGTTTGTGAGCAATTAATAAATAAAATTTTTCTAAATTAACATGGTCTCTTATGGATTGTCGTGTTTTTCCCGTCTATAAACGCGAAATTTGCAAGCATTGACAAACAGTTTCGAAAGAAACTTTTATAATGGATAAAAAAATATCTAAAGAACGTTTGGGCAGCTTTCAAAAATCCATTAGATACTTGTGAACTTCAGAATAAATTAATTTGTCTCGAAAAATGCTGATTTTTTGGAGGTTAACCTCCATATTACTCCAGTCGCATGTTATGATGGCAACGTCGCAACCGCGCGCTTTTTGAAATCAACACTAATACTTTCCGAACGACGCCATGGGCACTACACTTCTACAGCAAATTATACAGAAGTGACTGGAAATGTAATGGCTAAATCGGCTTAAAGAATAAAACCAAATAAATTAATCGCAAATAAAATCATTGTAGTTATAAAAAAAGGATACGAAATAATAACACATAAAAAATTGATTTCGAGATTGATTGAGAAAAAATTCGATTTTCGAAAATTGATTTTGTTTGCCTTTCCAGAAAAACGCTTACTTTTTTGAATTTTCTTCCATGGTCGAAAAAGATATCGACGATGAACCATGGACGCGAGTGAAAAATTTCTAGCACATGGCAGCTGTACAGGATACGCGGTCGCGCTTGGTTGCAGCGTTGCCAAACTTATTGAACGGACTACGCTAGTCGTAATAATTTTTCTTTTGACTAACTCGGTACCAGATCAACTTCCTTAAGAGATACTTTGACCAATCTGGATTAAGGGGGGGGGGGAGTTTGGTACTTGTAGAACAAAGGCCCGCAGATCCATGTCGGTCTGCGGTGGCCCTAGTTAGCCCGTGTGCGTGGCCTCGAGCGTTTTTCTCGGAACACAATTTTTCAAAACGGCACGCAGCAAAACTCAAACAATTTTGATTCTTTGCACTCCAAATTTTGAGCACATCTGTTAAATAACATTCCGAAGTGAATTACGTACGGGATTTTCCATGAGTTAATTACAGCATTAGTTATTAACAAATGATTATCTTTTTTTCTGTCGAAAATTAAATTTTTACTTTAAATGCTTGTCAATTATACAAAAATTCATATTTTCCAAATTTCCTACGTAGCTCACTAGCTACACTCATGTAAATTAACGGAATTTTTTGTATTTTTTTTTCAAATTAAAATTTGTGTCAGTTACATTGCGTGCCGCAGAGCGTCTCCAATTTGACATGCCTCGCGAGAATGTCTCTAGCGTCACCATATTCTATAATTTTATAATATAAATATTTTTTATTCATTTGAAGATACGACTAATAACATCCTTGAATAATATTAACCTCTTGTCCTTTCACCCAAAAAAAATCGCGAAAAATCACTTAGACGTTTACAGTGGTGTAAGCCGTTAAGAAGAAATCATAAAATCGAAACCTGTCATTCCATTTTGTTTGTGCGGAGCTATACATTTGGTAACAAAGAGAGGAAAAAACCGTTCGAGAACTATTGCCAGTACAATGTTGCGGTTAAAAAAGTGTTCAATGATATTTTTCATTCAGCACCCGTCGATGTTTGTCTGACAGGATTTTATTTTTACATTGTTTCTCCTTTGGATATATATATACCAGGTGTAGAAGTATGAAAAATCGCTATTTTGAATATTCGGTTTCGGTCCGGCCAATAGAGTATTCCCAAGGTCAACGATGGAAATAAACGATGTTTACGTTACGTTTGCGTTACGTTGTTTACGTTACGTAGAAGTATGACACCGGAATTTCCCGATAGATGGTGCTAGTCATCAATTTAGGGACCGTAAGACCGCTTCATATATAGTAATATATTGCTCAACGAGGTGAAAGTGATCGGATGAGTTTCTAACCTCACGACAGACCGATCGTGACATCAAACGTCGAAATATCCCCCGCTTCATAATTTCCTCATGACGCGCATGACGGTTCGACAAAAAAAATCAAAAGCGAGAAAAGATCTCAAACTCAAAATGGCGGCGATAGAGCCCATCTAGAAAAACGTGTTTTTTTTTTACAAATAGCTTCATGGGAGAACGGTTTGCTCGTGAAGTATAAGACCTGAAACAAAAACCAAAAAACAATGATAATTTATATATTATTAGCTATGGGACTTCCTAGAAATTTGCTTTAAAATTTTGAAAAAATAGCGCACTTTGGAGGAAGTAAATCGATTTGTTGCCAAAAAAGCAGTAAATTGTTTATTTAAAAAAAGTTTACATTTAATCAAAAAAACGGCTACGTACTCCCATAGAGAATGTAATTGTGAAGCTGCTATCAAAATGTCAAATCGATGCATGCAAAGGTGTTCGAGTAGTCTGTCTTCCGAGATTCAAAAAAGTGGTTTCGTGAAAAACGCGTTTAAAGTTGTACGTGCAACTCAGCGCGCGCTCCGAGGCGCTGCGGCAAAATTGATAATTGAACCTTTAAATTAAAAAATTCGCTACAGGACCAATTGCATATTGTTTTTATGACACCAAAGTATTTTTAGGCAAGAAAACGTCTTTCCAAAAGCCTAGAGCGGTGTTATCCCTTAACACGAATGAGGGTTAGGTACATCATCTGTGATCTTTCTTAGATCGCACCCATGCTTAGCGTATATCTATATACATATAGGTGCCGGAGCACTCCAGCGCCATCCTTTCTCGTACTCGTTTTGGCGACGAGTTGAAAGGCCTCGCTGAACCTTCTGGTATCTAGGCTCCATGTCCAGTGCCATCATCTCCCTCTAACAACTGACGACAATTTTCAACACACAACAACCCAAGCAGGGAGACTAGAGAGAAGGAGTGGACACACCATAGGCCAGGACGTAGTTTCAGCGTCTTAAAAAATCCGACTTGCAATAGTTCCAGATCGTGCCACTAGCAGCTCTCCTGACGAAACGTCTCAAATAATTATAATAGTCCAAACTTACCGCATGCGCACAAATAATAAAGGAATTTTATTTCGATGTGTCTTTGTGGTCCGCTTTGAGGCTCACTTTTAATATTATTGTGTTTTGTAATATTGAGAAAATCTCCATGAAATTGTTTTCTTCTAAGCCCAAGGTAGAATTATTTTCAATATTGCTCCCAATCAATCGTCATTAGGGTTAGCCTTCAGTTTCTTTTTTTATGCATGTAATTCAGTTAATGAGAAACATAACCTTTACGCTTCATTCTCCCTGGAGTAACAAGCATAAAATGGAGCACAATTTATAAGTTACTTTTTTTGCAAATAGAACTGCAATTTTTTGACAAGTTCCCTTTTTCGCCAGTGCAGTTGCATTTACGAGCCACATAAAGAGTGATATTGTTTGCATAGGGCAATTTTTTTCAAACTTTCATTCGCATCGATGAAAACAATTAATCAACTGAATACCCTTCTCTGAAACATATTTCCAATCCACGACAGTCAAGGCTACATTTGTCTTCTGTTTTTATTTTCTTAGTTGGTTCACCGCTTGATTTCATTAATTATTGGTTGCTATTATGAGGTTGCAACGATGAGAAAGACAGCGAAATAGGAGAGGTAGACGCAGCAGTTAGGTTCCCCACCACGAATGTGCTGTCAACAGCAACCGAGAGCACACCAAGAGCGCGAGGCTAGTAAGCGGAGCTATTCGATCGGATACATACGATCGCAGCGCCTCCTTACTTGCTTCGTTTTTGCGGACGTTTCGTAAGCACTCTGTGTCCACTCCTTACCTCTAGTCTCCCTGAACCCAAGTTCCCTGCACCGGTATATTTTTCTATAACCTTAAACATGTCGAGTTTTGTGCCTACGAACTACGATTTGCGGACAGCATTGGTTTTCTGTTGTCATTTGAAATAATCTGCTGCAGAATCGCATCGAATGCTTTTCGAAGCTTACGGCGAACATGCTCTTGGTAAAACACAGTGTTTCGAGTGGTTCAAAAGATTCAAAAGTCGTTTATTTGACGTGAGAAACGAAGAGCGTGGGAAACCACGGAAAAAGTTCGCAGACAACGAATTTCAAGCCTTATTGGATGAAGATGATACTCAAAGTCAACAAGAACTCGCAAATCAATTGAATGTGACGCAGAAAGCCGTCTCCATTCGTTTTTATCATTTTTCAAACAAAAGACGTGTAATTATCACAAAAAAAAATTCCGGTTTCTTACTTCTACACCTGGTATATAACGCGATGGTTTTTCGCGATTGTGCGCTCCTTACCTAGACTTTGCACATAGTCATTCCAGCCCAGGCTCGGGAGGCTCTCTCGACGACGACAGCTATCCGCCGATCCTAAACTCACACATCCTTGCCTCTGTTATTTTCTCTTATAAATGTCTACCCTTGCATGCACAGCAATAATCGATAAAATGTCTTTTTCAAATGAAATTTCTTCATTGTATGAATCGAGCGGAAAACCATCTCAATGAAAAATATCTACAATTTCGTAAACTTCGAGTTGGCAGACGAATTCGATCACGATCTCGTATACAAAGAATGGGTCCCAAAATTGTGAATTTTCTTCAAGGAAAGCCAATGTACAGCTGGACTCATTATTCTTACATCTCAAGACTCGAATTTTCGTCGCTGCATTCCGCAACGTTCTCGGCCGTATATTCGTTTGTTTCGCATCCTTGTACAATCAGGGCGATAACTTTTGGAATTCGTGTTACATAGGAACATATTGCCATTTGAATCGTACCAGCGAATGTTCGCGTTAGATATCGACCGTAAAAGTTCAACCCTCACGTTCCTACGAGCACTCGACAATTTCGCACAATAACGATCGCAGCAACAATAATTATATGGTCACAACGATACGACACAAAAAAAACAGTGTCCGGTTTTCACGTTTTTTTTCTCAAAAAAATATGTATTTTCGAGAGACAAAGTTTTTCGCATTTTCGCAAAAAAAAAACGTCTCAACATTCCTGGCAGCTTATTTATTTGCTTTCAATATAATTCAGTACTTTCGATAGCACGGACGCGATTTGCGCGTCGGCGAGACGCGTGCCCGCTTCCCGTTTGATTATTAAAATTAGTCGATCAGGGGAGTACACATAGCCGTCGTACATTACAGTTTCAATGTGAGACACGTGTTGCAATCCGACGAGTCGTAGCACGCGACTATCGTATCGCAACTCCACGATGATAATGTCCGAAACAATATTCATTCTACACGCGTACGCGTCGTATTTCGATAATATCATTTTACATTGTCTCGTACGGTTATAAAATTCGGTAGTAATAGCATATCGGCAGTAATTACATATTACGAGGATTATTGAACTGTCGAGTGGTGCGTGCAATTTTTGTTTTATTCGCGTTCCTGCAGCTGTTTGTTTTTTTAAAATTATACACATGAAATACCGATTTTTTTAAGTGTTTGTGTGAGGTTTTTGCGTAGATGAAAGTCGTATGGAAAATGCTGGTATTGTCAGAGATGTTTGAGGGCTGAAGTCAGACATGGGGAATGTGAAAAGTAATAGAATGATAAATCGACGGGCTACGTCTACCTAGGTGGGTCAAAAAATTGCATTTTCCAAAAATATTTTTATTCGATAGTATCATCTTTTAGCTATATTCCCTGAAAATATCATCGAAATATTTGTAGCATTGAATGAGCTACAGCTGCTAACAGGCGGTCGGGTGGGCGGTAGCAGCACCATACTTCAAACTTTAAGGGGCAACACTAGTGTGACATTTTTTTTTAATCGATTTTTTTTGCATTTTTCGATAGTCTATATCTTTGAGAATAACATAATAAAATTTCAAGCGCGAATCCCAAATATTTTTCGAACTACGGCCTTCTAAAGAGCAGCTGCTTTTTAGAAGGCACAGCTGCTCTTTCAACGCGTCTTTCACAAAACGACATTTTTCAAATTTGCTGCAGTTTTAGCTCGAATACAAATAATCCGATCGACTTGAATCTTGTTTTAGCGTATTTAGTATTTGTTCTCCATACAGCGATCCTTCAGTTTTTCGATTGGATAAAAAAACAAGTCAACTTGCCGTGCAAAAGCCATCAAATTTTCAGCGTAATTTGGAACTTTTTTCAAAACTGCGCCGTTTTGTTGGATTTCAATACTTTTTCACAGGCCTGCGTCATTGGCCAGGCGATACCTTCTAGTTTGGCGGACTTTTTTTATTTGTTCATTTCAAGCACTCTGAAGGCCGCAATCGCTGCAGCAGTGGGAGAACTTTTTTTTTTCTTTGGAGACTCGAGCGACACCGCATAAGTCGCTGAAGATTGAATATTTTCATACAAAAAAATTACTGTGTAGGGGAACTCGGGGCAAGACGCAGGGTAAGATGAATCTTAAGGGTATTAAAGATATTGACATTTTTGTTGTTGTATTTTTGGGGTTTTTTAAACGAATGCATAATATTTCGAGAATACTGTGTCAAAATTTCAAGTCGATCGGACGAAAATTGACGAAGTTATGAGTATTTGAGCCAAGTTCTCACGAATGGGCGCGACAAGTTGACGAATTAGTAGAGCAGAGGAGCAAGCGGCGCACGACAGTAAAGAAGGAAGAATTTTGCGTAGACAAATGCAAGAAGATGCTCTAGATCATGTCGATGGAAGTTTTTTGCTCTACAGACCTGGCATCGACTCCGTGTGAGTACAAAAAAATTATCGAGTTTTATTTTGAATTTTTCACTGTGCAAAACTTTAAAGAGTTTTTCTGAAATATTTTGAAATTTTCCACAGTACTTCTTCACATAATTCACCAGGTATTGTAGGGAGCTTTGTTGTGTGTTATTTTTAAAAAATAATTATTAATTTTACAACAACAAATTGGCCAATTTCTTTTAGCGAAAATCGTTTTTTTGTCTCCCACGTGCTACGAAAAATTGAAATATCGAAGAAAAATAAATCCTTCCGTGGTTACCTCGAGAAACATCTCCTTTAACAAATGCATTTTGATTTTTTTGTTTCCGATGATTCTGTTGCGAGTTATTATTATGTATACTGCAAAACAACTTTTTTCCGAGGCGCCTCCGGAGATTTACTGTCACTCGCTGAATTTTCAATATTTTGCGGTGAAAATTTAGGAAAATATTGTTCAAATGTTGCATTATTATATGAAAATTGAGTGAATAAACTAACACTATCTTCATCGCAAAAAAAAATCTTGAAAACGCCTTTTTTTCATCGGATTAACCTTACCCCCTTTTTCCAAATGAATATATCTCGGAAACTAGAAGTAACTGAAAAAAAATGTCTCCACATAAAAGTTGTAGTTTAGTGTTAGCTTTCGAGCGGACGACTTGAAATCATTTTGAGGTTCCGGTAACGCTGATTTTTTACCAAAAAAGGGGGAAATTATTTTTTTAATTAAAAAACGGCCATTTTTTTTCGTCTGCAAAAAATTACAGAGTTTTCCAGTATGTCTGACCATATCGCAAAAAAATCGCCAGAGTGGCACGGATTAAGGTTCTAGGGTAAAAAAAAATGAAACCACACAAATTAATTTTTTTATATCGGAACCTCGGTCCGTGCCACTCTGGCGATTTTTTTGCGATATCGTCAGACACACTGGAAGACTCTGTAGTTTTGATTTAGCCAAAATAGCGGCTTTTTTCCAATAAAAAAATTATTTCCCCCTTTTTTGATAAAAAATCAGCGCTACCGGGACGTAAAAATTATTTCAAATATTCCGCTCGAAAGCTAACAGAAAACTACAACTTTTATGTTGAGATATTTTTCTTCAGTAACTTCAAGTTTCTGAGATATGTTAACGTGAAAAAAACGGCCTCTCTCGCGAGATATGTTAACGTGGAAAAAACGTGCCTCTCTGGCGATTTTTTTACGATATCGTCAGACATACTGGAAGACTGTAATTTTTTTAGCCAAACAAACGGCTATTTTCCAATAAAAAAATTATTTCCCCCTTTTTTGGTAAAAAATCAGCGTTACCGGGACGTAAAAATTATTTAAAATATTCCGCTCAAAAGCTGACAGAAAACTACAACTTTTATGCACAGACCTTTTTTCTAGTTACTTCTAGTCTCCGAGATACATTCATTTGGAGAAAAAAACGGCACTTCTTAAAATGTTGAATTAAAAAATCTGAAAAAATCCACATAGTACTTTAGTAGTACTTTGATATCACTAATTATGGGGCAGATCTGAGATGGTCGAAAAAAAGTGGCCGAATTGACGGAGAATCCCTCATATGTATTGTTTTATTTCAACATGACCTCAGCGTTATCATCTTGCCTCGACTTCCCCTATACATAATTCATACACAAATATATCCTCGACTTATTTTTCGATTTCAATATTTCAATTTCGATTTCAATTTAAAATTCAGATGAAATATTTCAATATTTCATTTGAATTCATTCATTCATTCATTTCATTTCATTTTATTTCATTTCATTAATTTCATTAATTTCATTCGTTTCATTCATTTAATTTCATTAATTTCATTAATTTCATTAATTTCATTCATATCATTCATTTCATTCATTTCATTCATTTCATTCATTTCATTCATTTCATTCATTTCATTTCACTTCATTAATTTCATTTTATTCATTTCATTTCATTCATTTCATTTTATCCATTTCATTTCATTCATTTCATTTTATTCATTTCATCTCATTCATTTAATTAATTTCATTCATTCATTTCATTCATTTCATTTTCATCATTTCATTTCATTCATTCATTTCACATTTCATTCATTCATTTCACATTTCATTTTCATCATTTTATTTCATTCATTTCATTTTCCTCATTTCATTTTCATCATTCATTTCATTCATTTCATTTTCATCATTTCATTTCATTCATTTTATTAATTTCGTTCATTCATTCATTTCATTCATTTCATTCATTTCATTCATTTCATTCATTTCATTCATTTCATTCATTTCATTCATTTCATTCATTTCATTCATTTCATTCATTCATTCATTCTTATTCATTTATTCAATATTTCATTTGAATTCAATTGAAATATTTCAATTTGAAATTCAAATGAAATATTTCAATATTTCAATTTCGATTTCAATATTTAAAAATTTCAAAACATTCGATGCAATACTTTCTTTTCAATAAATTCCACTTTAAAGATTCCCCAATAAAGCGAAACTCGCCTTTTTTTGGCAGTCACACTAGTGGTGCCCTTTGAACGCGTTTTTCTCGAAACACTGTTCTCAACGTCGGTGGACATGATACCTCGAGAACCACTCGATGGATCGTTTCCAAATTGGCAGGAGATATGACGAGAAACATTGGAAGGTCGTTGACGATCTCACTTTTCAAAAAACGATCTTCAGTTTTTAAATAATTAGGTAAAAATGATAACTCCTTTCATAGATTTTGTATGCTCGAGTTTCAATTCGTCGGCACGTTGTTTAAAAAAAATTATTTTAGAAATCGACGATCGTCAACGACTCGTATTTATTGTTAACTGGAATAACCCTTTTGGTTTTTAGATTTCGGATGGACTATTTAATCTGGAGAGTGTGCACCGCGAAACGTCGCGAAAAAAATTTCACCATCTGCCGGCGTTCTTATTTTTCTTGTTCTTCTGTATTTTTTGGGGAATTTTTTCGAAGGCTCTCAATGTACCTTGGTGTTAAAAAATGAGTCTCCTTTACGCCAACAGTTGCCGAGAAAAAAAAACATCGGAATTTGGCCATTTTTTTCGGGCCTCTAGGTAGATGTAGCCCCTTAAAGAGGCAATAGTGACGAATAATATGTAATTACCGATGATCACTGCGAAGGAAAGTAAAGTTCCGTCAAGAAAGAGCGGAGAGTTGACATAAAAGAACAACGATCTGTATTGGGCGATAGGGTAGGAAGGATGGTGACATTCATCTTTCACGGATAGCAGGGATTCACGTTTCATGAGATTTCCATTGGAAAACTACGATTCAGCGAGATTCGTCATCTCGTATACTCGATAATCGTACAATATGTATTTTCGTATTTTCCCTTTATTTATAGCCTCTCGTTGGCGATATGATTACCTTTAGAATCCAATGCCAACTGCGAGTTAGCAAAACAGGGCTGATCCACGAGGGTGACTCAAATTTCAGCTCTATTGTTTTCCTTTTTCTCATCGTCCAATTATCTTCTTTAGAAAAAAAAACAAGAAGCCTCCTAAAAATTCAAATTTTCATTAAAAACTCGATTTTTTTTGTTCGTTCACTTCTCACCCATGAATTTTACGCTTTATAATATTTAAATCAATCTCGCGAAAGCTCTGGCCGGTCACTGAATATTTAGTGGTCGTTCGAGAGCTTCGAAATTTCCAATTTTTGCCAATCGTTTCTTATCATCTCCCTCATAAAGTTGACGCTTCGTAAAACTTTCAAAACGATTAATCGTTTTTCTTTAGAAACGGATTTTTCGATGTCACCGCACACTACTAACCCAAGAATTATAATCTCCTTTCTCATAAAATAATTCTTTAAAGCTCTTGTCCATAAAAAAAATTGTAGGTCCCCCATTTGATCGGGTTAGAAGTGTGAGGTGAATTAAAAAAATCCGTTTCTAGAGAAACGAAAAGAGTAATCGTTTTGCAAGTTTTCTCGTGTTAAATTTGTGAGTGAGAAAGTAAATTCGCGTCAATGGGAAATTTCGAAGCTCTTGAGGGACCACTAAATATTCGTTGGCCGGCTGGAGCTTTCGCGAGGGTAATTGAAAAATTAGGACGCGTAAAATTCATGGGTGAGAAGTGAACGAAATAAAAATCGATCTTTTGAATGAAAACTTGAATTTTTGGCAGGCTTGAGCGACCTTTGAATATTTTTTGACGGCTCGCTGCTTTCGCGAGAATTTTTTTTTCTCTTTGAAATAGCTAGTTGGATGGTGAGAAGGAGAGAAAAAAAATTGAGCTCAAATTTGGGCCACCCTACTGCTGTATATTTATTATATCTGCGAATCTCTCTCTCTCTCTCTCTCCCCCCTCTTTTTTCATCTTACGACGACAAATAAAAAATTGGCATCGTTCCGTCGTGTTACTTGTTCGTTTTTTCGTGGCCTATAACAATCGACGCGTTACCCGGCGCGTAATAATGATCCCGGATGCACGATCAACGTGATCATCGCGGGTTTATTTGTGGTTGTTTTTTTTCCTTCAACTTTGTTATTGACTTGGGGGGGGGGGGGGGGGCAGAGCCCCACGAAAGGTCATCGGAGGTTTTTCTCGTCGGAGAGAATGCAAATAATCGGTGAGAGGCTCTCGTCTTTGTTATCTCTGTGAAAATAAGACAGCGAGGGTCGTTGAAATATTTGCATTTTCGAAGTGACGGGCACGGTTTTAGTCTCTGGTCCGTAGATCGCTCGCTTCACAGTACGTAGAAGATCCAATATACCGCGTTGAAGAGCATGAAGCTCACAGGAAATATGATCCTCGAATATTTGTCGATAACGTTAACGTCCTTGATCTTCGGCATCGAAGCACGAAGAACCGACGCTCCGCGACGAATCGCGTGCAATACCTACGGTCGAACACAATTTTCAATGTTTTCTCGGTTGCAAAAAGCAATTTTTTTCCCGTCGAATATTCAACCGAACGGTCTTGACAGTATCGCGAGAAAATAATGAATTTTGCGAAGTCGAATTTTGTGGACGAACTTCCAAATGAGGTGCAGGAGAACAAAACCGGACTGGACTACGTCAATTTTATTCCCCTTTTCTTCAAGCGCACCTTTATTAACTCCCGAAATATTTTGAATCAAATCCGGCTCAAAACTACTTAAAATTTGTTTAAAAAATGTCTTTTCGAGATCATCACAGCGTGAAATTTTCAAAAAAATCGATTTTTTTTTGCTCTACTCGATAGTACAGACGGTTATAAACATGGACCTGACATTGGCGATTGATCGCAAGTAGACGATTTATATGAAATTCCGCACTCGACACTTTAAATGCGTTTTTCTCGAAATCTCGTTTTTCAATACGGTGTACAGTCCCAAAAGAAGAGTTTTTCGACCTATCCGTCTCAAATGTTGACACAACATTGTTCGCGCCATTCTTTATCTTGCTATGGACGCCTTTTTTTTTTTAATCTTCATATTTTTTAACGAAAAACTGTCGAAAAATAGGCCAAATGCGATAGTTTTTTTCAAAGCGCCGCCATATTGTCAATTTTGATTTCAAAAAACCTCAATAGCAATAAGATAGCGGCTTTCATGGTGATTAACAATCTTTTCTCAAATTTCGTTTCAGATAATATTTACGGCCACAACCGTGTACACCGTGAGGACTCCTTTTTTTCGAAGTCATTTTCAACCGGTAAAGAAGAAGAGTGGTTCCTCGTCCGGTTATCGGACGAATAAGCGTATGTTATTCGTCCGGATAGTGGCTCAGTTCACGCCGTATTTCCAGTAGGCGTACATATCATTGTGAGACGTGTCAGCTAGTATCCGAAGGAATAACACATATATAATCGTCCGGATAGAATGTGTTGAATTGTTAAGCAAACTATCCGAACGAATCAAATTTTTATAATTTTGTTTGGTTTGGGTTTGTTGGGTGTGTTTGAGTTTGTTTGTTTGTTTGGGTTTGTTTCAAATTTGTTGTCAAACTATCCGGACGAATAATTTACACGTATTCATCCGAACAACATCTTTATAAATTTGTTTGGGCTTGATTGTTTCGGTTTGTTTGCTTGTTTGGGTTTGTTTAAAACTTGGGGTGAACTTTTGAAAAGCTGTTACACCCGATTTGGCTGAAATTTTGCACCGATGTTCCATTCAATATATTAAGTCATCCCCCAAAGGGATTTTTGGCGCATTCCAATAGTTTATAAGATATCGAATGTGTTTGGGTTTGTTTGGGTTTGTTTGTTTTTTTGTTGTTTTTTTGGTATTGCTTGTTTTTCTGCTGTTTGTTTAGTTTTTTTGGGCTTTGCTAGGGTTACCCCTGCAGTACAGATATACCTGCAGGGGTAAGCGCAGCACGCTACCCGCCAGTGGAGTCGGAGGAGTGGGGATATCGATCGGCCGTGGCGAGCCATACACATATGCTCGCGTGGGCAAAAAAATAAACTTAAAAATTCGATTTCTCGTGAACTATTGGAATGCGCCGAAAATCCCTTTGAGGGATGTCTTTATATATTAAATGGAACATCTGTGCAAAATTTCAGCCAAATCGGGTGTAACAGCTTTTCGGAAGTTAACCCCAAACTGCTTGTCAAACTATCCGGACGAATAATTTACACGTATTCGTTCGAATAAAATCTTCATAATTTTGTTTGGGTTTGTTTCAAACCTGTTGTCATAGTATGCGGACGAATAATTTACACGTATTCGTTCGAATCAAATCGTTATAATTTTGTTTGGTGGGTGTGCTTGTTTGGGGCGTTGTACAGCGTGAACTGCGTGAACTGGTAATGAGCCGCTATTCGGACGAATAACACGCTTATTCTACGGATAACGGGACGGCTAGCCGCAGCGTAAAAAAAATGTAAAAAATTTAAACAAACGTTAAAAAAAACTATTTTCTGTTTTTCATGAATGAAAAAATCAGAGTAATTAGCATATTTTAACCATCGAAAAAAAATCGCGAAAATCAGCTATTTTTCGACCCGTTATGCTGCGATGAGCCCTTAATAAATGTTTAACCACGAAAACCAAATTTGACGTCGTACGGACAAGTCCCATTTTGTGCACCTGCTCCTCAAATGTCAGGGTTGGATTCCGACGTTTTTGTTGCGGACACGTAACTCGGACGGGTGAAAAGTATCGTGGAGTAAAATTGACGGGAATCCGAAAATCAGAGGCTGTGAGTTGAACGGAAGGAAGTAAAGTGAAATTTACCTTTGGCTTGTGCTGTCTCGGTCCCCGATATCGTAGACCGCTGTTCCTACTGTGAACGTTGTAACCGGTCGTTCTCGCGATTCTAAAGCTAGGTGGAAATTTGGCCGGGTCGTGGTGCTGCTCGGTGCCGAGTCCCAACGTGCCGGGCATGCCCGAACCGCTCGCGATTCCCGATCTGCTCCTGATGCTCGGCAGTGGTGACATTCTCAGATCTTGAAGTTCTATTATATCCGCGTCCGTCGAACCCGGAAAGGGCGAGCTCGCTTTACTTCCTGCTGGAACAATAGAGAACCTTACGCAAAACTCAGCGTAGATGGCGCCACGTGAACATAACGTGAACAAAAGAAACCGTCACGCGCGCGGTACATTTTCACGAGGTCGGTCTTGTACTAAAATTATACGAATGGACATAATGGACAACAATTACGGACTATACTATAATTGAAAGATCAGATTCTACTCTTTCCCTTCTCTGTTCGTTTTTGCTCCAAACGAGCAGGGAAGATATAACCCCTTTTTTCAATATTTTTCGGCTCAGTGTCATCCTCGTAGAAAATGGAAATGAGCTAGGTAAGTATTGTGTAGTAAAATAGTACCAGAAGGTTAAAAAAATGAAAATTTTCAAATATAACTTTTTAGGTTATGACGATTAGCTACTTTACAATGTAGTTTTAGAAGTAAATAGCGTAAAACATGTTATGTTTATACACAGAGCTGTAACGCATCTTTCATTTCTATAGTCTGCAGATCTAAAATTATCAGAATTTAACCTTGAATGTTTTGTGGCTGTAAAGTGTTTCCGAGGTATCGCAAGTTCCTATTGCTTGCGAAGCTTTTCGATTTTAGGACATTAATGATCGCCTTCGTTTCTGCATCCAATTGCACAACACTGATGCTTTCTTCACAATTTATTCACGACAAACGGATTGTTTAACGAAAATTCATCAGTAGTCGTAGAAACACGGGCATAACCAAAGCGAATGTCACTAAACGTCATGTTCGGTTTACGTTTTAATCAGGGGGCTGGCACCTCCTATCCCGTACCGTATGTAAAAATGATACGCTTTTTGACCACTTTACTCAGTTCCACCTCTCCCCGTGGCGCTAGTAGGTTTCTTACAATATTCTTATTGCGCAGGCGTGACTCCCGCACGGCGTACTCAACCACCCCGCGCCGAATTATTATTGCTGTAGCAAATAATACATAGAGAGCAAACCGCAATGATAATAAAAATATCCCCGAAGATCTGATGTCAAACATAAGCACGGAGCCGCAAGTCAAATATAACTATTCTGGCGTCATATCATTATAGTCACAGTACCCTCGTAGCAACAGCTGCGGCTACCAACTGGAGTTCACATCCACCTTGGCGGATTTTTTTCTTTTTTTAAATCAACGTTACGATCGAGGTGACAACGTTATTAATGCCAATCTATATTTTTTAATAATATACGCAATTCAATCTTATCAATCATAGATGCTCAAATGAAATAGATTATATTGACTTTTCGAATACTTTGCATTTCTACGAAGAATTTCAAAAAGTTCAGTCATTAAGTCAAGTAAAAAATTTCGACGCACTCGACAACAACAATTCAGTATTTCAATATGGCGATCGGTTTTCTTTACACCATCCCTATCACACTACATGACATCACATCACCAATCGATTCTCATTTTATCTCTCTCTCACACGCAGCTAATGTCAGACGGAACGGCTGCAATCAGCGCTGCAGGTGGCAGAGTCACGAATGACCCAAATGTCTCCACTTTCGTCGACACTTTTTCTTACCCCCTCCGCGGGAGCTGACACTCCTTTAGTATAGTCCCCATGCTCCATGGGAACGTCGATGAGTTACATATATATATATATATATATGGGTGTGTGTGTGTATCTATACATAGCCCTTACGCGCGCATTGTAAGAGAGCGCTGCGAGTGGCCGAGCTGGACACTACAAACAGCGAACAATTCGCGTAGCAAACATTCCAAAAGATGCCAGCCCCCTGGCTTTAATACAATATACCCACTAGCGGGAGAAAGTGGCAGTTGGGTTCCCTATTCCGGACTAGTATTTCAAACGCATCGATTCAAATGGATCGGTGGATCATATCCGGACCGTGAAAAAATCGACACGAATTTGAACCAATGCGTATTTGAGGTGTACGTTAAGGCCGGTGACTGTGATGGGAACAAATGCATTTGTTTTGCATTTTCTCAAATTATACATATTCATCCATATGTGAAAAGAAATTAAAGTCAAAATATTGACAATTTATTAAGTTACCAAAGCATTCAATCGCGTTTTTCTCGAAACGACTTTTATCGACCTGGCCAAAAGCATAACTGTAGCTATACTTTTCCATTTTTTCGTTTTATGACACCAAAATTTCCGTAATTTCAGTAGTTATCGTTGTACATAGCCGTTATTTTTTTTTTTAATTTAGTATTTTTCAAGTCCCCAAATATAAGTAAGAATTTCGCCAAAATTACACTTTTTTTTAACAGCCGCTATTTTGTGAAATTTTGTTTTTCTCGAAAAACGGTTTTGTACGACGATAACTACATTTATATTGATTATGAAACTTTTTTATTTTTATTTTGCAGACCAACCATTGTCAAGTTATCGATCTGGCCTTCGGACCACGTTTTTTATACACAGACATTTTTTATAGCCTATTATACCGCAAGAGCGTTGTTAATGTTTAATTTTTTTAAATAAAAATTCACTCATTATCAGTTCAATCTGTGTTTAATAACATACCTTTTTTCCAAATCCCAAATAAATAATCTAGCAGACAAAAACGACCTTTTTTCCATCCGCCACAATCGCGTGCTCCCTTAAGGGGGGACATACGTCCAGGGGCGGAAAAAATATACTGGTTTTCATGATTTTTTCAAAAGGAAACATTTTTTTCACCATTTTTAAGACTTGGGTCATGTTTCATTACTACCTATGGTTAATCGTGGTATTTTTTATATTAATTTTCAAAATAAATTTTCGTTGTGCCCAACATGATCCTAAATGTTTTTGAAAATGAAAAAGTACTTTTTTATTGCAAAATGTAGCAATTTTTTCGGAAATCTATCTTTTTGTTTCAAAGTGTACCATTTGATGGTTTTTCAAGCTTTCTCACTTTTTCTTGGCTCATATTATGCGATTAGTCCCGCCGACGTTACCCCGTTTAGAATACCATTTTTAAAGATTAATAATAAAAAAAATACCATGTAACAGCCGAACGTAGCGATAAAATATACCCTAAGTGTCAAAAATAATGAAAAAATCGTACCGTTTAAAAAAAATCATGAAAATCAGCAACCTTTTCCTCGCCTAAAAGTATCTCCCCCCTTAAAATTGCGCGTTTGAATTTTTCTCTCGCTCTCTGCTCCCCATACGAATTATACGATATTTTTTTTCGGGCAAGGCTGTTAACGAGTTTGTTTGTACCGGTTGTGATTGTTGTCGGTTTCTTCTCGTCAACTTCCTTGTTTTTCTTCGTCTTTTTCTTCGCTCTCGCTCCCCAATACGTGTAGTTAACGGCGGCGTATTCCAAAAGTGCGGCGAACACGAAGACGAAACACATTACGAGATAAATATCGATGGCCTTGACGTAACTTATGCGCGGCAGGGAACTCCTCACACCGGTCGATATCGTCGTCATCGTCAGCACTGTTGTGATACCTGAGAGAAAAAAGAAAATAATATTAATTGCAAGTCTCCTTGAGTGACCGATTACCGAGCTCACTGAACTGGACAAAGTTCATTCATTTTTACGAGTTTTTTCTTCTAGCTTTCGGGAGGATGAGAAGTACGATCAAACTCAGGAATGTTCTTGAATTTGTAAATCTGATCATTTAGATTTGATAGAGATCAAAATAACTTGAAAAAAAAACAATCTCGTGGCGAATGTACTCGTGAATAAATGTATTTCCCTATTAGTACCCGACGAGGAGGAAGATTTGAGGCAAATGCTGGTAAGACTGGAAAAACAAGAGGGTTGTATGCAAATTAATAAAACAGGTATCATATTGAAGGGGAATTGAAATTAAAGTTGACGGATTTTTGCGTTTTGGTGGCATAGCAATTTCAAGGGGGTAAACCACCCCGAACATAAATTTGTTTATCATGGTAGTTTTTTCTTTGTTTAAAGTGTATCCGCTGCTTTTAAATATTTCTATAAGCTACAATTTAATGTTTTATCATATTTCAAAATTAATACATTCGTCTTAAGGGGTAACTACCCCTCTGACGAGAAACATCATTGAAGTATTCGCTTTCGATTTCGTTGAAACTCATATATGTGGTAAATCATTGCAGACTATTAAACATGTTTTTTTTTGTATCGGCAAAAAAACGGTGTTAGGGGATGAAACTACCCCTCAAAGTTTCCCACAAGCAGTCCACCGATCGGAATGAAACAAAATCGACAATTCCTTGAATATTAAGCGATGAAAAATCCACTACAAGAGTGTTGATTAGAAATATAATTAAGGGGTAAACTACCCCTCCATTTGCCGTTCTTCACCCCACGCTTAAGAGGGTTGTACGAAAACTAATAAAACAGGTATCATTTTGAAGGGGAATCAAAATTCAAGTTGACGCGGTTTTTGCGTTTCAGCGGGACAGCAAATTTAACGGGGTAAACCACCCCTACCATAAATTTGTTCATAACCGTCGTGTTTTCTGTGTTTAACACGTATCCGCGGATTCAAAATATTCTCCCGCGTTTTTAAGTTATTACGTTTTTAAATTTTACATTTTAAGGGTAAACTACCCCCTCTAATTGCTTTTCGTTTGAAGTTTCGCAAAAGCTTTCACGAATTTCGTTAAAACTGCTTCGCTTGCTTTGTAAGACGGTTACCATTCGGATGCTTCCATTTCACGTTAAAGTGAACCACAAACAGTATACTGTCTGTTGGAAAATACAAATTTCATCAGCCATGAAAGTCAACCCAATAAACGTTATCAAACTTCTACCAGCTACATTTGAAGCTATGGATATTTCACAAACGCCGTTTAACAACATGGAAACTGAACTTGCGGACAGTTTTGAACAAATTATGATCAGTTCCATGCAAGACTATAATGGAGTTGAAATGATAGAGGAAGAAACGCTCGCTTTTCAAGAACCATTTATATAGTACGAAGCCAATGCTGTAGAAGATACCGTATGGCAAAAGGATACTGGTGATAGTGATTCTGACGCCTGTTCCAGTGATGATGAGCTGAACTACGATTACAAAAATACAGCAGTTCAATACTGGAGGTCTGGTAAGACAAAAAACTGTAGCCTCAAAACCGTCCAACAGAAATACAGATCTGTCAAGTCTGAAAGATAATTGCGGCGCTGGGCACATCAGCTGAATAAAGGCGGTACTTAAAAAGAAAAGCTAGCGCAAATTTCTCAATATACATTGAAGAATATGAAAAGTGCTCTAGATGCTGGTGTCATTATACATGATATTGATCTTCAGAAGTGGGCGCTACAAGCCCAAAACAAGATAGGTTGCAATGATGTGCGATTTAAGGCCTCTCATAATTGGCTATGGAATTTTAAAAAACAACATCGCATTGTATCCAGAAAAATCAATAAATTTCTAACGCGCAAAACTACGGAAGAAGAAGAACTTCTACGGAAAAATGCAGAAAAATTTGTTGCCGATGTTGCACCACTGATAAAAAAGTATGGAACGGAAAATGTGTATAATTCGGATCAAAGCGGTTTTCATGTGGAAATTCATTCGGCGCGAAGTCTTGCAACGGACGGAGAAAAGAAAGTTGAATGCGTTGTACAGTCAGTTTCTTTAATAACTCACAGCTATACGATTCAGCCTACTATAAGCGCTGAGGGAAAATTACTTTCCCTACTTTTCATTAAAGGAGACGAAGGGTGAATTCGGACCACGAGTAGAGAAAGCGCTATTTCAAGCAGAAAACGTCTTTGCATTAGCATCCAAAGCTAGAAAACTTACTTCTGGTACGTATGCTCACATATTACAATGAATGATTTTTTTTTTTAATATGAAATGTAATTGATGTCGACATTACGATTTTTTTTGAATATTGAATGTGTTTTGTGTTAACGGAGCATTTCAAAACCTGGTTGGAAAATGTTTCCTTTCCTAACGTCGGGAGGAATAGCGTATTATTGATAGACTCCTGGAGTGGACACTGCCCTAAGGTTGTTCATGAAGCGACACCTCGTGATAAGAAGATAATCCCAATGATTATTCCAAAAGGCACAACTGGAAAAATTCAGCCGCTCGATGTATTTGGATTCAGAGTGTGGAAAAATTTCGTCCGACTTTTTTCAGGCAGTGTAATATTATTAACATCTGATATGAATTTGCACTTGAGGAATAATATAATTAAACTGCAATCCCTTACACACAATGAACTCTCATCACCGCGGTATTCTAATCTTTTTAAATATTCATGGTATAAAAGTAATTATATATCTAAAAAAGCAGAAGATTTTGAAAATCCTGTTACCTTTGGTTTTGGTGAATCGAACACACATTGTGAAATATCCCGTTGCAATAATTTGGCCATTATCAGATGTGCATGGTGCAAAAAGTCGTTGTGTTTAAAGCATTTTTTTGACGACTATCATTATTGCAGGAATTATGAGCCTTGATTGTTGATAGTTATCATATGAAAAAAAGTATATGTCACAAGAAAATAATTTGACGGCATATGACTGCGATACTTTTCACAAGTACTATTAATTAAATTAGCTGATATGATACCCAAATGAAATATGTCAAAATATATTAAAGACATGTTCGTTAATCTACTGTGAAACCCTCAGTTTTATTAATATGTTTAATTAAATAATAGGTAAAATAATAAAAATATATATTCCTCCACAAAACTACGTCGCTGGCTAATTATCGCTTGATCCAGGCGCATCATCGTTTCGAAATATACGAAGTGAGCCTTATAATTTATTCTGGAAAGTATTATAATTAATGATATAGTAGAAGTGTATGTTTATTCTTATGGAGATGCTTAATGGACGTGCATATTAAGATCGGAAGCGTTTCGACACGAAAATATGAGTCTTATGAGTAAGGGGTAGCCCCACGGCCCCACTCCCAAAGTACCGCTCCTAAAGCTCAAAACGAATATGCCTGCACACACAAACATAAAATTGATATTACCGATAAAATGAAAGCAGTTTTAACGAAATTCGTGAAACCTTTTGCGAAACTTCAAACAAAAAGCAATTAGAGGAGGTAGTTTACCCTTAAAATGTAAAAATTTAAAAACGTAATAATTTAAAAACGCGCGAGAATATTTTGAATCCGCGGATACATGTTAAACACAGAAAACACGACGGTTATGAACAAATTTATGTTAAGGGTGGTTCACCCCCTTAACTTTGCTGTCCCGCTGAAACGCAAAAACGCGTCAACTTGAATTTTGATTCCCCTTTAAAATGATACCTGTTTTATTAATTTTCATACAACCCTCTTAAGCGTGTGGTGAAAAACGGCAAATGGAGGGGTGGTTTACCCCTTAATTATATTTCTAATCGACACTCTTGTAGTGTATTTTTTATCGCTCAATATTAGAGGAATTTTCGATTTTGATTCATTTAGATCGATGGACTGCTTGTGGGAGAAACTTTGAGGGGTGGTTTCATCCCCTAACACCGTTTTTCTGCCGATACAAAAAAAAACATGGTTAACAGTTTGCAATGTTTTACCACATATATGAGTTTCAACGATATCGAAAGCGGGTACTTCAATGATGTTTCTCGTCAGAGGGGTAGTTACCCCTTAAGACGAATGTAATAATTTTAAAATATGATGAAATATTAAATTGTAGCTTATAGAAATATTTAAAATCAGCGCATACACTTTACACAAAGAAAAAATGACCATGATAAATAAATTTATGTTAAGGGTGATTTACCCCCTTAAATTTGCTATGCCGCCAAAACGCAAAAACCCGTCAACTTTAATTTTAATTCCCCTTCAAAATGATACCTGTTTTATTAATTTGCATACAACCCTCTTAAGTGTGGGGTGAAAAAAAAGCAAATTGAGGGGTGGTTTACCCCCTAATTTAATTTTTTCTTAACATTTTCATAGTGGATTTTTCATCGCTTTTCATTAGAAGAATTTTCGTTTTTGTTTCATTCAGATCGGTGGATTGCTTCTGGGTGAAACTGCAAAATCACCCCTCGACACGCCTTTCTTTGAGGGGCGGTTTCCCCCCTTGAATCCGGTTTGCCGCAGATTAAAAAAAATACGTGTCTCGAAGTTTTCGATGCTCTATCACATATATGAGTTTCAACAAAATCGGAGGCGGACACCTGAGGGATGTTCCTTGTAACTCAATATAAATAAGACAAAAATGTTGATATTTAAGAATAGGGAACGAAAAGAGAAAAGCAAAAAATGGTTTTTACTTTTCTCTTCTCGTTTCTTTTTCTTAAAAACCATTATTTTGGTTCTTCTTTTGCTCTTTTCGTTCCCTATTCTTAAAAACCATAATTCTTGTTTGATTTATATTGAGTTAGTTCGCTTGTTTCGTTTCACATATTTTAGATTAGAAACAAGCTAACTAAGTCAATATAAATAAAACAAAAATATGGTCTTTAAGAACCGAAATGGTTTTTAAGGGATCGAAGAGAGACAAGTAATAAATGGTTCTTACTTTTCTCTTTGCGTTCCTTATTCTTAAAAACTACAATTTTTTGTTTTATTTATACAGAGTTAGTTAGTTTGTTTCTAATCTAAAATATATGGAACAAAACAAACTAACTAACTCAATATAAATTAAAGCAAAATTATGGTACTTAAGAAGAGAAAACGAAAAGAGAAAAGTAAGAACCATTTTTTTACTTTTCTTTTTTCGATCCATATTCTTAAAAACCATAAGTTTTGTTTTATTTATATTGAGTTAGTTATCTGAATTCGTTCCACATATTTTAGATTAGAAACAAGCTAACTAACTCAATATAAATAAAACAAAATTTATGGGTTTTTCAGAATAGGGCACGAAAAGATAAAAGTAATAAATGGTTCTTACTTTTCTCTTTCCGTTCCCTATTCTTAAAAACTACAATTTTTAGTTTCATTATATTGAGGTAGTTAGGTTGTTTTGTTCCATATATTTTATCTTAGAAACAAGCTAACTAACTCAATATAAATCAAATAAACCAGTGAGGCGGAAAAAATATGTGGAACGAAACAAGCTAAATAACTTAATATTAATTAAACAAATATTATGGCTTTTAAGAATAGGAAACGAAAAGAGAGAAGCAAGAACAGTTTCTTACTTTTCTCTTTTCGATCCCTATTCTTAAAATCCATAATTTTTATTTGATTTATATTGAGTTAGTTAGCTTGTTTTGTTCCATATATTTTAGCTTAGAAACAAGCTAACAAACTCAATACAAATAGAACGAAAATTATGGTTTTTAAGAATAGGGATCGAAAAGAGAAAAGTAAGAAACGGTTCATAATTTTCTCTTTTCGTTTCCTATTTTTGAAACCATAATTTTTGTGTGATTAATATTCAGTTATTTAGCTTGTTTCGTTCCACATATTTTTTAGTCTTACTAGCATTTGCATCAAATATAAAGATACCGAGCTGGAAATAGTGAAGGAGTACAAATATTTAGGGTTATGGTTCTCAATGGGAAACACCTTTGAAAAAGACACTAAAATCCTGATGGGGAAAAATTGACAGACTCATAAACGCGACACGGGGGTGGGGTATTTAAGCATGCAAGCGTTAATAGCCTCGAAAGAAAACTGTACCTAATGGACGAAATAGTAAAAAGTGAAATGCTGTATGGATCTGAAATTGAGGGGTGAAAGAGGAGGAAACAGGTGGGAAAATTTCAAGCAAAGTATGTTAAAATGGTGATGGGAATTAACAGAAATACCCCAAACTATATTTGGCGACTGAAAGCATGAAAAGGAAGGGTGCATGGAAATGAAAGTAGAAGTATGGGAAACGGTGGCAAGCTATGTATTGGGAATTTTGAAAATAGCGGATGGTAGGTGGCAAAAAAAATGCCGAAAGCAAGATGTAAAGGTATTGATCAACGGTAACCCACAAAAATAGAGAAAATAAATAAGAGAAGCAATCAAAAGCGTAGGTAAGGGGGCAATCTGGTAAGCCGTATGGAATGAAAAGTAAGGGAGTTAGAAATAAAAATAGAAAAAGGGATAAAAATTAAAATTGAACAAGAAATTCAACATGATTGGAGCAAAAGCGATGAGCCAGCATACAGTGAAGAATGTAAACATAGGTAAACAGGTGTATACATGTGGAAAAATATTGGGAGGATAAGATAATTAATAGCATTTCTCACATGTAGAGTACAGTCAAAAGAAAAAGTTTGATTACGAAACTATAGATTTATGTATATGCTCTACTGCATGTAGCGCGTGATATTTTTGTTTCCGACGACCGCGCTAGGTCTACCTTAATGAATCATTTTGTGCTTCAAGTTTATTCGGATTTTCCAATATTCAACGATATTTAGGGTAAATGTATTGGAATTTTCCGGACCCGGCTGATGCGAAGGCTCGTTCAAAATTCAATTATTGCTGGTGGGGGTCTTTTCGGGCCAGTGCGATCGTGAAATAAGGCATCGATGTGACCACGGTGGTATTTTTAAGCGACGTATTGGCTTGTCCGGAAAGTTGGTGCCGATTTTCAGCAGGTGGCAGATTGAAAAATCGGCGCGTACTTTCCGGACAAGCCAATAGAAAATGTTCGACTGTTCGACGATTTTCATTCGCGCTTCAAAGGAAATCGGATTGGAACTTACCGAGAGCTACTCGGGCGCTCGTTGCCTCGTGGTTGATCCAGAAGCTGACCCAGCTCAGCATCACGATAAGTATACTCGGTAGATAAGTCTGAAATACGAAGTAACCAATGTTCCTCTGGAGTTTGAAGCTCAACGAGAGCCTCTGATATATACCGGTAGCCAGGCGTTCCTTTCGATCGTTCGTCTCGTAGCCGATAATGGTGAATTGCGGCAATTCCGCCTCTTCGACACCGCGAACGGGCGTATCCTTCCAGTACATCACCACGTCGAGCACAGTGTAACCGTCTGCAAGAAGAACACGAGTTATTCTCGTTTTTTCACCCCTTAATTTATGCGAGAACGGTCGAACGTTTCACCGATGAGTTTGAAGAGGAGGAAGATGATTTTTTCCAAGACGTAGATAAATCGGATGGCAGTTCATTGTACAGGGTGCGCCAGAGAAACTTACTTATTTGAAAGGTCAATAAAAACAAAAGTACTTCAATTATTGTTTTAAATTTTTTTTTATTTGAGAATACAATATCCCAATTTTTTTTTCATGTAGTCTTGTAAATGACATCGGATAAATGGCGACCCCCATTGCGCATACACTGATGAAGTCGATTTTTGAAATTCGTATCCACTCTTTGCAGCATATCAATCGGTATGTTGGCAATGGCGTCGCGAATGTTGTTCTTGAGGTGTGCTATGGTCCGTGGTCGATCGACATAAACCAGAGATTTCAAATAACCCCATAAAAAGAAATCGCATGGAGTCAAATCTGGAGAGCGTGCCGGCCATTGGAGATCGCCTCTGAGAGAGATGAGGCGGTCGGGGAAATGTCGCAACAAATTGACGAAGACCCACCAACAAATTGACTCCATGCGATTCCTTTTTATGGGGTTATTTGAAATCTCTGGTTTATGTCGATCGACCACGGACCATAGCACACCTCAAGAACAACATTCGCGACGCCATTGCCAACATACCGATTGATATGCTGCAAAGAGTGGATACGAATTTCAAAAATCGACTTCATCAGTGTATGCGCAATGGGGGTCGCCATTTATCCGATGTCATTTTCAAGACTACATGAAAAAAAAATTGGGATATTGTATTCTCAAAAAAAAAAAATTTAAAACAATAATTGAAGTACTTTTGTTTTTATTGACCTTTCAAATAAGTAAGTTTCTCTGGCGCACCCTGTAGTTTCCAATCATTGACATAGCCAGCATTTTTTGTGTGAGGGCTGGGGGGGGGCTGGCAAGAAAAAATGGTTTTGTTCCTAATCATCTTTTTTTAGCATGAAAAGTGCTTTTAAGGCGTCGCACCTAGTTAGAATTTTTTTTTATCGATTTTTCGTTTTTGACGGATTCTTATGATATAACCTTTCAAAAATATTCTCCGAAAAAGTTAAGTCGATCCGTTTAAAATCGGGGGAGTTATGAGCGTTTACACGAAGGTTCGGCGAACCGGTCGATACCTGACGTAAAACTTTTAACGCGTTTCTGTCGAAATGACTTTTTCAGAATCCGTGACCAAAATGTCTAAAAAACAACTAAACCGATCGGCTTCAAATTTCACAGACATTTTTTGTCTATCAAAAGGCAGTCCTTAATCGAAGGATTTTCTTTTCAATGCATACTTTTTTTGTATCAAGGAAAATAGAGGGTTTTTGTCACCGAAATTTCGACGATCACTTTCGATCGACGACCATTTTTCCAAAAATCATTATTTTATTGAATCCTTCGATTGAAGACCGAATAATGCGGTAAAAAAAAACTAAATTCATTTGGTTTTTTGATTTCAGATGATTTGTTCCCGAGCAGGAGGGGTCACCGCGAAGGACCTTTTTTGCACAGCGGTATGTGCAATTTACTGTATCTCCGTCGTTTACAAATATTTCCCAATGAAAAAATTGTCGAAGATACTTGAAATGATACCCTTTACTATGAAAAAAAGTTAAAAACCTGCACCTATTTCCCCAAAAGAATCACGAAAACACCTCTTTTTCCGGACGCGAAGGTGTAACCCTGTATATGAGGGATTCTCCGTCAATTCAGCCACTTTTCTTTCGACCATCTCAGACCTGCCCCATAATTGGTTATATTAAAGTACTACTAAAAGGCATTCTATGTGAATTTTTTCAGATTTTTCAATTCAACATTTTAGAAAATGCCGTTTTTTTCCAAATGAATATATCTCGGAAACTAGAAGTAACTGAAAAAAATGTCTGTACATAAATGTTGTAGTTTTGTGTTAGCTTTCGAGCGGAATATTTGAAATCATTTTTATGTTCCGGTAGCGCTGATTTTTTACCAAAAAAGGGGGAAATAATTTTTTTATTTAAAAACAGCCATTTTTTTGGCTGAAAAAATTACAGAGTCTCCCAGTATGTCTGACGATATCGTAAAAAAATCGCAAAAGTGGCACGGAACGAGGTTCCGGTATAAAAAATTAATTTGTATGGTTTCATTTTTTTTACCCTAGAACCTCGATCCGTGCCACTCTGGCGATTTTTTGCAATATCGTCAGCCATACGGAAAGACTCTGTAATTTTGTTTAGCCAAAAAAGCGGCTTTTTTCCAATAAAAAAATTATTTCCCCCTTTTTTGGTAAAAAATCAGCGCTACCGGGACGTAAAAATTATTTCAAGTCGGCCGCTCGAAAGCTGACACGAAACTACAACTTTTATGTACAGGCATTTGTTTTCAGTTACTTCTAGTTTCCGAGACATATTCGTTTGGAAAAAAGGCATTTTCTAAAATGTTGAATTAAAAAATCTGAAAAAAATCACATAGAATGCCTTTTAGTAGTAATTTGATATAACCAGTTATGGGGCAGATCTGAGGTGGTCGAAAAAAAGTGGCCGAATTGACGGAGAATCCCTCATATGTTTGTTGAGGTAGGCTGGTCATAGGTGCCTGAGTCAGCTGGATGTCACACGAAACTAACGCTACCCCCACTGCACTGTCACAGTGTTGTAGTGGAGTCGGGGAAGCTGCAACATGCTGAATGCGTGTGATGGATTGAAAAATGCCATCCGCCCACTCAATTATAATCTAGCTATCAAATAGAAGATTATATTACCTCGACGTATCAATATATATTTTTTTTTAATAATAAAAACCAACTCATATTATTTACATGTACCTGTTTTTTATTACTCGAAAAGTCTGATTACATTTTCAATGCCATGAAATAGTTGCACTTTGTATAATATATTTGTATAATAATATAGATTTTTAAATAAAATTTACATCATCGCCGATAATCACCTAACACACGTGAAATATGAAGCTTTAATCACACGTTCAAACTCTTACAATATCTTACAAAAAAATGAACCTATTTTTCATCGTTCTTTAATGCAATTACCAGTCGTTAAACTTCACTTTCAATAGGTACTCTATTGCATAAGTCTCAGCTTTCTATTTTTACTGAATATCGGCACAGAATCTTTTTAGTTGGAGTTTTTTTAAAACAATGCTATTATCTATTATCAACCGCGACATATGAGAGAATCGTTCTTGAAACATAGTGCTTGTTAGCCACGTTTCTATCTATCGCGGTACTATGAGGAAAACTCTCCTCACTGCCGGCGGAGCACAATAGGAGGACTATTGCTTGAAAAAATTTAAATCAGTTGGAGCAGTATTCGTTTTTGATACGGTTTCTTAAATTTCCAACATTCATATCATTATTTTAAAATGAAAGTACGTTTTTCATGACCGTCGCTTCAGCTTCTAAGAATCAATTATTAAGATTTTCAAATAATTATTAATGAAATTATTAATGAAACTGTATGAGCTAACGGTAGATTGACAATTGGCGTTTTAGATTTACAATGATATTGTCTATTTTTTTACTTGGTTGTAAATGTTGATCTTGCAATATTCTTCTGCTTGTATATCGGTCGGCAAATATATTCTATTCCTTTCGCTCCCAGTTAACAATTGTGAAATTTGAATATCTATTTAATTTACGTAATGAAATAGCTACTTTCATGTAAGCTACAATATTACGATGAAAAAAATAATTCGCGTTTTGTTAATTTACTTCTTCATGCTTGCTTGGGCTAAATAAATAAAATCAATCGATTATTTGAATTTAATTATTTTGGTTCGATTTTTACTTGCGGGTGGGTACCGCGATTTCGGGGGGTGGTGGTTATTCTAACTCTACCACTTTAATTTCAGCCCGAAGAAAACGCATGCACAGACATACGCGACATTTTTATAATACTAGTATTATTTAATCACCGGGCTCTTGATATAGCAATCAACATTTAAAAATGTTATGTGCTATCTACTTATTGCGAGCGTGTATGTTACCAGTCAATTGCTTGAGGGGGGAGATTCCTCTAGGCGAGAAAAAAATGTGCCGATTGTCATGATTTTTATATATGCGCTACATGCAGTAGAGCATATACATAAATCTATAGTTTCGTAATAAAACTTTTCCTTCTAACTGTACTCTACAGTGTGAGAAATGCTATACCAAGCTAGTAACCCAACTATAGATTTCGGCGGATGAACGATCGTGGCAACACTGTAACGAGCTGTCGCAGAGCTGACAGAAAAATGCTTAAACTTTTCTGTCAGCTCAATGTGAATCAAGCTAGCTGGTTATATTATCGGAAAAAAATTAAAATGTCAAACAGAATACGTTTTAAATGAAAGTGGCGGAAGGAAAAGTCGTTGACAGTGAAATAAAAGGTCTGACATCAATGGCCGAAGTCAAAAAGTAAAAATGTGTTGAAGGTGTTGGAGTCGTTGAAAAAGAACACTCGACAAGCACGCTATGTGATGGGAGACGTATCGTTAAAAAAAAATATCGGCGTTATAAAAATGTATATTTTATATTGGTTATGTTATCTTCATTAACAAATAAAAGTGTTGGTTAACTGATAACCAATTAAAAACTTTGTTCGATTAAAATTTGCTTCCAAATAAAACTTTGTGGTGTAGTATTATTTTAAATATGCCGCGCAAACTTACGTCCTTGAATACGTGGAACGATGCGGTGTTGCCATACCTCTGCTTATTATAGAGGACAAATATTTTTTACGCGAAATTATTCTGTCTTCACTGAATGTTTTTTAGCAAAACCGAATAGTAAAGGCTCTTCAAACTTGTTTCACTCTTTCATTATCTAGCTTGCTATGTAAAAATAATTTTTCTTCAAAATTTATAAACACAATAGAATGGTACGACGAATTATGTGACTTGGCTTCCGGTCAATGCAGACCCTGCAGTGTTAAAAGTTGCAATTTTGAAACCTATTATCTCCCACTCTCAATAGTCGACTGTTCTGAAATTTCACTCAACATGCATAATGATATGAACAATGTCTGGTTAAAATTTGAAGAAAATCTATAGAAATCAAGAGCGCCTTCACTCTACCTTAAAGGAAAGACTTCTCCATTTTTGAGACTTAGGCAACGTTTTATTACTACTTTCGGCTGTTACATAGTATTTATTTTTTTAAATTAATTTTCAAAAATAGCGGAGGTATCCCGCGGTTTTCTAAACTACATTTTCAAACCTGGCGTGGCTTATAGCTAAAAGACTAATCGACCGATTCTGATGAAATATCGTATAAATCGTTCTGACCTTATTATCTCAAACATCACCCTTAATCTTTTCGAACATCCAAAGAGGTATTTTTTTATTGCAACATGTAGCTATTTCTTCGAAAAAATGAATCTTTTTGTTTCGAGGCGTACCGTTTCATTGATTTTCAACATTTCTCACTCTTTCTTGGTTCATATTCTGCGTACGAGAGTTAATAAAAGAAAAATCGTCATTAAATTTTTTTTCGGATTAATCCCGCTGACACAAGGTGTCACGCCGTCTGACAAAATCCGCCCCAACTCGCTTAGACGGCTATACGATACCTCTACCATGTTTAAAAATTAATTTACAAAAATACCATGTAGCGACCAAGAGTTGTAATAAAACATACCCTAAGTCTCAAAAAATGGTGAAGAAAACGTTAAGTATAAAAAAAATCATGAAAATCAGCAATTTTTTTTTGCGTCTCTAGGTGTCTCCCCCCTCGAACATCATAATTTTATTTTTCCCGGAAACGAAGTAGCTCAAACTTTGAAGTCAAATTCTCTTGGACCATCTTGGTTTAAGAAAACTCAGCACCGTCAACTCGATTTTTCTTCTTAATTGTAACAGTTCAGAGGCACGTATACATGCGACGAGCAAGATTTTGATATCGCACAAGTTAACGCGAACCGGGCTTTTTAGCTATCGGCCGAAATAGCTCGAGGGTGCACAGGGGGCAGATCGCGGGGGCCGGAATGTGCAGATACCGTAACACGGAGAGTGAGCAACGAGGTCGATCCTCGAGATTCGCGGGCGCCTACTCGTTCGGTTGGTCGAATTAATCGTGGCATGAGATTTGGGAGAGCAGCCCAGGAATACGAGAACAAGACCGCAAAATATAATCAAACGAAGAGATTGCGGCGGTGAACGTAAGGACGACGCGATTATTTCATTTCGCAGACGCACATATTGAACGTGCACGCGCAAATTCGTAAGGGACATCGGCCGAACCACTTTCGTCGAATATCCATAGATGAATATCCAGAAGTTGAATATTCATAAGTCGAATATCCATACGTACGAATATCCATAAGTATGAATATCCAAAAGTCGAATATCCATAAATCGAATATCCATAAGTCGAATATCCATAAGTACGAATATCCATAAGTACGAATATCCATAAGTACGAATATCCATAAGTATGAATATCCATAAGTTGAATATCCATAAATCGAATATCCATAAGTCGAATATCCATAAGTCGACTATCCATAAGTCGAATATCTATAAGTTGAATATACATAAGTACGAATATCCATAAGTATGAATATCCATAAGTCGAATATCGATAAATCGAATATCCATAAGTCGAATATCTATAAGTCGAATATCCGTAAATCGAATATCCATAAGTCGAATATCCATAAGTCGAATATCCATAAGTCCAATATCCATAAGTCGAATAGCTATAAGTCGAATATCCATAAGTCGAATAGCCATAAGTGAGTACAGAGTAGAAATGAGTTTCTACTCTATATTCACCCTCTATAACCACTTTTCCTCTACCTCCCGCCATTTCTGGCACTCGTTTCTACTCTATACTCACTTATGGATATTCGATCTATGGATATTCACTTATGGATATTCCCTTATGGATATTCACTAATGGATATTCGGTTATGGAAATTCGACTTATGGATATTTTACCCCAATCCGGCCGATCGGAGTTAAATTTTAGGCAATTGTTGGCCAGTCCAGGATTTGCTTATTAGCGCCACTAGTACCCTCAATTTAGCAGAATAATGTGGAAGAACAGTGGAGGGAAGCTGTAACGTAAGATGAGGGTAGAGTAAATAAGCTAGTTTAAATTTCGAAAATGGATCTATCGCTGTAATTTACGTTATTTCTTGGTTGAGCAATGTGAATTTTTAATTAGTTCGATGTAGCATAATTCCGGGGGAGTTGGCCACAGAGAAGAGATGGCCAATAGAAATGTTTCAGAGAACCGGGCACTACATTTTACCTGTTACTGCTTAATTCGCTTCGCGTCGTTCGCAGGTGTAAGTGTACGAGCAGAAGTTTGGCAAAGTATGTTAAGTAAGTAAACTCCTTGCTAATTATTCTGATCACTGCTAATTTCTTTCAAGGTTCCATGTTTTACATTATGGTGATGTTATTTTGTAAAAGTAATGGTTACATTTATATTTCTTGAATAGTTCACGAACAGTGCTTTGTTATAACCTCAAGATTTCCACTGTCGTCGAATATCTATAAGTGAATATCCACTAAGTGAATATCCACAAGTCAAATATCCATAAGTCGAATATCCATAAGTGAGTATAGAGTAGAAATGAGTTTGTTTGTTTGTTTGGATTTGTTTTTGGCGCTCATGTCTACTCTATACTCACCCTCTATACTCAATTTTCCTCTGCCGCCCGCCATTTCTGGCACTCGTTTCTACTCTATACTTACTTATGGGTATTCGTACTTATGGATATGCGACTTATGGAAATTCACTTATGGATATTCGACTTATGGATATTCGGTTATGGAAATTCAACTTATGCCAGTTCCCTCCAATCGAGGGAACTGGACTCAAGAATCATTGAAAGCAGCTATTAGTGATTGATGAAATGTCGGTTCGTGTAGCCGCTAGGACCTACGAATTACCAAGGAAGACCTTAGAAAGACGATATAAGAACAATGACGAAAAATGTTGCGGAGAAAATTATTATGAAACTCGTCTCTTCGAAGACTGGCTTCGGCGGATAACGTGCCAAGCTTAGGTACACAACAATTGTACTGATTTCGATGATATGTGTTCTAGATATGGTTAAAAGAAAAAAAAAATTGCCATCTCACCTCTGCTCCTATGGCCTTCACACGCGGATCCTCTGGCAGAGATAGTCAATCGTGATTTTAAATAGACAGTGGTATGTTTATCCATTTGTTGATAATAAATAATTGAAGTTATTTTTTTCGGTTGACTTTCTTTTTTTTCTTTTTTTCTTTTTTCTTTCTTTTTCTACGGCTTGTCATTGGCGTCATTTTCAAAATTTCTCAAAAGGTATCCGGTGATACCAAAGTTTTATAATCATACTAAAAGTATATTCTTTTATTTGTCACTTCAGAGTACTCTGATTGCCACAATCACCTGTGGCGATTGGCCATGCAGGAACAGCGGCACTGTATTTGAATAATGATAACGTCATTGTTTATCAATGTCGGTCAATTAAAAAAAAAGTTCAAACTGGGTAAGACTATGTATTAATCGTGCGTAAGATCTCGATTTCATCATCCTGATACACTCATCAGGAAAAAATCGTGAAAATCAATACGTTTTTTGGGCCTCATGGGAAAATAACCCTTAGGTGAAAAAGATTCGATAACCGCTTGACGCACCTCAAATCGAAGAAGGTCCAACATTTGGAGCAGAAATTGAAGATTGCGGGTAAACTTATGATTGCAACGATAGAACTACTCGTAAAACTTTGAACCCGTTTTTCTCCAAATTATGTTTTTCAAAACGATGTACACGATTTCTCAAAATTTGCTACACTTATTTAGTGTAATAGAAGTTTAGTCTTCATCGACATTTTCACCTTGACTTTTTTTCATCAGTTATTAACAGTAATGATGTCATTTATCTCCGAAAAATCGAAAAAAAATCGAAGTAAGAAACACGATAACAAAAGTTCTCGGTCAAGTCTTAGTCAATATTATCTATTTTAAGAAGCAATACGTTTTTTTTTGTTACAGATCAACCGGGTGGCCAGAATGAAGTATACCATAGTGTCACGTTCAAATGTCCTTACCCAGACTGTCTATAACTTCTTTATTTATCAATGTTTTTGTTTTAATGTAATTCGATACACAACTTTGTTAATATTCATACAAATAAACGTCTAAATGATTTTTCAATCATCTTACTTATTCCGTCAAACTTCGTTTTTTTAACAAACCTGATTTTTTTGGTCGTCACAGTAGCCGAACCACTCAAATAAGTGAAATAAAATATCGTTAAATACAGCCACGTAATCACAAATATAAAAATAATAACAAAAATATCAATAATAATAAGGAAAACATAATATAGGGAAAAGAGATTTGAAAAAAGAATTGTTTCACTACGAGTAAAAAATAATAATAGTAAATATGGTTAGCTTGCTTGTTGTAAGAAATAAAATGAATTAGGTAAATGAAGAAGAGCAAAGGTTAGCTTGCCTATAGGGAATGATTTAAGGGGAGAGATCAGTGCCGGATTTATAGTTTTCTTAAGGGGGAAATACATATAAATGGTCGAAAATGGAGAAAAAATTTGGTGATTTTTTTTCCAATGCAACTACTGGACCAATCGTTTTGAAATTTATGGGGTATTTTATTGTATATTAGAAGACATGAAAAACATTTTTTTATATCGACATTAAGTGTTCATCAGCAGCCTGCAGCCAATTGTTGCTGAGGGAATTTTCGAAATTTATAGCAGCCATAGACAAAAAACTATTTATCCGATTAATTTCAACCAAAGGTTTTCAGACACATAATTGCAGACCCTCATCGATAAACCTCCATATACAATTAAAAAATTAATTAAACAATCGGTTTTTGCAAAACACGAAAAATTTCGGTGAAAAGTCGATCTTTTTTTTCTGTGCCGCCATTATTACACTGTCCAACTTTTTCAACCTTTTCTTGGTTTATCGATAGTGTATTTTCATGTGGAATGTAACGGCTTTTGAATTTTTTTATTCAAATTTAAAAAAACTACAGCTGCCGCAGTTCGACATCGCGGGGAAAATTCGTTCAGCATCAAATGGCTTCAGGCTGCTGAGGAACACTTATTGTCGATTAAAAAAAAATGTTTTTCGTGTCTTCTAATGTCCAATAATTTTATTGGACATTAGAAGACACGAAAAACATTTTTTACCCTACAAATTTCTGCCGCTGATGACCACTTATTGTTGACTTAAAAAAAAATGTTTTTCATGTCTTCCAATGTACAATCAAATACCCTATAAATTTTAAAAGGATTGGTCCAGTAGTTGCGTTGGAAAAAAATGCCGAAATTTTTCGTCATTTTCGACCATTTATATATATTTCCCTCCTTAAGTATGGGCCACTTGACTATGTGCCGCCTCTCCATCTTAATCACTTGTATTTACCTAAGCCTTCTTAGGTGCCGTCAAAATCCGCCACCCCCTAAAGTCTGCCGCCCCCAGGCAGCTGTCTATACGGCCTATTGGCAAATCCAAAAATAGATGAGATGCCTTTAGACGAGGAAAAAATTTGCTGTTTTTCATAATTTCTTTTAAGGAAAGATTTCTTGACCATATTTGGGACTAAGGGTATGTTTTATTACTCCTTTTACCTGCGACATGCTGTTTTCAAAAATTAATCTCCGACAATGGCGGAAGTATGGCGTGGTCGTCGAAACGTCAAAAAATTTTATCGCAATATGTAGACATTTTTTCCGGAAAATTCAATCTTTTTGTTTCCACGCGTACCATTTCATCGATTTTCAACATTCCTCACTTTTTATTGGTTCATATTTTGCGTATGACTATTGATGAAAGAAAAATCTTTGTTGGTTTTTTTCAGATCAATTCCGCCTACGTATCACGCCGGCCGACAACGTCCACCGTAACCTGTTTAGAAGGCCATGTCGTACCTCCGCGCTTTTAGAAAATTAATTTTAAAAAATACCGTGTAGCGACCAAAAGTAGTAACAAAACATTCCCCGAGTCTCAAAAAACGGTGAAAAATATTTCCTTTTAAAAAAATCATGAAAATCAGCCATTTTTCCTCGCCTTAAGGTCCTTAATCTTAATTATTAAGATTAAGAAAAAATTAATTAATCTTAATATTTTCCTCGCCTTCAGCCCCCCCCCCTTAAGAAGAATAACCGTTTGTCTTCCCTCTACTTACAGCTCTCAATCTCGACCGTACAGTTCTGCGAGTCCAGGGGGTAGTAATGCAGGTCCATCATGCATGCCAGTGTCGTTGTGAATCTCATTCCGTACGTCACTGAGCCGTCGCCGGAAAGCCTCACGAGTTTATTGCGCTCGGTCACGTCGTGGAGAAAACTGTTGGCGAAAACAAAAAAAAATAGGCAAGACGAATTGCGCGGCTGCGGAATAAAATGAAGGAAGGTAAGAAAAACGCGTTAGGCTTATAGGTAGGGAATTTTCTATGGGATGACGATACATAATAACATTTATCAGAGACGAATCTCGCGGGACGCGAGACAAGACGCGAGGCCGTACACGTCAAGAGGGCTCTTGCTCAAAGGGAACTATTTTGCATGAGCCCCTGTTAACCCACATCCATACACATCGCATATGTAGAGCTTTGCTCTCTCCTGATGGCGGAAGGGGCGGGGGAGGGACTTAAGCTTGCCACGATCGACCGTTTTCCCTTCGAAGATAAGCCAAAACGCTTTTGTCCTCGTCAAGATCGCCACGGATAATGACACGATTCATCGTCTCTTTCGTGTATGTATTTTTTTAAATTCGATATGCAACGAACATTTCCACGCAATTTTCGTAGAACCGAAAAATGAAGGGTCTGATTTTTTTTTGGCTGGCAATGAGGAGAAATTGTTGACGGGAATAATTATCGAGCATGACATTTTTTTTCGTCCGGATTTCATTTTCTTGATGCAGAGCGAAACTCTCCGGGATGCAGGGGTTTAAGGGCTAACACCACTGTAGAATTTTCAGAATGTTGATTTCTTTTAAATTGGTTTGAATTGGCTTGACATGAAAAGAACAAGCGTGCTCTTGATTTCTATAGATTTTGTTCAAATTTTACCCAGAGATTGTTCAGATCATTATGGATGTTTGTGTGAAATATCTGAACAGTCGACTATTTAGATTGGGAGATAAGAGGTTTCAAAATTGCAACTTTTAACACTGCAGGGTCTGCATTGACCGGAACCCAGGTCACATAATTCGTCGTACCATTCTATTGTGTTTATAAATTTTGAAGATAAATTATTTTTACACAGCAAACTAGTTAATGAAAGAGTGAAAAAAGTTTGGAGTGCCTTTACTATTGGGTTTTGCTAAAAAACATTCAGTGAAGACAGAATAATTTCGCGTAAAAAATACTTGTCCTCTATAATGAGAAGAGATATGGCAACACCGCATCGTTCCACGTATCCAAGGACGTAAATTTGCGCGGCATATTTGAAATAATACTACAACACAAAGTTTTATTTGGAAGTAATTTTTAATCGAACAAAGTTTTTAATTAGTTATCAGTTAACCGACACTTTTATTTGTTAATGAAGATAACATAACCAATACAAAAGATACATTTTTATAACGCAAATATATTTTTTTTTAACGATACGTCTCCCATCACATAGCGTGCTTGTCGAGTGTTCTTTTTCAACGACTCCAACACGTTCAACACATTTTTACTTTTTGGCTTCGGCCATTGATGTCAGACTTTTCACTGTCAACGACTTTTCCTTCCGCCGCTTGCCTTTAAAACGAATGATGTTTGACATTCTTATTTTTTTCCGATAATATAACCAACCAGCTTGATCCACATTGAGCTGACAGAAAAGTCTGAGCATCACGGAAATTTTCCGTGATGCTCAGATTTTTCGGTCAGCTCTGCGACAGCTCGTTACAGGGTTGCCACGATCGTTCATCCGCCGAAATCTATAGTCGGGTTCCTAGCTTGTCATACCTTTCTTTTTAAATCGATCTTCATTTTTTAATAGTTATGAAAAAATTACGACTTCTTTCCATAGATTTTGTATGTTCGAGTTTCAATTCGTTGTCACTTTGATAAAAAAAAAATGATTTTGAAAATCGACGGTCGTCAATGTCGTGACTTCTCGTGTTTTTCAAGCACGCTTAGCTTCTTAGCACTTGATTAGCTTCCGAAAAATTTTGTATCAAATCCGGCTTTAAACACCGTAAAATTGGTTAAAAACTGCCCTTCTGGGCAAAATGTTTTTAGGCAGAAAAATATATAAAATTTATATTCTAATTCAATTTGACGTAGTTTGTTTTTCATCTCCTGATTTATTGTTAACTGGAATAAGCCGTTTAGTTTTTAGATTTCAGATGGACTGTTTAACCGAATGTCACGAAAAATGTCATCATCTGCCGGCCGCGGATGTTTTTGTTGTTTTTAAAAATAATTTTTGGTGATTTTGTCTAAAAGCTCTTAATGTATGTATCTTTCTGTAAAAAAACGCGTTCCTCTTTCACCAACCGTTTTCCAGAAAAAAATCGGAATTTGTCCATTTTTTTCAGGCCTCTAGATAGATGTAGTCCCTTAAACTTTGTACGTCTCCGGGGCCACTTTTCTCACCTGTTCTTGTCGTTCGCGAAGAAAGTATCCGGGACCCAAATCTTCTCGGCGAAATCACCGCTCAGAGTCAGGACTTCCTCCTCGTGAGAAAATGCCAGTCTCTCGTCCTTCCAGTACTGATTTAAGTACATCGTTATCGTGTAGTCCTTGAATTTATTAACATATTTTGAAAAATCAATTGATATCTCCGATGTTTCCCCCCGACCAACCCGACTCCGAAGTTTCCCTCGCAATTTGCACGGAATTTTCATTGCACTTTTCAAAAATGCTTTATTCATCAATTGAACCACATGAGAAATGTTCAAAGTTCTCTCGCAGTTCGTACATTTCGCTTAACCGGGGAAAACGCACCACTTGGGCTGGAACTGTCATTGCAAGCTGTAATATTTTCACTCGCAATTGAATATTCAATTACAAAACATGCATATTTTTGTCATTCCGAGAATTATTCAATTGGCTAAATAGATACGTCTCGAAATAATCGAGAGCTTCAATGTTTTGAGCAAGCATTCATTTCGTTTCTTTCCACGCATAAAATGTCGAGCAGAAATCGAAAATCTTTCAAGAAAATTCCAAAATTGAAGTTACGCTGCGCCGCAATTTCAAATTTTTTATAATTTTGTTTTTATACGTCATAAAATATCCTCAAAAAATATCTCAAAGGTCAAGTTCGTACCGTTCAGGAATTCATGGCGTTGCTAATAAATGAAAAAAACCTCACTCTAAAAATAGTCAACCAAAAATGGCACTGGTTTTTTTTTACAGTCGGGTGTCAATTTGCCATTAACGAGAATCTCAAATGACTGAGCTTTTCTCTCCACCTGAAGACTTTTCTTCATAGCGTTTTCTTCCTCTCCCTCTTTTCCTCTTTTTCCGTGCTGAATAGTAAGCTCACGTACTCGGTGAGAAAAAATGCCAATAAAAATAAGAGAAAAATGTGATCGAGGTCGCGTCGGGGGGGGGGGGGGCGGAGGGTGTAAAGAGAGCGAGTATGTAAAATCACGAATATATGAGGGGTTCCTTAGCCCCGGGGTTTTTCTTCGCTGCTAATGCTGTTGGGAGCCAGGACGACGAGCCACGAAAGAACGGGCGAGGGGGGCGGGGGTGCGCTCATCTCTCAAGTACAAACTCGAGGACGCACTTAGCTAACCTTTACACGAAAAGATTTTCGAAATACTTGGGGTATGTGTGAAACTCGCGAAAAATGAATATAGCCAATAGAAACGTGTATACATACACAGATGAGGATTGGGGGGGGGGGGGGCACGGGGGCACGTGCCCCCTCCAGATGGTCCGAATTTACTATACAATAAACCCCAGGAGTCCCAGAATAATCACATCTCTTCCCCCCCCCCCCCCCCATACAACCTTCCGTACCCCACACGTGCTCACTCGTGCCCCCAGTAAAAAATTCTGTATCCACGGTTGTATATACACGAATACGCCAGAAAATCTTGTGCTGGAGAAATTCATGGAAACACATCGAATATCCTCGCAAACAAAGGGGCGTATGTTCGTTGAATCGATCACGCCCCCTATCGGTTTTTTCCGCAAGCACGTTGGATGTTTTTCGTTCCTCAAAAAAATCTTTTTTTTTTACAGTCCTTGAACGACTGCGGATTTGAGGAAATTCCGTTCATCCAAACTCACCATATTTACTTCCGATATTGCGTCGAAACTGGCGATCGTGAGGTCCATACCGACCAGCAATGGTTCACCTGCAACAGAGCCGCAACAGTGAAACAAAAAAGGGGACGAGTTCACAGCGGATTGCTTCACGTCGAATGACTGTGGTGTTCGTCTCTACGGTTTTAATTTTTTACCGACTTTTCCAGCGTGTGTCGCCTGTTAGGATTGGCACTAACGATACTGCACTTGTTTTTGCAATCAGTATGGACGGAAATGAGGGAGACATCGAAAATATCGTCATAGCGATCCTATCGTTTATTTTTCATTATTGTAAGAATGCGTAAAGGTTTAGCATTTTCGAATAAGTAAAAATGGGTTTTCACATGATTGATGTATCATTATTTATGTTATTAATTTTGTTACATTATTATTATTTCGATCAATTAATCACACGATTAACATTATGTGAGGTTGCTTGGCACTGTATTTCTTGGGGGACTCGTATAGATATGAAACTAGATTTTATTCAGCCAGGGGTAGGAAGTTTGATCCTTGGTCATGGCGGAAATCGATTTTAGGATCACGGCGTATCGACAATTATATACTACGATTATTATCGATTATAATATGGCAAATGTTGTGGTAAATGATGAATTTATTGCACATGAACATAAAAAAACTGAAAAATTAGTCTTCAAAATTAGTTACAATTAGTAAAAAAAAGTAGTTAAAATTAGTAGTAGTCTTCAAAATTCAAAAGTAGTAGTAAAATTAGTAGAAAAATTAGCAGTCTTCATAATAATAATATTAACATGTCTACCTCAAAAGCGGACTAAAAAGACATATCGAAAAATCAGCCGGAAACCTATTAAAATAGGCTTGAGTTACCTCAGCGGAATTAACATGACAGGCAGAATATAATTATACATATTATTGATACGTGATAAATAATAAAACTCCATGAATTATTGTTTGCATATTTTGCGGCGGCTTTTATTCGAAATAATTGCAAAACATAGCTAGGTTATGTTCGCCAAACGCATCAGCTGTTACTCGCGACGTTGCTAAGCTGTGGGTGCTATTTCGTCGTTCTGACCATTTTCAACCGGAACGTGAAACCTTATTGCAATGCAGTGCTTTAACTACACGGTGAAGATTGATTTTCTTATTTTTTACAATATCTATTATATGTAATCTATCGAATTTCAGTTTTCGAACGGGTTTAGTTGGATACGTGAACAGGAAGACGGTGATCACCGCACTTCCGGTTGACCGTCTCCATAAGACGTCGTGCTTCGGTAACTCAAAGTGCTCGGCTTTGCAATTTTATTACGAAAAAGCTAAACGGTCAAAAGAGCTCAAATTTTGGCAACAGTCGCATAAAGTATTCGTTAATATTATATAAAAATTTCAAAACCGAAAGTTGGATTCGTAGTAATGATCGTACCTCCTTAATTTCCGCCCGAAACAACGCATGAGCGAACAGACACGACATTTTTATACAATTAGTAATACTTAATCAGCGCGGCCTTAAGGAGGTTGGACCGAACCAGTCGAGTCAAATGATGGTTTATGAATTTCTTTTTCAATTAACCTCAAAAAAATGCATACGAGGTATAGATTCATTCTGTAGATATTGACTTTTCACAAAATATATAATTAAAGGACAGAATTATGCATTTTTATATTTTTATTACGTGAATAAGAAAAACTTTTGTGTTACTACCAACTTGAAAAAGTAAAACATCATCGACGATTATTATTTTAAAAAACTGCGTCAGTGAATATTTTATACAACTCGAAATGAATTTTGAGTAATTTATAATTATGCCTACTTATATTGATGTCGCGAGATTGTTTATTATTACCATTAATTAATATCAAGTGCCGCCGAAATACGGCAACTTCGCGAACATTGAGATTGGCAGCAATGATCATCATTCGCCAGCCAAGATTCGTAATCCTTTATCAGACCTTGATGGTTCAATATTGAATGTACAGGGTGCTTGGCGCATGGACGGACACAATTTTTTGGGGGATTGGGGAAGGGCGGTCATTTACTAATTTTCTCACCCTTGGACTCTATCTCCTAAGTGTCACGGTAATTGTGGTATGATTTTTTTTTTCGTTTTTTTTTAACTACTCGAAATTTCGACTTTAGATCGTCATAATTTTTTTTGTTTGTGGTTGTAATAGCATGAAATGACATTCGGTGTAGCTGCAATGTATGTTTATTAAGAATAAACGATTATCCGACACAATTGAATTCAAGGCAATGACTCATTAGCCTTCAAAGTCTTAAAAATGCGTAAATGCATTAAAAACGTCCAGTTCTAAATTCTTTGTAAAAAAACTAAATGCCATTTTGACCTGAGCTTTATTTAAAAAGATCTCTAGTTTATACCCTTTCCAACGATGTGCTACGTGTTATAGAAATAATTTAGAAGTGGAAATTTGTCATACATTTACCCATTTTTACGACTTTGGAACCTGAAGTGTCATTTTCTTGAAACCAATTGTCTCGAATAATTTATTAATAATAAATATACAATGCAGAATACAACAAAAGTTATTTCGTGCTATTAGAGCCACAAACAAAAAAGTTATGACGATTTAAAGACGAAATTTTGAGTAATTATAAAAACAGTGAAAAAAATCATCTCAATTTCCGTGGCACTTAGGACACAGGGTTTACGGGTGAAAAAAAAGCAAATTCGCCCCCCCCCCCTATATCCTCAAATAATTGTGTCAGTCCATGCGCCAAACACCCTGTATGTAGTTTACGGTAGGCAATATGGGTTTTTTCTTCTTCTAAATATTTACCAAGGTTTAGTTTGCGTTAATCCGTTGTTAGAAGTGGCTTATCTTGGTGCTAAATAACCAACAAACATTACATCGTCCGTAGTGTGAACGTCTTGCCAATCAAAACGCACGTAAAATTACATTTATTAAACTATCTTTTATCTCTGGTGTTTTGTGGTGAAAAAATTATTCGAAAAGTCGTCAAGACTCAGTATATTCTCGACAATAACATATGTATGTATATATATATTAAATCTTGGATTGTGGCTAACGCTCCAACCTCCTTAAGACAGAAATAAACGCAATCAAAGATTGTATACAGTATCGACTCGTTGCGAAAGTCCTACTCACGCTACTTGTTTGTTCAAAAAATTCCTCTCAAGCATTCAACTCATATACAGTCTATTCTATTTTCGAAAAAAATTCGAAAAAAAATTTTAATCGTATATACGGTATATTTTCTTTATAGTTGCAATGAATAATTTTAACAACTTTTTCTTCCGAACGAACGCGGCGTGCGCTTCTTGAGCAGACCTTTGAGTGGGATCCGTATGAGAAGAGGATCTGCTTTTCAGCCCGTTAATTGAACGCAATCTGAATAATGCCAAAGGAGCAGCATAGGGTAGTTTTAAAGCGGAATATAATCATTTCTCGGTCGTTGGACCTTTTAATTAAAATCGTTTGATAATCCTGATTGGAGTGCGGCAATAATGAAAAGTTTGCGATTATTATTATCATTATCATTATTAATATTATTATTTATGTATAGCTATTATGATTTTTTTTTAACAACGACCAACTCTGACGTCAAGAAAGAACATCCATTATTTTCGAAAATCATATTAAACGTGGGGGCCTGAATGAGTTCGTATTAAATCTACCGAGAATAATGAACATTTGTTCGTGAATTTTCATCAACAAACATCGAGAACGACGGCTCGTCTATGGTGAATTTCCTCGCACAAATAATTTGGAAGGATCGGATATGCTTAAGCGCGAATCCACTTAAGTCGATGTGGTCTCGGTCCGGGTAAAAAATCGGACGAAGGCGAAAGAAAGCGGAAAGCGATAGCCGCGAAAAGTTCTCGCGTGGCTTTGAATGAGAAATCTTCGCTGAAAGCCGACGACGGTGTATAAAAATGAATCTCGTAACGACGCTTCTTCATCCGTGCATTATGCAACGAGACACCAATTTGAGGGAAAAAAAAGAAAAGAAAAAACATCGTCGCGAATAACGAGGGCCCGGAAGTTGGGGAGGGGCTGAGAAAATGATAAGAGATATAGATCGCGACACACAATAATGCCATTTGATGGAATGGCCATAAATATCGTCCCGTTGCTGTCTCGTTAAGTAATTGGATCTTCTCGATGCATTTCAACGGCCGTCGCAGAGGATATTTATGTTTTATAACGATTGTATTTTTTGTTATTGTTTATATTAGTAAGGATAACGATTTTTTTACTTACCACCAAAATTTGGCCTTAGACGGATATCGTAGCCATCGAGAATACGAGAAATCGTCTGTGTGACATTTTCCAGGCGATCTGACATCGCTGTGCCACCAGAATCTAGATAACCCCTGTAAAAGGATTCAATCATTGTTGTTGAAATCGTTGATCTTATTAGTTTATTTCTTTGGATCGTCACTTTTTTTTACCCGTTTTTTGATTATTGTTATTTTGATTATTCATTATTATTCTTGCGATTGTATCATTATTTAATATTATTACCAAAAGGCAATAAGTCTACGTAAGCGCATATGTAAAACGTATTTCTGTTCCATGCATTTTCAGACTACATGATTAGTTTCGATGTATTACTTGTTATTATCAATATGGTGGAAATTTTCATTGTTTTTATTATTTCTAAATTACTCAATTTATTGTTATTCCAGTGATACCGCGGTTCCGCGCGATTATTATTCAATTCGATGCGCAATATCAGCAACCTTCAAGGGTTCCCGAAAAAAATGACGTTTTCGAGGGGATGTTACATTTTGGGGAAAAAAATTTCGTTCTGGTGAATAAAAATGGATATTAGGAAGTAAATCGCAGCATCGGAAGGAGAATGCGTAAGAAAAGTCGACATTTGGGAGAACCAAACATGTCGGACCTGAGAATGTCTTGCTGTCCAAAAAAACATGAATTTATATTCGCCGGTGATCCGAATCTCGGCTGGTTAATAGCCTTCATTCTTCTGCTTCTCCTGGTGTACATCTTTGCCAAGGCTTATTACAGAAGAAATTATACGAACGTCAGTTTTTTAACCAGCACCGAATCCGATATATTTTTATGAATCGGAGCCCGTTTCTGAGTGGAACAATAACCTCAACGTCGAAAAAATTCTTGTTTGCGGATACCTGTCAGAGGGGATACGGTCAACGGGTTAATGGATAGCACGGTGTCTTACGTAAGTCATTGCTTCTCTAAGCTCGATTACCCGGCAATTGTCAATGATTTTATCATTCTAACGCTCGAATCCATTCAATACATTTTTTATTTTTATAATTCTAACGCTCGACTCCATTGAATACATTTTTTTCCCAAATACCATCAAAAAGCAGACAGGGAATTTTCTCCGACGCTCTTTCGTATTTGCCCTAAAATTGTCAGTGTACTATTGAGTGGACGGCGACTCTCACAAGGAACACCACTGTCCGCCGTCGATTTAGTTGAAATTTATATATGTGATAAAACATTGAAAATTATTAGACACTTTTTTTTATCTGCGAAAGAACAGTTTGGTAAATATTCGGACGTGGGGCTCCTGCTAGAATCAAGCTAATTTTTGTTTGGGCTTGTTTGGCTTTGTTTGAACCCTTGAAGAAAATTAGCCTGATTCTAGCAGCAACCCCACTTTCGAATATTTACCAACAGTTTTAAGGGAGAAAACCACCCCGCAAAGAAACGCGTGTCGAGAGGTGGTTTTGCAGTTTCACCCACAAGCAGTTTACTGACTTGAATGGAACAAAAACTAAAATTCTTCCAATGTAAAGCGATGAAAAATACACTAAAGTTGAAGAATAATTTTAGAAAAATATTAAGGCTTGACGCGCTTTTCTTTGTGGGCCCCTCACTCCTCTTAAAAACGTTTTTCCGCAGATAAAAAAACGTGTCTAATAGTTATCAATGCTGTATCCCATATATGAGTTCCAACAAACTGAAGGCCTTAGGCCATAGTAACTGGTATAAAATCATGTGCGAATTGAACAATTTTTTTTCGTATGAAAAAGTGATTCACTCATAAAATTAATTACACATCTATTCAGCATGAATATCAATAAGCTGTTAAAAAAAAATCCGATGTACAAAATGGCCGACTACTCGAAACTTCTCGAAACAGCGATTTTCCAATTGGCGTGACAAATAACATCAACAATTTTCACTCGATTTACTTCAAATTTAAACGTTATGTTCCTAATTGCATTTCACAGAGAAGTACGTACGGAATTTCTGATTAATCGAAAACTTTTCATTTTATGAGCAGTTTATGAGTAGTTATAACGAAATTTTTCACGGAAAAATCATTTCTTAAGTTCAAATACCTACAACTTTTGAATAAAACAATATTTTTCAAATTCCCTACGTACTTCTCTAGGTATTCAAATGTAGATTGACGAAAATTTTTGTTTTTTGTTCTAGGTAAAAAATTGTGGATGCTAAATGTCACGCCGCGGAGCGCCTAAAAAAAAGATAACAAAAGAAAATATTAGTAGTCGGCCATTTTGTACATGAAAAAAAAAAATATTTTCCAACAGCTTGATATTCATACTAAATAGATATGTAATTAATTTAATTAATCATTGTTTCAAACGAAAAAAACTGTGACCTGTGACTGTGACCTAAGGCCTTAAGTGATGTTCCTTGTCAGTAAAACTTCCCTTCGCTAGGTAGTCGTCGTGCAAGTTTCTGCGCGGCTCGGCGATCGCCCAGCCTGGCCCAAACCAGCGGCTTCTAGTAGAAAAATGGCATAAATTTCATCAAAAGTTCATGCAGAGATAAAACGCTGCTGCTGATCAATTTGAGGCAACCTGAAAAAAATGAAATACGCACCTCCTTTGCTTTGAACGTCGATTGATTCTTAATTACGTTTTCCACTTGAACGCAGGCAAAAATTATTGTATGGAGAATAAAAGAAAAATCGACGTGATTAAAAACGATAAAAATAATAAATGAAGCCCCATTAAACATTAATCATGTAAACTAATCATTCTCAGCATCACACGTAAAAATGAGATTACACTTAATTTTTTTATTCCTAAACTGGAGGATTTTTCAGTACTGGATGAATCCAATAATATAACGGTAATTTAGGAGCGGTCTGCAAGGTGGTGAAATTTCGTATTTCATTCACAGCGAAAGCACACGATACGTCGTGTATCGGTGTCGAACAAAAAAGTCTCATCGTTGAATAAGGACCGTGCGCGTTGTCGTTGCGCGATGAAGTTCTTCCCGACGATAAAGCTGCTTGATCTACGGCGGGGATTCCTGTGTGCTGTGCATTGACTTTCTTTTTATCACTCACCTTCTCATCAGCACCGAGGATGGTCGGGTTGAAATTAAAAATGAAATAAAAAGCGACGTTCGTCCGTTGTCACTTACCAAGCGGTGAGGTGACCCAGATGGACGAGTAGAATCGTCAGGATAAATTCGACAAGGGACGACAACATCCTGCCACCTATTATCACCGACGTACTCTCGCCGTTGCGTCACTCAGCAACATCCAATATCCTCATCTCAATGGACTTTCACGCGCGCCAATCTCGCGCCTCGACATCTCAAAACGATGCTGCCTGAAGCATTTTTTTTGCCTTCGATAAGTGTTTTCAGTTTTTTTAACGCTATTTCGCGCTTATTTTCAAATGGAAAGCCCCTATCGGACAATGATCGATACTCGCACCGATTTTTCGATAGACATTTCGAGGTTGGAATATTACAAACTCATTAGACGAGTCTCGGAAAAAAGTTTTCCCAGCTTTTCCACACGTTAATTCCACAATGAAAAAAAAAAACAAAAAATATCAATAAATAACATTGAGCATCACATTTTTCATCGTTTCGACTTTCACGAGCTCCATCGTGAGTCCGACTTTTCCAACGAATCGTAATCGAGAAGCTAACGCGAAATATCCAGCGTGAAAAAATAAATAAAACACGAGTAAACAAAGCCCCAGATTACGAACTTCGCCCTCCCATTTTTCGCGATAATTGTGTTCAATTGAAACGAATTAAAAATAATAATAATTCGGATGTATGTTCGAGTTCTACGTGAAAAGCATCGCCGGTCGTACAATGAGGACTTTTCCTCTGCACCTAATCCTTGATCCGAATAACCACGTTGATTACTGATCATTTTTCAATGGACCAAATGTGCATTTGCAAAAATGAATAAAATCGCGATAAGTGAATACGACGATGGATTAGCCAATAAATATCGCGCTTGAGTTCGTACGTCAACTAAACGAACGTCCCGCCGGCAGATACCTGATGAATGTGAAACAAATGTCACGTTGTCCAGGCAAAAATCTGACGAGAATAGGCGATCGTCGAGGAAGTCGTCCCGTCACTGATATCGCCGAACATTCGTTTCTCCTTGTTCCCCCCCCCCTCCCCCCAAGGCGCACACTTTCGACCCTTCGATTCTATTATCGTCGTCTCGTCTCGCGATAACGAGTTGACGAACGATTTTTTCTCACTGTTCTACATTGCGTTACGGTAACGAGAAACGAGCAGCTCGCGTGGGTTCTTGTCATGTCCCGGGGCAGATACAGCAGCATTTTATCCCTTCGCAGAGCACGCACCGTGTATCATCTGTACTATTCGTTTACTCGGAGCACGAAACGAACGGTCGGTATCGTCGAACGTCGAGAACCGAAGGTGTCACATGCACGTACGTTTGTACATATTCACATTGTTGTGTACACATTCGCGGACTCAAACGTACGGAAAAAAGGACTGGATTTTCTTCACGGAGCAGGAATCAATGAATTACGTGTTTTCGCTCGGTTATTCTTCTTCAACGAGTTTGAACGATGCATAAGAAAACACACAGGCACGAAAGAGCAGATGTATTTACGACGGTAACGTCTTCTATCGAGGGTCGCATCCCTTTCACGATAGAACCGGGTGAGTATGTTCGGGGATCTCTCCCCTCGTTCTACCCCTCGAATTTCCTTCCACCCCTCTGTACGACATCCTCGGCTTTCCTCTTGCCAATCTTCACTCCTCCTCGCCGCCCCCCTCCCTCTGTGCCTCAACCGATAGCTCGCCTCGGTCTCTCTTCGTCTCGCGAAAACCCTAATGGAAAACCCTCGCCCGTGGGAGAGGGCGCGCTGAAATGGGGCTAACGGTGCGCGGGCGCGAAATACACCGTTGGATCCCGAATCGTCACGAGGGTGACCGAGCTGACTCGACGACCCAAAAATCATGTACGTGAGCTATGTAATCAATTTCACACACACACACACATACACATACACATACACGCACACACACGCACGCACGCACGCACACACACACACACACACACACACACACACACACACACACACACACACACACACACACACACACACACACACACACACACACACACACGCACGCACGCACGCACGCACGCACGCACGCACGCACGCACGCACGCACGCACGCACGCACGCACGCACGCGCGCGCACACACACACACACACACACACACACACACACACACAAAAGCACCCGCACGCACGCACGCACGCACACACGCACGCACACACACACACACAAAAGCACCCGCACGCACGCACGCACGCACACACGCACGCACGCACACACGCACGCACGCACACACGCACGTACGCACACACACACACACACACATATGCACCTATAGTATTTATCACCGTTTAGCCTCTCTCTTTGGATTTGTCCGGCAATGCTTATAGAAATCCATAGGGTAGATTAGGATTAGGGGGGGGGGACAATTCTGATTCTACGGACCGTTACACTGAGGTATCAGACACATTTATTTTCCAAATATTTCCAAACAAACCCAAATATTTACGTTACTATCGCCGTTACATGAGCTTTGAAGGAAATACACAAATAAAAGGGGGCCTAACTATCTTGAAATGAGTACTACAATCTTAATTCCAGATGCAATAGTTACCTAACAAGATTCATTTCGAAACAAGGCTGCGTCTGCTTAAACCGACCCTGGTATGGGGGTCACTTGTAACAGACATGAAAAGCTAAAGACAAAATGTTTTTAACGTAGTTTTATTATAGATCAATTATGGAAAAAAGGATTTTATTATGTTATGGCTAACACGGCACACTTTGTATAATGTTTTAGCATCAATCAACAATAGACTAATAGCTGACACAACATTCGAGCCCTCTCCTAACCAGAAAGTAACCCACCGTGGAACGAAAACCAACTTAGATAAAATAAAACTTTTCTTAATGACAAAGAGAAGTCACAAACATGAAATGAAGCGTCTTTGCTAGCACATATTGGGAAATGAAATCTAATCAATAGAACTTAGAGCATTTTTACGGCTCAATGGAAAGTAAACACTTTTGAAATTGAAGTTTGGTGGATTGCGTCACAGGAAGGATCAATCTGACTAACAATTAGGCATTAGAAGTTTGGACTACCGTCTTTGCTTTCTTCGTGAGCCTGAAGTTAGCAGGATGTGTATTGTTTGCATTTTTCTCTTGGATGGCTCCCTATATAAGGTGCTACACAAACATGGCGAGATACTCCTCTTTTTCTGATAATTCACATGAGGTGTTGATATTCTTCCTGTTATTTGCTTTAGTCTTATGTCATCTAGAAAATCAAACAAAAAATGATACGATGTTACAACTCTACCCACAAAAATTGTTTGAACCGTACCGACTGCCCTTTTTAGTCGAAAATAATTCACAGTGTTGAAGCCAGCTATCATACACCAATACTAATCACGTTCTTTTAGCTGTTAAGGTTCCTTTTATTAGCATAAGAAAACTCAATACTGTACATCGAATATCAACAGAGTATTTGGGGGAAAAGTCGGGTCAAAAATACTCACATTCATTTTAAAAGTATGTGGCTTCCGGGTGGACGTCGTGTTGAGGATCAGCGTTATGTCGGCGTTACGAAAACGTTACACTCCGCATTATCAGGGCTGAGAGCTCCGATACCGAAGCATTCGTGTCTCAGGTATTCCATATATAGTTGCAGTCATCGTTTCAGCCACATCAGCCAATCGGATGTTTTTAATTAAACAGCTGGTCACTTAAAAAACAGGGATGACGGTGTGCTAAATAGGATTGACGTGATATCCGTCTCCCTTCAGATTGTCCCGATGTTTTCGGACTTCCAGACCCTCGCGGTGTTTCCTGGAAAAATAGCTGTTCAATGGGTTCGACAAAGGCCAAGGACTTTGCCTTTGTCGAATTAACAGTTTCCATCCAATGTTCGGCCAGAACTGATTCTGCAATAGGGCCATATTTGATAAACCTTTGGTGATCTTTGGTCCATGTAGTGATCTTCCTCCCGGTTTCTCCTATGTAAACTTTACGGCATGAGCAGGTTGTCTATCGTAACCCTCCTGGTGCTATTAATGGTGGTCTTTGGTGTTTCGCACTCGGAGGCACTTGTGCTAACTTCTTCTGAGGTTTGACGATGACTCGCACGTTATGTTCCAAGGACCCTACCTACGCGATCGGTGATACTCTGGAGATAAGTTGTTGCTTCTACTTGTCCTCCAATTCTCCTCATCTTCAGGTGCTGTCACGGTTTTCTCATCTGCTATTTTTCTTTTTGGATGTTTCATCGTTCTTTCGATGTTGCCTGGCTTGTAGCTATCATCTCCTTAAGCTTTTCATAGGTGTTCTAGTTCATCCTCCAGAAAGTCTGATTCGGAGATGACATGACATTTCTATGTACATGTTAGTGTCCTCAAGCAGGTTCATGATTTTACTGTCATGAAGGTAAAAGTTCATGATTTTACATGATTTTACTGTCCGTCTTGTCCATGATGACAGTAGCATTCCCTTTATCAGCCAGTAGTATCAAGATGTCCTTTTTTTCTCCAAATTATGAAGAGCAAGGTCTTCTTCCTGGTTGATATTTTGCTTAGGAAGTTTTTCCTTATGTAGAATATTTGTTATCAGTTTCCTGATGTCGTTGCTGATATTCAGTAGGAGACGATAGATGGCCTTTTCCACCTGACTGATAATTTCTCTGGTCAGAATTTCTGTTGGTGTGATGGCGAAATTGTGCTCTTTTGCGCGGACTGATGCGTTTTACTGTGTGGGTTAGGATGAGCTGTTTCGTCTGTGGACTTAGTTTCCTGAATTGCTGTATTTGATTCTTGAGCCTCAGGTCTGCACAGTGGATGGCTTGTTCGTGGGTAACACCGTCAGGGTCTTCCCACAGCTGTGATTCCAAGGATATAGAGATGCGTAGGTGGAGTTTAAAGAGTTCGCTTTTTTCCCTTTTGCACTCCTCACACTTCGTCTACTAGGTTGCCCGTTATTCTCCTTGATTCAACCGTACCCCATTACAAACATGCCCAGTCTACTCTACCAATAAAAAGTACACGAGTATTGCTCGAATGTTCACTTGAGGCAAAGCAGTAGAGGACCTATACTGAGCATTCCTGAGTACTTTGAGTAGTTGCGTGAGGATCACTGTATCGATTACTTAAGACCAAGCATTGAAAGACCAGTAACCGTGGAGGCATGGTCATAGGGGTTCAATGGGATTCTCATACTTGTCTGCAGAGGGATCAGAGGATTAAACAACTATAAAACTTAGTCTCAAATTTTTTCTATGCTTTTGTTATATTTTGTATTTGTTTTGTATATAGCTTTTGTATTTGTCCAAATGTGCAAATTACTTTTTAATTTTGGATTTCACATGTCAGCTTCTACTCCTGCAGAAATTTGTTGGGGAGTCCCTAGAGCCTACGGAATCCCAACAGGGATTTAATAGGGCCACCGCACTTAGGAAGTCTACATTGGAATCCAAGTGGATTGCGCATTATTTTCCGATTGACGTCGTTTGAGCATTTTTCGCTTGAAATTATCAACTGGAGATCGTTGGATCTCCCAAAAAAATATCCTTTCGTGACCCCGTGCACAAATTGGTTGACGTGCCCCAAGATGCACACACAATTCTGTAGGGATTTGTTAGGGACACCGCATATAGGGAGTCCGTATTGGGGCCCAATTACATTGTGCACCGTTCAACGAATGCCGCTTGAGAATTCTCACCATGTTTGAATCGATAATATAGAAAAATCATCCCAAAAAACCTCGGCGTGTTGAAACATAACCTGCACGCTTCATAAGCACGTAAATGCGTGGTGATATTATGTCAAAGTGCACTAAATAAACAACCAACAAAAATTCCAGCGGACCTTCAGTGATGTGATTCGAAATGATCTTAAAGAAATACTTTTTATAGCGATGTGTACGTTTTTAAGGTAAGACACCACCGTGACCGGCCGAAAAAGGTCGTTTTTACCGATTTTTTTATTCTCTACCGGATTGTTTATGTGGGATTGGGAAAAAAGGTATCTTAACATACATTAAACTAATTTTTTATTTTGATTTTGTTAAATATAAAATTACACGAATATTAAAAAAAATGGTTTTCTCGCAACCATGTTATTGAAATCGGCACGTAGCAGGACGTGAAAATTTTTCGTCCAAACGACTTGAAATTGAAACTGTAGCTTCTTAGATTGCTTTAACAGTGAAGTACGAGTGATTTTTTTCGATGAATTGAAAATTGTACAAAATATATCACTTTTGATATGAAAATTATGGTCGAAAAAACGATCCATTTTTCAAGTCGGCTCTATTTTGTTGTTTTATTTAAATTTTTTAAGTTTTATTTTAATTTAATTAATATAATTAACGAAAATATTTCACTGTTAGTATAAATTAATCTCTTAGATAAATTAATGCGCTAATATATCTATGTAGATCGTAGCGTGCTACGACGGTCTCCACTTTATAGACACGTTCCACAAATGATTTACGTCTTCACCATAAGATTATCATAATTTTGTTCGTATTGTCACTTTTCGTAAGATCTTGTAACAGTTTATACTCATAACAAGTGTTAATGTTAACCATATAAATAGTATAAACTTGCACTGAGAAAAATGTCCATAGTATTTACAAAAAACGCCCATGGTAAAAGTGGGAATAGTAAAATTCATATAGCTTATTGTTACCGCAACCGTAATATGTTTAACACAACTATAAGCGTCTATCTAATCATGCCGTTTTGGTAGTGTGCTTTTTTTATCTTGTATCCCTGAAATAACTATTAACTATTGTGAAAGACTTTACAATATCGATATAGTTAATTCAGTTAATATTTTTACAATAGTTAGTAGTTTTTTTCGGGGATAACAGATAGTATTATATTTTTCGCCTATAGTTGTGTTAACGATATTATGATTACGGTGCCAATAAACTATACAGGATTTTACTATCCTCTCTCTTGACATGGGCGTCTTTCATAAATACCATATACTTTGCTTTCAGTGCAGCATTAGTATTTGTACGCCGATTTTGTGATACAGCTGAATTAACGATGTTGATATTGTAAAGCTTTTTATAATGGTGTATAGTAATTTTGGAGATACTAGATCGTCAAACACGCCACCAAAGTCGCATGTTTACGTATACTTTTAGCTTATAGTTGTGTTATCCATATTATAATTGCGGTGACAATAAACTATAGGGAATTCGACTATACTCTCTTTTACCATGCGCGTTTTTTGTAAATACTTTACACTTTTCTCTCAGTGTACTTCAATATATACCCAATAAGACCTAAAAGTTCTTATGATCATATGCCTTATTCATTTCTTTAAAAAAAATTCCAAAGAAAACGGTCAAAAATGGGCATTTATCGTGGTGTCCTACCTCAAGATAAGATTCATCCTGTTTCAAGATCCACTCATCTATCAAGAAACCTGTTGGATTCTTTTCGATAGCATGGGAATCCTGTAGAATTCAAGTTGGATTCGTACATGGGATTTCAATGAGGAATCTCGATAACAATCCAATCCACGTGACGTTTTTGTATGGGAATCCAATGCGATGAGTCATTGGAACCCCATCAGGAGGTAGGGAAAAGTATGGGAATTCAATTGTATCCCTACGAAAACGTCTGCACGGCAGTCCTGGATTCACCAATAGGCTCTATAGGCAGCTGCCTAGGGGCGGCAAACTTTCGAGGGCGGCGGATTTTAGAGGCTCCTAAAAATGCCTAGGTGCATATTAGTGATTAAGGTAGGAGGGACGGCACAAAGTCAAGTGGCCTATACTTAAGAAAAGCATAAATCAGGCACTGCTGCACAGGTACTCGTCCTTCAATGCTTGGTGTTGACTAATCGATACAGTGATCCTCGCGCAACTACTCAAAGTAATTAGGAATGCTCTCTATTGCATGGTCTTCTAGTGCTTCGCTTTGCATGATCAATCGAGCAATACTCGTTCAGTTATTCGAAGTAATTTGAAGCGCTTTCGTACTTGCATTGCTCAATTGGTTAATTGAAAAAACAATACTTCCTTGTTCTTCTCACTACATCGGAAGTCGTGGCTGTTGGATTTGGAATAACTACAGGAAAAAACCAAGTCTGCGTGTCTCTTACTTTGTGAATTGAGTATGTGTTTATTATGAAATATGTCGAGACCGAAATCAACTGGAAAAAGTTAGTTGGAACGACTGCGTTGAAGCAACCGAAACGAGTCCTATAGGTATAAACATGTCGCGAGATTCCGTCGAATTTTCCAGTTCCTCTACCTACGTCATCATCGTCTTTCGATCTCGAGGGCGCAGCTTCCGGTCCTCGTAATTGGAAAGCTCCCGATCTATACGCGATTGAGCCTAGTAGATGCGCTTCTTCGAGCCCCTGTTTCCGGAATCTCTGCCGAGCAAACGGCTTGCTCAATTTATGAGTGAAAAAAGGCGAGTCCTCATCAACGACACGTCGACCTCGTAATTGGAGGAAGAGAGACGAAATGCGCCGTGCTGTGTCACGACTTATCGATATATGTAGTTCTTTCATACGACTATACCTCCTGCTCGGTACATGAATTTCATGTCATTTCCGGAAGAGTCTCGACACTCTCTTCCGACACAGACGTGCTAGAAATCGATATTTGTGATTTTCATCGTTTCACGTTGGAGCCGCTTTATGTTTCGTTGCAGGAGCGTGAACCCGGGACGAACTCAAGTTACTTCATTGTTAACACCATGAAGAGAATTAATATTAAATGTGGTTACTATATTTGTGCATATAAAAAATACATAAATATATATAATGCAAAATTTTCATTATTATTATTGTTATTATTATTATTATTATTAATAATATCTATATGGGTAAAGAACGGTTCATCAAACAACCTTTATTTGAATAACAATAAGAAGACATATATGCGAGTGTGGTGTCTGTAATAATGCATATCAACTATGCCTACACGTGTATTCAATAACCTAAAATCAAATATGTTGATAATATGCATTCTATTATTATTATTATGTTATAGTATCTTATAGTATTGGCTCCGTGCAGAGTACAGCGTGTGGGTAATGAAATCGAACGCAGCACCCGCAGTGGACAAAAATGGCAATAAACTGGGCTATTTATTTGTCCAAACTGTATGAACGTAAAACGAGATTTTTGCAATCAATTCAAAATATTGTTCCATTGAAAATGGGGCATGGAAGTTAGTGTGTTATAAAGTGCGAAAATTCCGGAAGGGATAGTAAATGCAAATTTCATCGTTTCCCCACGGCTAGTTGAAAGTTAGAACAGCACAACAAATGGATAGTTGCAATTTTACCGTTGAAGCAGTTTTGTAAGCCGTCGAAGAAGTAAAGGTTTGCCTTATGACACGAGTTCCAATTAGTAAAGTTCGGTCATGTTTTGTCCTTAACCCTTCTACGTCTCTGACATTCGGCAGATACCAACTTTGAGACCAGCCAAGATTGAGTTTGAGGTTGGAAATTAATATTGCGACTTAAACTGTCGAAGCCGGTCTTTGGAATTATGCTCGTTTCGGTCTGAAAACAAAATCTCATTTATTGTAATATCAAGTTGTGAAGCAACAATATATGTTTGTTGAATTTTAATAAAAGTAATTATATATCATCATTTTTTTATTTTGTAACAAAATTACACGTAGACAAAGATTTATATTTTATGGTAATTGTACGTACCTTTTTTACTGTACTGAAAGGAAATGCCTGTTGCCGTCTTTGTCCTGACAAACTGATTCAATGCAAACAAAATAAATGCAATTGAGGCGCGATTTTTATTTTTGTCATTTGATCATCACAATGTCACAACTGATAACAATGTGATAAATGTACATTATAAAAATATATTAGAAAAAAAACTGTTCAAATGAATCGCCGACACATGTGGATGGATGGCCGGCTTCGGCTCCGGCGGTAGATCGAGTTAAGGGGTTATGCCTAGTTCTAGAAGTCAAAACCTTACTTTTTGCAGAAATAATATATTTTGACAGTATATCATCCTGTAATGTTCCTTGAAAATTTCAAGATGATCGGATCAAGATTGCTCGATTTATAGGCTGTTATGCTGACGCCCCTCGGAATGCTCGGAGCGTCGTTCGAAACTTTAAAATCTTTTGCTTCGATAGTACATTGTTAAAGTGGGTGAGCAAAACATTTCAAAAAAGCTTCGATCTTTCTAAATTTTTTAGGGCTTTTTATAAATGGAAAAATATAGTATTTGATCAAAGGATTCTTTTCCGATGTATGTATACTTTCGATTTGATGAATGAAAAATGCCCATTTTTTGGTAAAAATCAAGACTCCTACTTCGGAAACACGCCATTTTTTTGAAAACCTGATATTTAGAAAATTCCTTCGATTAATCATAGGATAAACTAATATAGTAACGAAATCTGTTTTTTTTATTTTTTTTTATTAGATTACCTGGTTCCTAAGGGCATTGCAGAAGACGTTTTGGAGACGTGCATCCTGAACATCGGCTATAATTAAATTTTTTACACAAACAAAATTGCAGAGTGTTCTTCGAATGATATAATACTATTATATCATTTGATATAATAGTATTATATTGATATTTGATATAATTGTATTATATCAAATTGATTATATCAAATTGTATTATATCAAATTGATATAATAGTATTATATTGATATTTGATATAATACATCATTTGATAATGATCAAATACCTCATTTTTGTACACATTCATCACGGTTTTGTGAAAAAAAAATTGTGAACCAGAGAATCAAAAGAATATGGGGCAAGCGAAGTGCGGGCAGGGATTGATATGAAAGGGTTAAATTGAGAAGGATAGTAGTAAAAACCCGCAAGGGTATATCGTCGGAACTCCTATATATATATATACATATCGATTAAGTTTTCAAATATAGTTTATATGAATCATAATATTCCGGAGGTTCATGTTTTTTAATGAACTTTTTAATATCGAAAGCGATAATTTTTCAGCTCTCACTAGTGAAAAATAAATCCGGGCATTCAATCACTCGCCATCACGTTCATGCATCGAGGATCCGTCTCACTCGACCATCATGGCCAATCAAATAGAATCAATTAATACCGTCTATTTACTCGATTCCCTGCGATGATGACTATGCGGCATTTAAGTATGCAGACGAGAGTGCCGCCTGAACGAGACTCACAGAGTAACGGAGATGGTTTGAAATTTTACGAAAGTATATACCAATGCACATCAACGGGTCCAATTTGATTCGACGGCGTGTCTGATCGAAACTGAACTTTTCTACTGGATATATCTGCCTGAAGAAGCTATCGCGGATGTGTCGAAATGAAATTCTACGCACATGATCTAAGATTCTCTAGCCTTCGCTCGTTCGCTTTAAGTGGACTGCGTGTTTTTTCTTCCAATTTTTCACTAATTTACTGCATCGGGTCATTTTATTTAAATGATGTTTTTTTACGCTCCAATAATACGAGCCTGTACATGATTTACGTTTTCTCGCCCTCGCCTGTGTTGAAATTTCGCGGAAATTTCCTTTATGAAGAATTTCATAGAAATACCATGATTAGTGGGAATTTTTTATTTATTATTAGACGAAAAATGGTGGGAATTTATTGTCCCAATGGTTTTGTCTTTCGTCGTGAATTTACTATTCACAATAGCTCGATCTGTACAATCATTGAAGAAATTGCACTCCACCCACATATCCAGAGGTAGACGCACACGTGCACGTACACAAATTTTCTTTTCTCACTCGACAGGCAGAAAAGCCTTAATAATTCCGGTCCATTGGCCGAAAGATTTTTTTCGCTCCTGGTCGCTAGTTTACTTCGGTAGTTCAAGGTGGCTGCACCACGTGAAAACGGAACGCCACTTTGCTTCAATCCTATCGGAAAATCCCCCACGCGAACGAGACCAAAACTTTTGCCGAAGGGAACAATCCAAAGGGTCATAGATATAGTCCAAGGCAGTCCTTTACTTTCCGGACGCCTGACATTTCTTCTCCACTCTCTTTCAACCCTCTGGTCCTCCCTTCCTCCCTCCCTCCCCCTCTCTCTCGCTCTCTTTTGCTCTCTCTCTTTCTCTCTCACTTTCACTCTATGAATTCCATTACAATAGTGGATCGCTATCAAATATTCCACGAAGAATCATACACTGAAGTTATTGGCAACGGACTGAGAATTGTGTTTTAGCGAGTGAGTACTTCGACGTCAATCTTTTTGGCATATACATACGTTGTAAATGTTTGTTGTTTGTTCGATCGTTTTTTCCTCCTCCATAGAACGAAATGCGGCCACGATTCCATCGAAAAAAGATCAGAATGCTTCGTTCAGAAGGAATTTCACTGACGATCATTCTGAGGACGTTAAAAATCGCTAACTTTTAATCGCAAATAAAACTTTTATTCATCCAGAAGTGTGCCACATCTCCCGAAAAAAAATGATTATTCTGATCGAAGGTTCGAAAGTTCAATCGATACCACAGCGAACCAGCCGATTTGGTGTCACAAAACTGTATATTTTTGATAAATCTTATCTCTACACTGATCGCATTTCAACACTTAACGGGACTAGGCCAAGAAAAATCTCGATTTTTTTTGTTTTTTCTTCTGTATTCTGTTACTACAATCTCTTCTAAACATTTTGACGCAAAGAAAACTGAAAAATTCGCGAAACGGAACTCAAGAGAGCAATAAAACTCTAATACTCCGCTAACGATGAAGTAACTGACGATGAAGTATTGTCGAATGGGGTAGAATATCCATAAGTCGAATATCCATAAGTACCAATATCCATAAGTGAATATGCATAAGTCGAATATCCATAAGTACGAATATCCATAAATTAGTATAGAGTAGAATTGAGTGCCAAAAACAAACCCAAACAAACTCACTTCTACTCTATACTCACTTGGGATATTCGACTTATGGATATTCGACGTATGGATATTCATACTTATGTATATTCGGACTTATGGATATTCGACTTATGGATATTCGACTTCTGGATATGCGTACGTATGGATATTCGACCTATGGATATTCGACTTATGGATATTCGTACTTATGGATTTTCGTACTTATGAATATTCGTACTTATGGATATGCGTACTTATGGATATTCGTACTTATGGATATCCGTACTTATGGATATTCGTACTTATGGATATTCGACGTATTGATATTCGACTTATGGATATTCATACTTATGTATATTCGGACTTGTGGATATTCGACTTATGGATATTCGACTTATGGATATTCGACTTATGGATATTCGAGTTATGGATATTAGACTTCTGGACATTCGTACTTATGGATATTCGTACTTATGGATATTCGTACCCATGGATATTCGTACTTATGAATATTCACTTATGGATATTCGACGACAGTGGTATTGTCGAGATACATGGAAAATTATACGCAAAATTCAAACGAATTATTCCATTCGACTGTGTGGAAAACTGCTTCGACAGCATCATTCACCGGGGTTGATATCGTTGCCGTCGCAAAAACTACGGGAACTTTCTTATTTAATGACGGTTCTATTCGTTTGCTCTATGTTAGGAAAGAACTACGCTTAGAGTACTGAGCGCGCGCGATTGAAATGTGCAAGTTGCGTGACCAGGAACGCTCGTTGGATGCAGACAAGAGATCGCAAGCATCGACAAAAGAAGCCAGGGTGAAAAAAGACCTACGTTTCGCGATTGCTGCCAGAGAAAAATCTGAACTCGAAAAGTCCTTCTACAGTGCTGACAATTTTTAATGTACGCGAGTTTCAATTTTTCTGTCGTGGTACTGCACGAGAACTTAAATGGGTTTTTATCGAAACAGCATTTTGTAGTAGTTTTCGCCGCTTTAACTCACGAATGATTAAAGATATCGCCTTGATTTTTTTTTAAAGAAAGATATCAATTTTCTCTACAAAATTAACCGACGCCTACGTAAAAAAATCAGTTTATTATTATTGTTATTACAGCAAATGGCAACCGTTTTCCGATGTTTTTCAAATTTTAGCCGCCATGTTTCTAATTTTTATGTTTTTTTAAACAATTTAGGATCAGTTTGTGGAGGACCATCCCGTGTTTGGGAATCGCCGAAAGCTGGCAATGAGGGAGCAGTGCATGACACGCGTTGTCTTCTTTATCCGCCCATATTTCCCTTAAATATTTATATTGTTGAAACCTCAACCACTGAATTTAATAACCAAAAGTCCGATACAAACGTGGCAAAAAATAAAATATATGTATGTTGTTACGGTTTTTCAAAAATGACATTTGAATTTTATCCCATTTTCGGTATTTTCTTCCTTGCCTAGTCCCTTTAATATTGATATTCTACGTAAGAACACGGAAATATGACATATTTTTATAAAATATAGTTTTATGGAAAAATGTAGGTTTCGTTAAATGTTTTTACATTGAGGAAGCGTCTTTTTCGTGATTTTCTTTAGTGTGACTTATCGAAGCAGCCACGCATCAAACTCCAAACTTTATAGGCCATCATGTGTGTCCCCCTCATCTTCCCTCATACCTATCTTCCATGATTTATATGCCTTCGTGAAAGCGTTCTCTTTACTCTTCACTGAAGGTGCCAAGATTTTTTGCGGATGTATCTTGATCCTTTATTTCTATCCCGAAATAAAGAAAGCATGTTTCATGAAATCTGCAATCGTTATTTTAAAAATGTTTGCATAACACACTCTCCCCACATATAATATAACAAAATTCATTAGGGTAGTTGGAACAAGCTGGTTTCCGCTTTGCTGCCGTCGACAGATCACTGAATTAATTTGTACCAGCGAATAATGAAAAAAAAATAATCAAAAAAATGTCCTAAATGAACTACTAATGAAGCTACTATAAAATAAAAGTTCGTTTGAAAACCCTCAGCAGTAATTTGAAATATAGGTTGGTATAGGTCTCACCAGGAGTCACTACATAAAAAATCATACGAATTTTTTCGACACCAAGAATTTTTTTCTTGTCAATAAATGTTGAAGCCAAAGTTACGAATGTTTTCTTTTCCGAAATAATCCCACGACTGAATCGTAGGTCGACCAATAATACTTCGCATTGATCTTTCCTTTGACAAAATCATTCTAAATATTAACATCGAATCTGCGCCAAAAGCAATATTTTTTTTCGTCAGCTCTAAACGTTTTTTTCAACATTTCTACATTTTTATTCCCTCTTTGAAGCGATTGCAAATTAAACCCTGGCAATGACGCTTGTAGTACCAAAAGCGAAAAAAGATCATCAACCGATCGATTTAATTTTGTACTCTGCTGTCGAACTTTTCGAAAGATCAGCGCACGTTCGACTTCATCGTGACGTCACGCGGGAGGTGAAAATCCGTCGTCTGCAGTACGTACGTGTGCAACACACATATGTACAATAATACGCGTTCACACGTACACGTATATAATTCTTGCGATGAGAAGATATTTCGGAGCTTGCGCGAACGGCGTCTGGTTGCGCGGTCCACGAGAGAGGCTCCCGTTTAAAGGGTGGCAAGGGGGCGTGCGGTGGGTGGCATTGTGAATTGCGGGTTGGCGAAAAGGTGGGAGGAAGCGAGACCACGCGGGATCTGACGCTTCGGAATGGTTCGTCGACGTCGACTCGCGTCTCGACTCACTACCGGTGCGTTACGAATATATACTCTCGTAAGATTTCATTGACTGTGGAAGATAAGAAGACCCGCGATAGACCGAGCACATCCAACTTCAGGCCGGGGGGGGGAAACATGACGGGTGCAGTTCTGTTGTCCATGTAAGTACGACGGAAAAACAATTAAATCCGTAACTCCGGTGGAAAAAAAAGTTTGTTTGGAAAATTAAGTCGCATTTTGGCTCGTAAATTGGTCGGAAAAAAAGCTTCTTCGCATTAAGGGAAAATAAATGATTGTTGAAAATTATACTGTACGGGCTCGAATAGTAATTAAAAAATGGAAATTAAAAGCAGTAAATTAACTGATGGAATTAACGATCATAGAAAAGAGTGCAGTAAAATCCATGTCCGACGGATAGAAAATTAAGGATGTTGAGTCCCAACTCGCAAATGATGATAAAATTTGGTATGTTTTTGTATGAAGCATTTCGGAGGTCGTGTAAAAATTTCACGACAATTAGGAAGCTCGTTATTGAACAATTAACATTCAGAAATTAAATGTTGTTTTATGGAAAATGATGTAACTATGCAATAAGTATTTTTTTTTACCACTCAATTTTATAATATCTACAATATACTGAAAGCAACGGAAACAAAATGAAGTTTATTGATTAATTTTTTTTATTTATTTTAAAAATTGTTCTTAACAAAATGTTAATTTTTTAATAACGAGCTTCCTAATCGTCGTAAAATTTTAACACGACCTCTTAAATACTTCATACAAAAACATACCAATATTTCAGAATTTTCTTATCATTTTTTATTTCAACCCTTAAGGAGGATAAAGTAATGATGATAGAATTCTGAAAATGTTGTATGTTTTTACATGAAGTATTCAGGAGGTCGTGTAAAAATTTCATGACGATTAAGAAGCTATTTATTTAACAATTAACATTAACATGTTTCATAGGGTCTCAACATCCTTAAATCGTCGTATCGGTAATGAACATTAATTCGTTACGAAAAAAAAGATATAAAAAATAATATCACAATAACCATTTGTATATAGAGGGTGACAATTACGAGGAAGCCATGTGCACTTTAAGGGTCTGGCCCGGAGCTCTTGCTATCCAGAAAAATATTACATTAATAGTATTTTTAGCCCTCTTCGAAAAAAAAAATACAGCGTACTTTTGTGATGAGTAGAATGTGCCGGAAAAAAATTACCATCCCGGAAAAAAAATAAACCTTCCATTTTAAGTTCAACAGAATGAAGATAATTAAATAACGAGTGCAAAGCACTTTTGACTTTTTTATGGTATTAAAATCCATTCATCCGCTTGAAAATGCATCTTCGATCATTTTTTTCTCGACGCCGGAATGCACAAAGAAAGTTCTTCAGGAGTAATTCGTATTCATTAGTTAATTATCTGCATTCTGATGTACTCAAAATGGAATTTCGATTTTTTTGCAGATTGCTCAATTCTTCCTGGCAAATCCTACATCCCAAAAGTACGCTATATGTTTTGTAAAAATGACTTGAAGGACCATTAAAAATCGAATTTTTCTCAGTCGCAAAATCTCCACGCCCTTAAAAACGACTGGCCACCTCATAATCGTCACCCTGCGCATATATATGAAAATAGGCGGCGACTTTAAAGCTTCAAATTCAAATAAATTCAATATAAATTCAAATTACAATGAAAATTCAAATTTCTCGGCACAATTATCGTTTCCTGAGCATTGCAATGCCGTCATACGTTAGGCGTATATAAATTAATAGTAAATTTCCGTATACTGAAATGATATACAGCGATACTCCCGTAGTTAATTGACTACCACTCGGTGCTTTGACCGCGTATATAAACATATATATGCGTTTATTAATACGCGCATACACATAGAATACATATATTTATATTGAGAGACGAGGGCAGGGGCAATACGAATAATAGCCGGAGGATAAGCGAGACATATGTGATGTGAGCACGGTGACAGTTGAGAGTGACGTGATCTCCGGGAGCTCCGCGGGTCTTGACTGGCATCCTGCTGTAACACTCTCATCTCTTCAGCTCTCCATATATACGCTATGGGACTCACCAACTTGTATCCGCAAATCAACTATCATCTGTGATAACCGCAGAATACGTACATTTGCTGAAATCCATGTCTCGACAAATATATATATATATATATTGATAGTTTGATCGTTGTATGCATCATAACGAATGGAATCAAATATTAATTAAGCTCTCGGTATAGGTTTCGATGACAATTATTCGATAAAGTGATAGATCCCTATTTGCCTCCTCCATCTATTCGGTATACCGATTCGCACAGCAGACATCATACTCACAGGATTACATTCCACTAAGTTTATAGGGAAGATCAATGATCATTTTTGAGGGCTTACGCCACTGCAAACATCTAAAATAAGTGATTTTTCGGGATATGTTTTTGGGTGGAAGGACAAGTAAGGGGATAATAATATTCAAGGACGTTATCAGTCATATCTTCAAGTGAATAAAAAAAAATTATATTATACAATTATACAATATGGTGACGCTGGAGACATTCTTGCGGAGCATGTTGTATTTGGAAAAAAATAATGAAATTCTATTAATTTACATGAGTATAGCTAGGGAAATACGTACGGAATTTTGAAAATATGAATTTTTGTGTAATTGGAAAGCATTTAAAGTAAAAACTCAATTTTCGACAGAAAAAATCGATAATCATTTGTTAATAACTAATGCTATTGTTAAATCATGGAAAATCCCGTACGTATTTCACTTCGGAATGTTATTTTAAAGATGTGCTCAAGTTTGGAGCGAAAAGAATGAAAATTGTTGGTGTTATGCTGCGTGGACCTTCGTTTTACAGGTACCAAACTCGTCCCCCTTAATCTAGATGGTATCTCTCGAGCCAAATAAAAAGGACTCAATTTTTTGAAAATCCTACAGTGGTGTTGGCCCTTAACCCATTTATTTTTGAGGATTTCAATGAATTTATTTTATTTTAAGTAATAATTGCTATATTTATTCAATTTTTCTTACTTTATTTGATTTATTCTATTTCCATGAATTTATTTGTTTTTCATTTGTTCTCTCGTTGCCTCTTTCACGGACTAGAAATTGAAATAACTTCCAAAATTGCTATCAGTCCGTCTTCTTAAACTAATTAAGTTCATTATTAAGGTAATTTTTTCCCCTTCGGTGCAGAGATTAGTCGGTATTTATTGTGAGAGACTCGGTGCGCGTGGTGTTCAGAGTTCAGCGTTTTATGGTCCTCGATTCCGTCGACTAACAAGGAACATCACTTAAGTGTCCGCCTTCGATTTTGTTGAAAATCATATGTGTGATAAAGCATTAAAAACTATTATAGATACGTATTTTTTTTATCTGCGAAATAACGTATTTAAGGGGGGCAAAGGGCCCCTCAAAGAAATGCGTGTAACCCCTTAATTTTTTTTCAATTATTCTATAGTGCATGTTCCATCGCGTTATATTAGAAGAATTTTGGTATTTGTTTTATACCGTTTTTCCGCAAGTAAAACAAATACGTGTCTAACAGTTTTCAATTCTTTATCACAACAATTTCGATCTTGTATTCATAGGGGGTCGAGATTTTCGTTGATAAATCGAAGCTTTCGTCAGTTTGCGCCTAATGATGTCGAGAACGAGTAATGAGAAACCAAGGTATACCGTGCGCGCGCGCGCGCCTGTGTGTGGGTGTGTGTGTGTGTGTGTGTGTGTGTGTGTGTGTGTGTGTGTGTGTGTGTGTGTGTGTGTGTGTGTGTGTGTGTGTGTGTGTGTGTGTGTGTGTGTGTGTGTGTGTGTGTGTGTGTGTGTGTGTGTGTGTGTGTGTGTTCGTGTATGTTCGTGCACCGATAGACGTGTGCATTCGTCAACAATGGGATACGAGATTGCTACAGCCAGGTGACTCCGAACGTGGTTGCAATTGCATTCCGTCATTGGATAGCGAGACGTATCGAAATGATTCGAAAACTATAAGCTCATGTGTAAACTCGTCTCATGTTCCTAAGCCCACTCAACAAAGATTCACAACTTCGCAAGCTTCGTCAAACGCGAACAATCGTAATGACAATGAATTTGTTCCAAACAATAAACCGCGTTGAATCTCCCAACTTTTAAGTGATTCATTTAGCCTAAATAGTCGGAAATTTGGCTTAAGTTTTTTAACACACATATACATAGACCCAAGTGCATTATCGCTAGTGGATTATCGTATAAAAGAGATGGAGCAGCGATACGATAATCAAATTCGTGTTCGTACTTTTGATTTTTTTATCGCGAACGATGCAACGGTATTTGTGTAAACTCCCAACTTGAACTTGGATATACTTTGTTCAAAAAAGCGGTGGCCTTAAGGGGGTTGGATCAATCCAGTTTAGTCAAATGACGATTTATAAATCTCTTTTTTCAATGAACTTAAAAAAATGCTTGCGAGGTATAGATTTATCCTGTAGATGCTAATTTTCCATAAAATATATAATCGAAGGGCAAAATTATGCATTTTTATATTTTTATTACGTGAATAAGAAAGACTTTTGCGTTACTACCAACTTGAAAAAGTATGACACTATCGATAATTATTATGAAAATACTGCGTCAGCGAATGTTTTCGACAACTTAGAATGAAATTTTGGGTTATTTATAATTATGCCTATTTATATTTATGTCACGAAATTCTTTATTATTACCATTGATTAATATTAAGGTAGTACGAGCGCGCAATCTTGATTTCTATAGATTTTGTTCAAATTTTAACCAGACATTGTTCATATCATTATGCATGTTTGAGCGAAATTTCAGAACAGTCGACTATTTAAATTCGGAGATAATAGGTTTTAAAATTGCAAATTTTAACACTGCAGGGTCTGCACTGAAATTTAGACAGAATAATTTTCCGTAAAAAATATTTGTCCCCTATAATAATAAGAAATATGGCAACACTGCAGAACAGTATTGTTCAATATTTCGAGAAAAAAATAATTATCGTGTTCCTAAAGTCAAAAATTTGGTCATAAAAAATATTTGCATTATAAATATTATTAGTTATGAATATATTTATTCATAACTAATTAGAAACTTTGTTCGATTAAAAATTACTTCCAAATGAAAATTTGTATTGCAGTATTATTTTAAATATACCGCGCAAACTCACGTTATTGAATACATGGAACGATGCGGTGTTGCCATATGTTTTCTTATTATAGGGGACAAATATTTTTTACGGAAAATGTCGAAATTGCAATGCAGAACCTGCAGTGGTAAAAGTTGCAATCTTAAAACCCATTATCTCCCAATCCAAATAGTCGACTGTTCGGAAATTTCACTTAAACATGCATGATGATATAAACAATGTCTGGTTAAAATTTGAACAAAAACTTTAGAAATCAAGATTGCGCGCTCGTACAACCTTAAATGCTGCTTGATGCTTCAATATTGAAGATATATGGTTTAAAATGGGCAAGATCAGTTTTTTTCTAAACGTTTTCTAAATGTTTTCTAAATGTCTCAAATAGCCAAAAAGGTTACATCACCCCTGTCGTGAACGTCTTGCCCATCTAACGGCACGTAATATTTAATTCATTAAACTATTTTATGGCCCTGCTGTTTGGTGATAGGAAAATTTCAAAAAATTCGTAAACTCTGCGTATAGTCTAGACAATAACATATATTTTTTTTTATTCGATCTTGGATTGTGGTTATCGACTCATCCTCCTTAAATATCAATCGGTGAAACGCTCGAGTTTCCTAACGCTTTGCGCCCTTGAAAAACAGCCGGGAGGGGCAGGAAATAATGAGTCGAGAGATCCCTTTGTGAGTACCTCCGAATGTATTTAACTAAAGCGGTTGCGAGTTTCCTTTTGGATTGAAATACAAGCGTAACAGTGTGTAGGGTCTCATTCGCGCACGCGTCAATGTCGGAAAGCAAATTTCCGCATCGGCGAACGCCACAGACGATGTCCACCCATCTACACGCGTACTTTCGTTGTTTGTACATACGTGATATAGATAGTGTAGTGTTACACGAGCCGAGAAACGAGTGCAATATTGCAGTCCGCGATCGTGCAGTCGTCTGTGCTACTCTCGCGATACTTCCGGTCATCACGTTTTATAAACTCTGAATCTTTGCGTTACCACCTCCCCCCCCTCCCAGTACCAATGTTTCTTTTACACAGCTCTTTTACGCAATTTCGCTTTTACGATTTTTCACGAGGTCCACTGATTCCGCGGCAAAGGGGTAGGAGAGCAAAATAAATATTCCTTTTATAGCCGGGAAAAAATTGTTGTAGGGATCCAATTGGATTCCCATACTTGTCTCTACTTCCTGATAGGGTTCCAATGGGTCATCGCATTGGATCCCTGTACTAAAACGTCACACTCGTGCATTCGATTCTAATCGGGATTCCCCTTCGGAATTTAATTTACGAATCCAACTTGAATACTAGAGGATTGCTACATTATCGAACAGAATCGAATACGATTCTTGTTGGATCTCATCGCATTATGTACTTTGAATGTGGTAAACAAGATACGTAGATATACAAAATGGGTGCATCCTGAAAAAGTATAAATCGTAAAAAAAAGTATATCTCGTAAATCGATGTGAATCACACACTGAAAATCTAGTTTTATTGTCGTTTGTTTTTTATTTTACCGCACTTTGACATAATATCAGGTTTTTAACACGCCGAGTTTTTTCTCGTGGCTTTCCACATATTTTTTATTCGCACGTGGCAGAAATCTACAAACGACGCTCATCGGGAAACAGTGCAGAATCCAAATGGACCCCAATGAGGACTCCCTCCACTAGCTATACCCATGCTATACCTATACCTATTTCACTAGCTATACCCATGTAAACTAATAGAGTTAAAAAAATGTTTTCCAACTTCAAATTTGCGTCAGTTACACTGCGTGCGACAGAGTGTCTCAAATCCAACATGCCTCGCGAGAATGTCTCCAGCGTCACCATATTGTATAATTTTATAATATATTTTTTTTATTCACTTGAAAATATGACTAATAACATCCTTGGAAATTATTATCCACTTACTTGTACTTCCAACAACAAAAAAATCGCGAAGAGTCACTTAATTTTAGACGTTTACAGTGGTGTAAACCCTTAAAGTTTCGAACAACGTTCCGAGCGTTCCGACGGGCGTCAACATAACAGATTACAAATCTGTCAATTTCGATCCGATAACTTTGAATTTTTCAAGGAACATTCATGAGATGATAAACTGTCGAAATATATTGGTTCTGAATAAAGTGGTTTTTCGACTTTTACAACTAGTCATAACCCCTATAACTTTCCTCGCGTTTTTCCATCACCGACAGCGTAACACTTTTGGATAATGATCACGCGTGAAACCAATCGCTTTCATCAATTAATTTACATCCATTCGCTTCTAATATTTATCAATAGGTATTTTTTTAAATTCTATGTCAGAACTTTTAAACGTTTCGTTGAACTACAATGAATATGTGATTCTGTTGGACCGTACAAGTTCGTTTTTCGCACGTTGCACAAAGTTTGATTAGGCGCCTGGGAAGGAATCAACACGATTGTTGGTCGATCGTGTCTTTGGCCGGGTCGATTTATTGCGACTGGTAACAAGGGGGAACACATCCATAGCAGTACTTGAAGAATTTCGAACTTGTTCAAGTTTTTACAGGCGAAGAACGGAGCCGAGCTAATCTTCAACGCCCACGTAGGGGCCTTTAAATAAATACATAGCTACGAGTTTGTATGAATATAAAGTTATGTTTACTCGCTTGTACGCCGAAGCATAGTTGTATGCATGTACGTGTATGAATTGCTGGAAAGCACAGTTTGGTAGCCCGCATAATGTTTCCATGATAAACGGACATGGTTTTCCTTTGGACCTTTCGTTCACCCTGGCAATCCGCAGTTGCGAAAGTACATGCACACACGAAGGGTCATACGTGTATGTGTTCTCCGGCAAACTCACAATTATCTAGGTAAGAGCATCCACGAGGGGCGGAGGTAACAGGAGAACTTTTGCGGAAATGGAAGAGTAATCGACGAGCAATCGATGAGTAAGGCGTTCGCAATTGTTGGAGAGATCAATCCCAGTTGTAGCCGGCAGAGTAGCTACGAGTTTGCTACGGCCAACAGCGAGCTAGCCTGGGCTACCATTTGCTCCCGCATTGTCTCGTTGACGTTGCATTAAAACTCCATTAGGCGTTTTGCACGACGATGAAATTGGAGTCCACACTGACTGAGGCTACATTTTTCGAATTGGAAAATCCGCCTGGTGTCATCTCGACTTCCAACTAACTCAAGTCGTACCGTCAGGAGAGTCACACATACCGAAAGAGGAAAATCTTGCATGCACATTCAAAGAGGATTGTCCCGGAAAGACCTTCAGACAGCAAACCAATCTCAAAATGAGTGTCACCCGCGGGGCTTCGTGGTCTATGCTTGTCTATTCTAATTCCTCGTCAGGTCATTTGATCAGTCCCCCACTTGGCATACAGGCTTGAAACAGAAGCAGCAATGATGCATCCAATTTCGATCACCACGTTAGCATTTCCGCAAGACATCCATAAATCTTCGAGGATCGAATTTCCAACATCCCTGCTCATCCCGAAAACGTACGGTATGAATTTCATCTGCGTAATTCTAGCAGGATGCCACTGGTATCGGAGAGAATGAGAACACAAGCGGATGGGATAGGAAGGAGAAAGAACAAGTGCGAAGAAATATGAGGAGGCAAGGAGACAATCGCAAAAAATGTATGATGTAACCTGGTGGAAAGTTCACTCGAAACGGTGACGTGAACCCTTTCACGCCGAGCGCCTGCTGCCTCAGCGTATGACGAGGGCTCTCTATTTCTCCACTTTCTCGTCGCTCTGTCCCTCTGTCTGCATATGACCCGCACACACACGCAACTGCACACAGGTGATAGCCCTTATACAGGGACCTATGAACGCGTCCGGGTTCTATATAGCTTGTGCATATACACATGCACCAAAATATACACGTCTCCACGTGCATACGTATATACGTGTAGAAAAATATACAGCGAGCGTCTTGCTCTTAGGCCGCCCCAAGCGTTTGCCTCGTCACGAGGACCGAAGCAGTGTTCACCGATGAGTACACCTCATTCCCGAAGATAGCTTCTGCGCGGAGACCAACGAAACTAGATCCAAGGATGCTCAGCTCCTTCAAAACGCCAGCCGCGTTCTCGACTTCTCTCGTTTCACCCTGTACACGTTTTCCTCCACTTCACCGATGCTCTACCGTTAGTAAGGAGCGGAAAAGTAATGAGCGGAAGACGTGGAACGATGGGAGATTCATTTTGGTTGAGCTGCTCGATAAGCGGACGACTTTGCGATGGCTTGACCATCACACTCCTGGATTTGCCAAGAGGCCGTATGGGCAGCTGCCTAGGGTGGCAGCAGACTTTAGGGGGCGGCGGATTTTAGAGGCACCTCAAAAGGCCTAGGTAAATACTAGTGATTAAGATAGGACGGGCGGCCAACACTTAAGAAAAGCCTACAAGGTGTAGAAGTATGAAACCGGAATTTCCCTATAGATGGTGCTAGCCATCAGTTTAGGGACCGTAAGACCGCTAATGCAGCCCCATCATCTTCCTCTAACAGCTGACGAAGATTTTCAACACACAACAACGCAAGTTCCCTATAACGGTGTATTTTTCTATAACCTTAAACATGTCGAGTTTTGTACCTACGAACTACGATTTGCGGACAGCATTGGTTTTCTGTTATCATTTGAAGAAAACTGCTGCAGAGTCGCATCGAATGCTTGTCGAAGCTTACGGTGAACATGCTCTTGGTGAAAGACAGTGTTTCGAGTGGTTAAAAAAATGCAAACGTGGTGATTTTGACGTGAGAAACGAAGAGCGTGGGAAACCACCGAAAAAGTTCGCAGACAACGAATTGCAAGCCTTATTAGATGAAGGTGATATTCAAAGTCAACAAGAACTCGCGGATCGATTGAATGTGACGCAGAAAGCCGTCTCCATTCGTTTTTATTATTTTCAGACAACAGACGTGTAATTTTTACAAAAAATTCCGGTGTCATACTTCTGCACCTGGTATATCCCGTGAAAGAAATTAGGAGGGCAGCCATAAAAAAAATCGGGCCCCGTGAGGGTTTGAATATGGATTCCCTATTAGGGCCTTCCACAACACAATCGGACTAGGCCCCGACAGGAAAATAACAGGGTTGGGTAATTTATTTAAAAAAGGTCGTAGCGAGTAAAATGATAAAGGGCCCAGACGGGATTCATCAGGGGAGTGGTTGTTACAGGGCATACAATATAAACTGTAAAACTGAACGTGTTTTTTATTTTCTAATTTCGAGGTGAATAATAAATAATCCTTTATTTGAAGCAAATAGTTTTCATTATTGCTAAACACCTCGCTTGCTATGTACCCACTAATAAAGTTGATCATTATAGGGCAGTAATAGGGTTGCTTCATGGCTTCGACTGGGTTCTGTTGAGGCAACCAGTCGGGCCCTGATTTATAAGCCTCTTTAGGCCCTCCGCGACAAAGTGTGACCGGCCTCAAAGGGACCTTGTCGGGTGCCATTTTAGGACCGTGTCAGAGTAAGGGAAAAATAATCGGGGCCTAGTCAAAGCCCTGGCTGAATTACCAGTCGGGCCCTGATTCAAACGCCTCTTAAGGCCCTCGTCGACAAAGTGTGACCGGCCTCAAAGGGACCCGGTCGGGTGCCATGTTAGGGCCCTTACAGAGTACGGGAAAAATAATCGGGGCCTAGTCAAAGCCGTGGCTGAATTCTTTCACGGGATCCGGCACTGGACCACCATCGGCTTTGCCAGTTAATTAGGAAATAACCAATGGAGAAACAGTTGCCTGGGTCTGTATTGGCACGGGCTAGATCAGGAAGTTTTCCTTATCGCATCGCTATTTGGATTGTTTACCTCGTAGACTGGACAACCCATTCCGCGGGATTCGAGACACCCATGAGCACGAAACACTCGCGGTTCTACCAACTGCCCCAAAGTCGAGTGAAATTGCACCGAGGTGTAATGTCGGACACGCGGGATCACGTGTGCCGGATCTGCCGAAGGCTGCTCCAATGTGGATATGAATATATTAGGGTTGATCCACATTCTGTGACCACGAGCGCCGTCCTCTCTGCCCACCTGGCGTCCATTGTTTTGACGCAGGTAGCGAGTTTCGAATCAATTCGATGGCAACGATCGCACGGACGCGAACGGGAGAGGGACTGGCAAGGAACATCACTTAAGTGTCCGCTTTCGATCTTGTTGAAATTCATATATGTGATTAAGCATTGAAAACTATTGGACATGTTTTTATTTGCACGACGGAAAAAAGGTTTTGAGAGGAAAAGCACCCCTCAAAGAAGGGCGTGTCACTCCTTAATTTAGTTATTTTGCAATGCTCCTGTAGTGGATTTATCATCGCTATGTATTGTTACTGTGGCCTTAGGCCACAGTAACGGGTATAAAATCATGTGCGAATTTAACAATTTTTTTTTCGTATGAAAAAGTGATTCACTCGTCAAATTAATTACACATCTATTTAGTATGAATATCAAGCTGTTGGAAAAATATATATTTTTTTTATTTACAAAATGGCCGACTATTCGAAACGTCTCGAAACAGCTTTATTCCAATTGGCGTGACAAATAACTTCAACAATTTTCACTCGATTTATTTAAAATTTAAAAGTTATGTTCCTAATTGCATTTCGCAGAGTAGTACGTAGGGATTTCCTGATTAATCGAAAAAATTACATTTTATGAGCAGTTATAACGAAATTTTTCACTAAAAATTCATTTCTTAAGTTCAAATACCTACAACTTTTGAATAAAACAATATTCTTTAAATTCCGTACGTACTTCTCTAGGTATTCTAATGTAGATTGACGAGAATTTTGGTTTTCTGTTTTAGGTAAAAAATTGTGGATGCTAAATGTCACGCCGCGGAGCGCCTAAAAAAAAGATAACAAAAGAAAATATTAGTACTCGGCCATTTTTAACATCGAAAAAAAATATATATATATTTTCTAATAGCTTGATATTTATACTAAATAGATATGTAATTAATTTCATGAGTGAATCACTTTTCCATACGAAAAAAAATTGTTAAAGGCCATAGCCGGGTAAGTAGGGAAAAATTGCCCCCGCAGTTTTTCCAGCCAAATTTGGAGTATGTTCTGAGGTATGAAAAAAACCAAATTTTCTGAAAATTTCATCCCCGTCAACGCAATGGTTTTAGAAAAAAGATTTTTTTTAAACATCAAAAAATTTTTTTTTCCGGAAACGGTTCAGTGGATCGATTTGATTTTTTTTTCGGTACTTGTTACGATCAAACGTGTTACGAAATAAAATTATAGAACATCTTGCGAAAGATTATGGTTTGAAAAAAAAAAAATTTTCCTTGTTGTATGTTTTTTAACTATAATCTACTTGGGGTACAATAACGAAATTTTTTAAATATAATCTTTGGGCACCTTATTAGATTATATAATTTTTTTTAAATGATCGGTTTGGTACGCCACAGTGAAAAAAAAAGAAACAGACCTTATTGATATATTTTAGTTATATTTCTCTACTGATATATTTAGTTATATATACATATATATATATATATATACAACAGAAAATTGTTCGTTTAATTAAACTAAAAGTTTTCTATTGTATATATATATATATATATATATATATATATATATATATATATATATATATATATATATATATATATATATTGGGTGTACAACTTAATTCGGTCCGTTTTTTTGCTTAAAATACGCACTTATTTGAATGATCAAATGAATTAATACATTAATCAAAATATTGTCCATCGCTAGCCACTACTTTTCCCCATGTTTCTGATAATTTATGAATTCCGTCGCGGAAGAAGCGTTCATCTTTTGAAGCCAAGAATGAATCGAGCCAATTTTCGATACCCTGTTGTGAGGTGAAGCGTATTCCAGTCAAAGCGTTCTGCATCGATCGAAACAAATGATAGTCGGAAGGGGCAAGGTCTGGGCTATAAGGCGGGTGAACCAGAATTTCCCACCCGCTATTTTCCAAATAGTTTTTACCCACAATAGCACCGTGAGGCCGAGCGTTGTCATGTTGAAAGATTATGGCCTTGTGTCGGTTTTCCGCTGGCAGGAAAAAAGACGTCTCATAGTTTCCAATGCTTTAACACATATTTGAGTTTCAACAAATCCGAAGGAGGACACTTAAGGGATCGTTCCAGTGTGACTGGCTTGAAAATTGCTGATTTTCATAAAAGTAAAAATGACAATCATTAATCAGTCCGATTTTTATTTTCGTTTATCCAAGTGACGTGTCTCGCACATAAAAAAATATTTTTAAATATTTTAGTTTTATTTTTTTTATAAAATTGTTTTGGCCACTCCAAAATGATACCTACAAAAAAGCGCCTGACGGTGGAACGTCCTACTCTTCCAAAAATTGTCTGAGAAAATGAGACCAAAAAGATTATTAATCAGTATGAAAAACTGTAGAGGCGTATGGAGAAATTTTCGATGAAAAGTAACAGAATGGTAGCCATTTCGAAATTACCTGCCGAAAAAAATGTGAAAATTTCAAATGGAAAAAAAAGCTTCCGCACGACGTCAAGGAATGGCGTGAAGAATGATGCCGCAAAATTTGAGGGACAGCTTGAAAACTTTTCGTTTAAAATCTTCCACCGTTTTGAAAAACGCCGTTTCGAGAAAATTGCCTCCGTCCGCGCCACGTCTAGCGCAGCTGGTCGAATCCCTTTTTTTAAGAAAGGCTGTAACAACCGGAATAATTCGAATTACTGCGACTAAAATTTAACAGCATGTTTATGAAAGTCCTTTTGTTGCACAATGCGAAAAAAAAAAGATTTAACAAAAAAGTTAGACTGGAGTGGTCCCTTAAGTGATGTTCTTTGCGGGCAGTGGAATAGCAGGTACGTAGCAAACTGGCAGTCACCTGAACGAGGAAGACCTAAGTACACGCCGATTGGTACAGTTTAAAGAACCGGCATCAACGATGCACTAAACTTTTCTCCGTCTCACTTTTCGTGAGCCGAGAAGTCTTTTTCGCAAATTACGGTTTTCCTAGAGCTGCGTGTTGAAGGGCTCGCCGATCAGTAGTTCGTGAATTAAGTTGGATAGGCCACGAGGAGACGCGGGACGAATTGTCCAAGCCTCGTAAACAGGCGGATGGCTGAGGCGTTTCTTCTCGACCGTAGAAGTTTCAATCTCACGGGCCTCGACGGTATTCGTCGGCGTTGGTATGGAGCTCTGCCATGTCGACGAACGAGGAATTCAGTGGCTTCGTTCTTGGATCCGCGGGCTATGCTTCTGCATGCTTCGCGTACCTCTTCATACTTCCTGATGGCAACGCCGGCGCAAAGTTCCACATACGTTCATAGCTTCGCTCTTGCGGCTGGTAAACACCAGAGAGTTCTCTCAGTGATTTAGAGAAGAGAGTATACACTGGCAGCTTTTAAGCTCACATTCATATGGATATCGACGTGCGTTTGCGAATATCTTCATGTACGGTTAAGGTAGTCCTATCGACAGGTTTCAATTCATAGGATTTGCATAAATTTTTTTTGGGCTTCATTAAATATATTAATAATCGTCTCTGTAAAATTTCATGGTCGGTTATCGACCTTATGACAGAGAAAAAAATATATAAAAATTGCGTACTTTTGTGAAGGAATCCCAAGACGACATACAAAAACCTAATTTCCGGTCGCTACAAAAGTGTATACAATAGAGAAAATCCATCAGATTCTTTAAAATAATCAGGTTTACAGACTTAACACTTGTAGTGATCCAATGCTCTCAGAAAAAATACGCTTATTGGCCTAATTTTCATGTAATATCAAGTTTAATTTGAACGTGCAGTATTGGATTTATTACCACTTGCTTCGATAAAGAGACAGCAAAGCAACAGCTGGCGATAGTCGTAAGGTCACCTCACTCATTCGAATTTCCACACATGTTGCATTTTTAACCGACATATTTCGCCGACACAAATTTTCCACGCTTTTTTACCAGTCGTGGCCCGAACACAATGCTTTACATTTCCCGCACGTGACATTGGTATGACAGATCGACGTTGAAAAGCATGGAGGGTAAGCTCGCCTGAATGAGTAAAAAGAGACGGAGATAGAGCCAATGTTGCCAAATATCAAATCTAGAAATACTACGCGAATCGTTGGAATAGCTATTTTTCCATTTTTCTAATTAAATGTGAACATTCATTAAACCGTTTACAAATGGAAAATTTTAGTTATTACAAATTATTTGTTTGCATATGTTGAAAATATAAATGGTACAGGTCTCAAGTATGACCAGTGGTATGACTAGTGTAAAGCGATAGGACTACCTTAAGAAACACTTGGCAGGCAATTCAGGATACGGGAGAAGTGAAGTATGAACAAAGATCCTCGTGTGTGCGGTATATGACCTGTAAATGGGTAGTTACGAATTGGTGCCTGGCTGAGTACCATTTGATACTTGAGTTTCATTGACACAGAAAGACGGACGGAGCATGAGCAACGGAGAGATAGAGATAGAGAAATGTTGTCCCATTGCTCGACAGGTTGGTCATTCCCTTGCTGCCCCTTGGGATGTGTTGGAACAACCGCTCCATTCGCTCGAGATCGACTTGGCCCATGGCCTCACTTCTCCTAAACCAGAGCATCGAAAATTCCGCATCGTCGTATTCCTCGTCGTCGTCTTTGCCAACGGCACCACCAACCATTCTTACCCTACCCGACACGAGGATCACCAGAGCTACGGTCAACGACATCGTCTCCAAGAACATCACGATGGTTCTTGAGAATCTGCTGATGAATTACGAAAACAGCCAACTACCGACTCATGGCAAAGGTAAGTGGCCTCGATACCTCGGATGCATTATCGAATTTAATTTCAGTAATCCTCCGCTGCTTAGGCGCCCTCTTCGAGCAGTGAATGTCGTCCTGCGGAACTTTCTAATGCACTGTAATCGTTTATTAAAGAGGTCACCCCATATGACAGCTGTTTTTTTTCGCTTTTTTGGCAATTTTTTTTAATGAACCGTATAAACGCACTATCTATGAATTTTCACCACACATTTATTAACGTTTGTACAGTATCGTGGAATTTTGTCAAACAAAAATAACGAGTTGAGTCGACTTTACACCGTTCGGAAGGCACTCATGTGTAAAAGAAGTTGCTTGACGGCTACCATGATCCCAGCGGTTTTTGCTCATCTGAAATGAAAAAATCAAACGGCATTTCAATTTGTAGACCCGAGGCTATCGCCGGAACTAGAGTAAAGTAAAAATATCAAAAATTGTATTTTCAGCACGACTTTGAAAGTTACGTTTCAAGCTTCGTCATTTTTTTTACGACTATTTCAACTTTAAAAAAACTATGGCAGATATCAGAAATTTTCTAGTTCGGGCGAGAAGTATAGATGTGCGACTACACCATACAAATTTGAGCGAAATCCGTTGGATAGTTTTCGAGATATCATAGAAGCCAATTTGAAAAACACAGTTTTGGGAAAAACGGGTTTAAAAGTTCCAGGTCGATTTACACAAGGAAAATGTTGACTCGCCATTAATCTACTATGGCAAGTTCATATATAATTTGGGCAAAAAATATTTTTCCGGTTTTTTTTGGTCCTGTCACGTGGGATGATCGCCTAAAGAAAGAAAATCTTGATCGACTAGTCGAAAATAATTGTGTTCGCGTTTTAAAAATACAGCAAGACCTCCAATCGTTGAACTGCCATATATAGTTAATGGCAAAGCCACCATGGTTCGAAAAATCATCATCCCTTTGCTCTGTAAACCCAATGTGAAAATTCGATCGATTAATTCGGGAATAAATCCGGGGTGGGGAAAAAAAATAATTTGGCGATTCGTCGATTGCACACACGAGTGGAGATACGCGGCGTGATCCGGATTATTTTCCTGGGGCACGAGGAAAGAGCTTTCCAAGCCCGAGTTGACGCTTCGATGAGTACTCAGTCAGCATGCTATTCTTGTTTTTCTCGTAATACTCGTCCCGTTTCTTTTATTATCGAGATTTTTTTAATTTGACAAAAATTCAATTCCGTTACGCCACGATTTTTCAAGGGATGGAACGGAATATCTTGTTATAAATAAAATGTCATAAATGGATGATTCGTACGATTGCGTAATTTTGAGTTCTTCTTTACTGTGGCCAAAGTAACAGATTGAAAAACGCGAGAGAAAATATTCGCAAATATTGGGACTGTCTGGCATGGGTGCCAAAAAAATTACACATTTTTAATGGTGGTATAAAAAAAATGGTGGTGGCCGGCTTGACGTACTTTGCTTGATTTATGTATATACTCTCAACCATTAGCTCGATATGGTTTTCGGGGCTTGGAATTCCCAAAGTTGTATAGTCAAGTTGGATCACCGCCAGACGAAGAAAACACTATTTTCTTAGTGATATGTGCCCTCTGCTCGGAGATATAACGATTTGTTTGTACCAACCTGAAGAGCTCAGAAAAACGTTTTTTTTTTGTTGTTGTGGAAATCCAACACATTATGGCTTCGGTATTTCAGTGCAAGATATTCAAGTGTAAATTTTTGCCCTGGACTTTATACATTTCATGAATAGGGGAAGTCGAAGCAAGATGATAACGCTAAGGTCATGTTCAAATAAAACAATACATGTATGAGTCAGTCAACTTTAATGATTTTTTTAACTAATCAACATTTATTAATCTTTTAATTTTTGAAGCAAAAAAATCAGTCTTTCTGATTTGTACCATACAATATACACTGACACAAAAAATTAAAGGAGCAAGAAAAGTTGACCATTTTTTTCGTATTTTTCCAAAGGCTGTAACTTCGTCAAAAATGGTCGTACAAAAAAAAGGACTCTGAAGTTTGTAGTTTCTAGTTTTCGGTTCTGACAATGATTTTTTTTTTAGAATCACTGATTGCGCGGTCGGAAGAAATATCACTACAAAAAAAATTTTGCAAATTTTTACGTTTTTCAAAGTTCTGCACATGTTTTGGCGATTTTTTTCGGACTTAACCAATATCAAAGTCATTGAGCCCATTCAATTCACTTCAATTTGCTTTTTTTTTTATCTCCGTACGACCATTTTTCGCTGAGATATCGGCCTTTGAATGAAAAAAAGTCCTTTTGTCTTCAGTCATCGATATCTCAGGAACAGTGCTGGGCAAAATTGTAATAAAAAATTAACAATTACAAATTACTAAAGGTAATTTGTAATTAAATCGAATTCCATTAAAATTACTTTTAGTAATAATAATTGAATCGGAGTTCATTGAAATTACTTTCGATAATTGTAATTGAATTAGAGTCCATTGAAATTATTTCCAGTAATTGTAATTGAATTGGAGTTATTCAAAATTACATTGAGTCATTTTAATTAAATCGAAATTCATTAAAATTGCTTTCAGTGATTGTAATTGAATTAGAAATCATTACAATTCTTTTCAGTGATTCCAATTAAATCATTAGATTTTTTTACTTGAGCGAATTCTATGCATCGAAATGAATATCTTGTTTTTTTCTCGTAAAAACGAAGCTTTAAGGATTGAATTAAGAGAGGGATTTTTTTTGAACGCAATCTACTAGACATAATACCCGTATCATATTATATCAGTAAGTCAATTCCATAAAATACCTTTTGTTGCAAAATTAATTTGTTTAAACAAATTGTTTGAACAGTGCACATGACTATGTGAATTGCACATAGTTTCCTATGTTTTTCGGGCCGCTTGTCGAGAATTTGACGTTATTTTTACAAAATAAATTTGTTTAAACAATTTTTTTTATGACAAAAATTATTCTACAAAATTGACTTACTGATATAATTATGATACGGGTATTAGTTCTAGTAAATTGCGTTTTAAAGAAATTTTAATTATTTTTCATAATTTGTTCAACAAAATTGTTTCAACAAATTAGTTTTGGAAAAGTAATGTCAAATTCTCAACAAGCGGCCCAGAAAACATCGAAAACCATATGCAGCTTACATAGTCACATTCACTGGTCAAGCAAATTGCTTAAACAAATTAATTTTTCAAAAATAATATCAAATTCTTGATTAGCTATCCAAGAAATTTTGGTAACCATAGCCAATTTACATATTGACTGTAAAAGACCCGTTCCGATTACAACATTTGAATACTCCAAAAACGGAGAAAATTTGTTAGTCTATTTGTTGTTATTTTGCAGGTATAACGTCAGAGAAAAAAAAGTATGCTTATTTGGAAAGTACAACTATCGAGGACACCTTTAGAGCACTTTATTGTGCAAAAATAATCCGATAAGACTTCCGAAATTCAAAATGAAAAAAAATTTCACTCAAAAGTTCATGTTTTTTCAACTTATTTTGCAAAAATATTGTATAAAAATAGTAATTGATATAAAAAAGAAACAATTTTCCCAAGTAATTGTAATGAATAATACAAAAAATACTATTTTTTCCAGTAATTGTAATTGATAACGAAAAAAATGTTATACAATTCTTTCGAGTCATTGCAATTAACAGCAAAAAATTACAATTTTTTAACTAAATTTCATTTCCCAACAAAAAAATTACAATTATTTCGAGTAATTGTAGTTGATAATCGCAAAATTACAATTGTTTATAGTCACCGTAATTGATAAATAAACATTTATAATTGTTTCCCGTAATTGTAATTAGTGACTAAAGATAGCAGTTATTTACAGTAATTGTAATTTTCGGGTAATTATATTACAAAAGTAATGTCTGCTGCCCAATTCACGTTTCCAAAACTGCCGGTCGAATTCCCGTACGACCATTAGTTCCTGAGATATCGATGACTGAAGACAAAAGGACGTTTTTTCATTCAAAGGCTGATATCTCAGCGAAAAATGATCGTACGGAGATAAAAAAAGCAAATTGAAGTGAATTGAATGGGCTCAATGACCTTGATATTGGTTAAGTCCGAAAAAAGTCTCCGAAACGCGTGGAAAACTTTGAAAAACGTCAAAATTTGCAAAACTTTTTTTGTCGTGATATTTCTTCCGACTGCGCAATCAGTGATTCTCAAAAAAAAAATCATTGTCAGAACTGAAAACTAGAAACTTCGAGTTTCAAAATCCTTTTCTTTGTACGACCATTTTTGACGAAGTTACAGCCTTTCGAAAAACACGAAAAAAATAGTCAACCTTTCTTGCTCCTTTAATTTTTTGTGGCAGTGTATATTTTTTATTAAACCTTTATTTTTCCCATCTTACCCCGTATGCGGGGTAAGATAAAATAGCGCTGGGATAATGCTGGAGCACGAATTATTGGCATCTCTCGCATATAAAAGTGGTTTTATTTTAGGTTAATGAATTAAGAAAAAAAACACGCAATAACCTTGAAAATTTCTGAAAACCCGTTCTCATTATATTGATAATTAGTACTTCCATTGTGTTTACCTACCTGTCTCTAAGCAATATAAGCAACTCAAATAAACTGCAGCGATGTTAAACTTTACCAAAAATTACACAGTTTTGTCAAAAAATCTATATTGTTCTGTCACTCGAGACGCGTGCTTCCGTCACAGTTGATACTTTCACACTCATTCACCTCACTGCCGCCTCTCCAAACTACAGCAGGAGCACTGTGCTCGCACACACAGTTTAGTGGTTACGCTTATGATTCGTCTTATCCCGCGTATTGGTCTTGTCCCGAGTTCCCCTACTACATGAAAATAGTTCAAGCTAATCCAGATTGCACATACACAATTATACTATGACGAATAAATACAATACTCAATCATAACTATGGAGAGTAAATTCACTAAAGCCTTAAAATTTTCATTGTTTACAACTTCTTTATTTACTTTTCTGTGAAAAATCGTTCAACATTATGGGCGCGTCTCCGTTCGGGCGCCGCAACTAAATCCGTAAAAAATAATCTAGTACATAATTATTTTTTCCGTATCCTGAAACTCTTTCAAGATTATTACTTTTTGTGCATCGCGCGAGTGTTCGTTTTTACTGCGATGAGTTATTTCAGGCACTCCGACCATCGTAAAGACGAATATTTTGATAAGAAGCATGGGACCAGTTTCCGAACTTGACATGGTGAGTAATCATCGACTTGTCCGGATAAAAAAAAGTACGTACAATTTATGGAAAAATGCATCGCAGAAATATCGTATAAATTCTGGATAAAATATTGAATGAACACAATTTATTTTGTGTGTATGAATCGAACAGTATTGTATATCAAGATTTTACGTTGGAAATTTGTATTTTCAAAATGATTCGTCCCGTTATTATATCAACAATTCAATGAAAATAATCTTAAGGCGGAGATACCTTTGGGCGAGAAAAACATTGCTGATTCTCATGATTTTTTTTAAACGACACATTTCTTCACCATTTTCTAGACTGAGAGTATATTTTATTACTACTTTGGCTGTTACAGGGTATTTTTGTCACTAATCTTTAATAATGTAATAAAAATCTTTAATAATGTAGAAAAAAATATCAACGACGATTTTTCTGTCATTAACACTTATATGCAGAATATGAACCAAAAAATGTGAGAAATGTTGTAAATCAATAAAATGGCACGCTTTGAAGCAAATAGATTGAAGTTTCCGAAAAATATGGCTACATTTTCAAAAAAAAAAGAGTTTTTAAAATTATTTTCTAAAACATTTTGGATCATCTTTTAGACGATAAGGTTAGAACGATTTATACGAAATTTTCATCAAAATCGGGCGAATAGTTTCCATCTATACGGCATGCCAGTTTTGAAATTCCAGTTTAAAAGACTCTGCCACACCTCCGCCATTTTTAAATAGTAATTTAAAAAATATCGTGTAACAGCCAAAAGTAATAACGAAACATTAACAAAGTCTTAAAAATGCTGAAAAAATCATTCCTGTTTAAAAAGAATCATGAAAATCAGCAATTTTTTTTAACTTAAAATGGTATTGTCGCGATGCACATTCGAGTTTACAGGAATACAATAAAATCAACGATATTAGAAGAAGCCTAAGTAAATACAAAAATTAGAAAGACCTTGAAAAGAGCGCGGGCGAAATGTTTCCCAGGACTACTCGATGGACTGTTACTTCCGTCAGTCATGGCGTGACTCGCGTCTCAGCTTTTTCGGACCGATAAAATCGCTTAGTCTGAGTATCAAGATGCTCGAGAGAATATGGCGACCGGACACTTACTTCTACAACGGGAAACACAGTTACGTACATACGATTACGGTACCGAATAAACTTCTAAGAATATCGCAGGATGGCGACATCCTGTACTCAATGAGGTAAGCCTCCGGCATACGTTTCCGGTAAATCTCCTAATTAGCAGCTACTCTCGAAAAGCTTTCATCTTTTCCATCGTGCCACTTTTCCACGACTAACATATCAAAACGCTTTGACACAAATTTGGGCGCGGTTTCAACTTCCGGCTCTTGGTTGTGGAAATGCGAAGTGCGGAGCCAAACACGCCCGGGCCAAAAACGATGGCCCGAAGTTGTAGCAAATCGTTCATGAATGTTCATTTCGGTACATCGTTGAGTACTCCGGATATCTGTGTGTAAATATCACGCCTGATCACGATTTCTCTATGCGCTATTTTTTTTAAGAAAAGTACAGCAAAAAGATTAATTGTGCTGACTGATTCCCTCATTCGGGCAACGAATTATTTTTCGAAAAAAGATAACAGGTTTTGTTTTGAATGATTTATTGTATCGAACTAACGAAAGCTCTGAATAATCCATTATTTTTGTGTTTTATCTTAATATTTCGCGGGCCATCTTTGCATGAACAATTTCGTTGATTCCAGTGATTTTTTCCTCTGCGTGTTAACGGGTTATGCCTGTTGTAACATTTGGAAACAGCTTATATTTGGGATTTTCTTGAAGAAAACCGTGATGATAAATTTCTACAAAAATTAGATATTTGAAAATATATCATCTGAAGAACACTCTGTAATTTTTTGTGCACAAACATTTTATTATAATCGATTGACAGCTGATATTCGCGAAGCACCTCTCGAAAGCGTATTTTGCGGTGAGCAATGCCCTTGTCAAACAAGTTATGACAAAATCAAACGGATTTCCTTAGTATATCGATTTATCCTATGATTAATCGAAGAAATTTTCGAAATATCAAAGTAAACAAAAAAATTGCTCGTGTTCAGTGAGTCTTGATTTAAAAAAAAAATGAGCACTTTGGCGTCATCAGATTGAAAGTATACATCGGAAAAATAAATCCTTCCATGAAATACTATATTTTTACATAGAGAAAAAGCCCTGTTAATTTCAGAAAGATCGATGAAGTATTACGTAAGATATTTTACTCACCGACTGTGAAAGCGTACTTTCGAGAAAAAAGCGTTTAAAGTTTCGAACGACGCTTCGAGCGTTCCGAGTTCGTCAACATAACAGCCTATAAATCTGTCAATTGTGATGCAATCACCTTGAATTTTTCAGGGAACATTTATAAGTTATACATACTGTTAAAATATATTGGTTTCGAAGAAACTAACTTTTCAACTTTTCCAACTAGGCATTACCCCTTAAGAAGAAAAATTGCGATCAGATCTCCCGTAATTGATACGTTCCGCCTGAACGTTCCCCCCCCCCCCCCCCCGCCCCTTCCTCCTCTTTCGTCCCAGCAAACGTGTAAACTTTTCATATACTTTAAATAGTGGCTCATCAAATTATAAATATATAAATAAATGTAACTTATAAAAATTGTACCTGACGTATCGAAAGTTAATGCAACTTTGCGTAACTTTGAGAGCATCAATTGTCAGAACTTTGACTCCAAATATATATATATATATATATATATATATATATATATATATATATATATATATATATATATATATATATATATATATATATATATATATATATATATTTAAATATATATATATATTTATTTAAATATTTATATTTATATTTATATTTACTCTCCCTACATACGCTACATATCGTGGTGCGATCGAGAAAATGTTTTATCAGCTGTTTGAAAGAGTCTTAAACATCTCGCAATGCAGACTTACTATAAAGGCGAAGTGCCCGATGGAGCTGAGGAACTTCCCGATGGATCGGCAATCCTGTCCGCTGATCCTTGGGAGCTGTACGTGGAAGTACCGAGTTCCCTGTTTTCTCTATTCGTCGCTAATCGCTTTTAGCAAATAGAATTTTTCACACATTCATGGGCATGAGCTTTGCCGCACGTGCACGCCTGCCGCTGTCGCGTTAAAAAATCATACGTATTTGTTTTCGTAATAGTGTAGTTGTGGGTAGCAGGAATGAAAAATCCAAATCAAAGCCGGAGCACGAAGTTACGTGAAATATCAACTTTATCCTTGGGTCTCCGATTACATTAGGTTTAAAGACACACACGAAGCGGACTGCGAACTGTAGTGCTTAAACATGTGAAAAAAAAATTCAGCATTATTGCGAAGTTGAGCTTGATGCACAATTTGATTACAAGCTGCGACTGTAAACTCATTTTCCGGGTTGGAAAGATCGAGGGCGGGAAAGAATTCTTACGGAGAGAGTGTAGGGAAGTGCTTGGGGGTGCCGAATAAAATGCAATGCTTTTTTCTGCTCGGCTCAATTTTTTTACTTCAATGGTCGCAGATCTTTTTCCAACCATTCGGCATGCGTCCTATGATGATTTCTATCGATGGACGAGTGTTACGAATGAAATACCAAGGCTACAATTATCGGCAAAACTCACATTGGGTCATACAACGTTATGGAAATGTGGTTATAATGTTTGAGTTTCGATGCATTATTGTTCAAGAATAAACTATGATATTTACTTCTAATTTTATAATTCCATCCCTTGAACGTTTATCCATTGGTGTAGCCAGCATTTTTCCTTTGGGGGAGGGGCTGACAAAAAAGTGGTTTCGTTCACAAACATCTTTTTTTTTAAATAAAATTAACACAATGGTCGATAATCACGTAACACACATAAAATATAAAGCTGCAATCACACTTTCATGTTAACATTCATACCAAATTCTTGCAATACCGTAAAAAATAATCAACTCATTTTTCATCATTCTTTAATCCAGTCACTTGTCTTTAAACTTTACTTTCAGTAGGTACTCAAAGAAATAAGTCAGCCTTCTATTTTTTTCTGCAAATCGGCCCGACACTTTTTTAGTGGGAATTTTTTTATACGACTAAAAAAGAATTCAGTTCTTGTTTAATTGTGTTAGTTTTACGATGTTGATATATTTTCGCTTACCGAGCTCCGAATATTCAGAATATGGACGTTCGAAGAGATTCCGGAACAAAACGTGCACACTTTACGAGAAACTGTTACTGAATAATGTCAATTCAAAATCTCGCGGTATATATATTCATGGCACCGCTCATCGTCGAATTGTTTTAATAATGGCTCTCTTGTAGATGGTATTTTATGCAAAGAATCCGGTGTATCCAACGTGACTTTTTGCACAAAACACTTTGCGTTATCTTCTTAAACGATTAACGAAATCATACGACAAATACGATGAGTTGTCACGAACGTGCGGTGGCCACTGAGAGATATCGAAAACCGGACGCATACCTACCTGTACACATTGCGCGGATATCCAAATGCAGATAAATTAAGAAAGTTGATAGGAGTCGAGGATGACCACCCGTGAAAGAAATTAGGAGGGCAGCCATAAAAAAAATCAGGCCCCGTGAGGGTTTGAATATGGATTCCCTATTAGGGCCTTCCACAACACAATCGGACTAGGCCCCGACAGGAAAATAACAGGGTTGAGTAATTTATTTAAAAAAGGTCGTAGCGAGTAAAATGATAAAGGGCCCAGACGGGATTCATCAGGGGAGTGGTTGTTACAGGGCATACAATATAAACTGCAAAACTGAACTTGTTTTTTATTTTCTAATTTCGAGGTGAATAATAAATAATCCTTGATTTGAAGCAAATAGTTTTCATTATTGCTAAACACCTCGCTTGCTATGTATCCACTAATAAAGTTGATCATTATAGGGCAGTAATAGGGTTGCTTCATGGCTTCGATTGGGTTCTGTTGAGGCAACCAGTCGGGCCCTGATTTATAAGCCTCCTTAGGCCCTCGTCGACAAAGTGTGACCGGCCTCAAAGGGACCTGATCGGGTGCCATTTTAGGACCCTGTCAGAGTAAGGGAAAAAAAATCGGGGCCTGGTCAAAGCCCTGGCTGAATGACCAGTCGGGCCCTGATTCAAACGCCTCTTAAGGCCCTCGTCGACAAAGTGTGACCGGCCTCAAAGGGACCCGGTCGGGTGCCATGTTAGGGCCCTTACAGAGTAAGGGAAAAATAATCGGGGCCTAGTCAAAGCCGTGGCTGAATTCTTTCACGGGGTCATGCTCTACGTTCTGCAGTGTCACGAGAGGGGAAACGTTCCTGAAGCATTGTGCTTCTAAGCCACGTTTTTATCCGCTTCATGGCCAAAAAGCACCGCCTACAGCCGACGAAGCTCACTGGGATTTTCCACCATTCATTTAATAATTTTCAAACAAAAGTGTTTTTCATGAACATAGCTTTAGCTTCTAAGCCTGACGTATCAATGATTAAGATTGTAAAATAATATTTGATGAAATCCCTTCGTTTTTCATATTCAATTAAAAATACGATCCATTACTTGGTGGTAAATGTTGATTTTTCGGTATTCTTCTGGCTGTGTATCGGGCGCTCAAACTAATGTATTTTCTTTGCCCACGATTAGCGTAACTGTGAAACTTAGCTATCTATTTAATTTACGAAATGAAATAGCTAATGTTATGCAAATAACGAAATTACAACGAAGAAAATAGTTCAAGCATTATTATATTACCTCATTACAAATCATTTTTCGTTATGAAATCAAATCATCATCATGATTTCTATGAAATCATTTAATAAAAGTTGATCTATATTCTTCGTCGTAATTTCGTAACTTGTATAAACACAAATGTTTGCTCGGGTGAAACAAATAAAATTAAAGGATTATTTGAATTTGATAACATTGGATCGATTTTTTTCGGGGGGGGGGGGCGGTGCCCACTCATGACCCCTCCAGGCTACGCCAATGCGTTTATTCCGCAGTTGTCGCTTCGCTATTGCCAGCTCCATAGAGATCTCCCAGTTAAGTGTTACCCACAACTACTATGTCTTACAAGTAGACGACGACAATCGGGACCCACCGATTTCGCCCAAAGTGCGTGAATGGAAGGAGATGGGTCCCCACTTAACGTCCCTAAAATATTTCGCCTGAGCGGACCATTGGAAAGGGTAAAACGCTCTCCAAAGATTCCCGAGTGGAGCTTGAGGAACATTTTTTAACCCTTTCCAAGTCAGCGGCGTGGGACAGTGGTCAAGCGAATTGCCTATCACCCCGTTGGCTAGGTCTCGATTCTCGCTTCTACTCTTCAATTTTTTTTTATTTCTCGCAATGTTCAACTATTTATTGTAGAATTAAAATATATTGAAGCAGTTAATTTATATAATTAGGTGTAGTTTAAAATTAAATTCCGAAAATTCTTGCATTTACTTATGTACCCCGCTTTTTATTCATTATCAAATAATTTTGTAATTTGTAGGGCGAAATTCATCGTAGAAACATACGAGGTTTGTTTAAAAAATTAAGGTGACTTTTCAAATCTCGCGGGATACGTACATTCGATTTTCAATTATTTTTTTTGTTATGTTGGTACACATGGCCCCGACATATGCTGACATTATCAGCCATTTTGCATATTTAGTTTGTTTTTGACAGATATAAAGGTTAAACGTGTTTTGGTGTGCTTGGCGATTTTTCGCTACCGATTTGTGGCAAAACAATTCATGGCTTTTGCATCACGATAATGCACCTGCCCACACATCGTTGCTTGTTCGTGATTTTTTGGCCACTAACAACACCATAAGCATGCCTCAGCCAACGTATTCACCAGACTTGGCCGCCTGGGACTTTTTCTGTTTCCAAAACTGCAAAGACCCATGAAGGGACGGAGATTCGCCACGATTTAGGTGATAACGACCGCATCGCTGGGAGAGCTCAAGGCCATACCAAAAAGGGCATATCAGAAGTGCTTCGATGATCGAAAAAAGCGCTGGCACAAGTGTAACTTTCCAATCCTCTAAGGAAGACTTTGAAGGGGACAAAATAGATATTGATGAATAAATAAATATTTTTCGAGAAAAATAAAAAGTAACCTTATTTTTTTAACAAACCTCATACATTTTTCTCACACCAGCCACATTTTATAAAAGCATTGTTTGAGCAGTTACATTTTTCCGAAACGCGCTTTATTGGAAAGCATACTTCATTCACGTTTCGAAACGAAGGTTTTTCCTCTGTCAATTTGGATGCAAACCAAGCGTACTGGATCATAGGGGTGAAAACAGGAGCCCTGAATTGATGCTGCACGATCAAATGTATTTTAATTGCATCTTCTCGCTGTTGTTGGGCAATTCAGAGGGGGACCTTGTAGTCTTTCAATTTGATTTTTGACTTAGCGATAGAAATATACGTCACACGGTTGAACCAGCAGAGTACATTTGGGTGAAATAACCTCCATAGTGCACGTTGCTTCGCCTTTCTCTTTGGTGAATAGTCTCATCATACAATGTTAAAACTGCTTGGCCGCTCCACGAATCCACCAATAGAAGACATTTATTGTTTGCGACGTATGGCTTCAATGTTGTTTCCAAGAATTTTGCACAAAGATCTTTCGCTATTTTTTTCTGACTTGGAGCAAGTAACGACAACATGTCCATATCTTTTTTATAATTTCTTGACAGTAGCAGCATATCGTGGACTTAATTTATTAGCAGACTCCCCCATACATGAAAATACAAGGGGTAACCAAATTTTTGAATTTTTAGTTTCATTGAAAACTTCACCTAGTTATATAAATTAACTGCTTGGATAGATTTAAATTGTCCATGAATAGTTGAACATTGCGAGAAATTTAAAGAAAGCGGTAGCAACGAGAGTCGCGCCCAAGCCAGCGGGGAGCCAGGCAATGCACTTGACTACTGCGCTACGCCGCTAACTTGGAAATGGTTGAAAATACATCCCTCAAGCTCTAGTCGGAAATCTTTGGAGATCATTTTACCTTTTCGTATGGCCCACTCAGGGGAAATATTTTAGGACCGTTAAATGGAGCCTCACCTCCTTCTACCCACGTAGCTTGGGCGAAGTCGGTGGGTCCCGATTGACGTCTTTTTTTAACGCACCGCTGTGTCGCATTTGCACGAGGGCACGAGAAAATTGACAAATCTGTGCCGCTACAAGCGGCAACATTTTCACTGCGTTTCATTTGCATTACCATCGGAAACTTGGCTAACTTGGCAATAAGTTCGTTGAAAAATTATCCGTTTGGATTGTGAAGTATCACAACATTTATCTTGATCAGAAAGTATGGCGAGATTTATATAGCCGTAATTTAAACTAATTTAATCAATTCTGAATCACGAATAAAAAGAAACAGGTTTCCAATTGCCGCAGTTGCGAACGAAACACCAGTTGAATCCGCGATCGCATGTATACGAAATGAAATTCGTGTCCCACTCCCAGTTCCTTTCGTTATCCGAGCCAATTCCTCCGGGTGTAGTATCGTCCTCAATCGTTTCGATACTGCATGTTATTTGGTTCGCCCCGGCTGGTCCTGTACTGCTCACCAATATATCTATGATATACGGGAATGTGCACAGATGTGTATATATATATATATATATATATATATATATATATATATATATATATATATATACACATCTGTGCACATTCCCGTATATATATATATATATATATATATATATATATATATATATATATACACATCTGTGCACATTCCCGTATATATATATATATATATATATATATATATATATATATATATATATATAGCCGTAATTTAACAATTTTGCATCACTTATTGTTATACCGGGTGAGGCAACAACTATTATCAGTATAACTACTTTTTAACCCATAAGACTTAGTTAGGAGAAAACTTGTCCTACAAAAATTGCATAGTTCGAAGGGAGTCATCGAGTGGTGGTTACGAGGTTCATCCAAGTGGAGACGCTTCAGAGATTTCAAGGTCACCTCCATTTATTTCATAATGGGACTGGAATTTTCCCCAGAATGTTATGAAGGAACTAAACGTAAGTTCACACACCAAACTTTCCGATGATTAATCAAGATTCGGTATAAATATTCGATAAAAAAGAAATTCCAATGTTTTGAGCCTATAATTTACACCGATTTGCACCAATTTAAAAACGGACGGACTCTAATTGAAGTTTTAATAGTTTAATACTAACAAGAAACATCACAAAAACTATTAGACGCGTTTTTTTCGGCAGAAAAATTGTTTTAAAGGGGGAAACCACCCTTCAAAGAAAAACGCGACATCCCTTAATTTAATTTCTTTCGATGCTTCTATCTCGACGCGCCTTTCTTTGAGGGGGTGTTTTCCCCCTTAATCCCGTTTTTTTGCCGATAAATAGATACGTGTCTAATTCTTTACTGCTTTATCACATATACAAGTTTAAACAAAATCGAAGGTGGACACCTAAGTGATGTGCCTTGTAAACAAAACCCAGGTAAGTTCTACGGCATTGTTTACGTTGTTCGCAACTAAAAATCTCATCAACTTGTTTTGGAAAGCAATGAGTAGTTTGTGATTTCCCTAATAATGAGTGTTCACTTGATTTAAGTTTAATTCTGTCAGTACAGAATTGAACTTTCCGCGAAATGTTTGCTTACCAAGAGCAAGCGGTAGCAATAAAATAAAAAGACAATACAATGAATGCGAATCAGATTACAAACAGGCAATTGAAAGTGGTAGTCATCACTTTGAGCACCTTTTATTGGAGGAAGTGTTTGCACCGGTTTTTTTATCGATACTATTAAAAACGGCTAGAAACATTTAAATTTATTTTTTATCGTTTTTATCTTAAAATTTAATGTGTAAACTTATTTTCAGTTTCTTGATAAACGTTTCGAAAAAAATTAGTACTTCCTTTTTAAAAAATGGAGGTGACCTTGAAATCTTCGAAGCGTCTCCACTTGAATGTACCTCTTAGCCACCACTCGATGAGCGCCTTCAAACTGTGCAACTTTTGTAGGAAAAGTTTTCTCCTATGTCTGATAGGTTAGCAAATATTTTTAGCGCTAATGGTTGTTGCCCCACCCAATATATATATATATATATATATCCATTCTTCTTATCTACGGGGTGTCCGAAAATTCACGCAAGAAGTAATTTTAATAAAAAAACACTGGTTTCCAATTGAAAATTGTAATTTTTTTTTTATTCATAAAGTATACAGTACATGGCCATGTATGGAATAGCATATCGGGTAAATGGCCTCCACGACCATGATTTGCATGAAGATGCAAATCTTTCGTGAGAATACGCTGTAGAGAGCTTCCGAAGTGTCCAATTCTTGACCACGGTGCCGAAGTGATGTTCCTGGACCGTCAGCAACACTCTCACGAACTGCTTCAATGTTTTGTGTTGAACGACTTGCTGAAGGACGGCCAGAGTTTATAAGATCACTAATTGATCGAGTCGGCCTGAATTTTTTTATTTAATCTCTTCACGGTTGATGAAGTTAAATCACCGACCATATTTTGTACGAAAATTGCAAACTGTACCGGCCAAACGTTCATTATTTTAAAAATATTGCTCAACAATGGAAAAGCGTTGTTCTTTCGTGTAGCGCTCCATTTTTAATAACCCTGAACTGTCAGCTGTCACTCTATCTTTTCGTCCGTTGGCAACACTTTGTCGCACAAATGGCGCGAAATTCAAATCTTGCGTTAATTTTGGAACACCTTTCATTTAAATACACGATATACGTGAATCCTGCGTAATTCGGAAGCGAGAGTGCAAAGCGCTAAAAAAACTGCCGCGACAAATTTCAGACGCTTATACATCGAGACAGTTGGTTTACGAGTGGCAGGATGGCTCGTCGGTGAAATTCGAACCTGGTATGGCCCTCTCCCAGTTCGATCTTATGAGCTCGCCCTACAGGAATCTCACTTACATGAGACGCGAGGGTGAATTCTCGGTTCTTCAGGTCTCGTTCAATCTCCAACGTAACACCGGATACTTCCTCATTCAGGCGAGCACCAAAGAATAAGTGCCACGTCTTTCGATTTGTTCTATCTTTCAATCCCTCTTGCGCGGTCATTTATTTTTATCGTCGCATTAGCCATTGTTCAAGAAGGCTGGAGCGTCTCAATCGACACGTTCCACGTTTGGGGATGATGGTCTATGTAGACGTCGACGTGTCCGATGGACGTTCGAAGTTTCCACAATTCCCACCCTTTGTTTTCCAGGAAACGCATATTAAAGTTTAGACAGTGTGGCACGGGCTCTTATAGAGAATGGGGGCCCTGGCACCAGTCGATAACCTTTGCAAAACAATTGATTTCCAACGTCATTCACGAGTTTCCATAAGAAAATGTGGAAAATTGCCTAGACGCTGAATCTTCGGACTTAGGATTGATTTTTCCTAAACAGCTGACAGCCTTCTATGAGCTTTTAAACACACATGTGCATGTTCTGCAGTTTATGAAAAGGAGTATGCATTTATTTTACAAAACCGTGTGCTCGGCCCTACTCTGAAGAGCGAATGGGGAAAAAAATGATTGACCGAACGTTCTGATTCATCCAGGTGTACGTCCCTTGCGTTCTCATAGTGGTTCTGAGCTGGGTATCATTCTGGATACATCGAGAAGCCACCAGCGACAGAGTTGGCCTAGGTATAACTGGCAACGTGCCACCTAAACCAGTGTCCTTCTTCCCATTTTTTTTGCGCCTCCCCAGTTTTTTCCCCGTTTTTCTTTGCACTGCACACACGGCTGCACATATCCCGCGTTTTTGCGGCAGGAAAGAATTTATGGATAAAAACGAGGCAGGAAGTACGAGCGCGCGGGATCTGTCTCTTTGCCCGCGTGTATACTTTGTCCCCTTGTCTGTTTTCCTTTCTATACTTCCCGTCCTCTTCGTATGCACGTAGTTTTATATTCCTCTTGATTTTCATTTACGTGTATAGATGTGTATGTTCTTTTATTGTCTCGCCCGTAAGGCATCACCACTGTGCTGACTCTGTCGACGATAAGCCTTGACTCGCGAACGGATCTGCCGAAAGTGCGGTACGCCACGGCTCTCGACTGGTTTCTACTTATGAATTTTGGCTACTGCATCGCAACCCTCCTCGAATTTGCGGGTGTTCATTACTTCACCAAGGTAAACGAATTGCCAGAATTTACCCTCGTCTCCCCTTCGCTGTACACGCTCCGATTACTTCTCAGCTCCTATCATACTTTATGTCTCATTTAATCCTCTGCTCAGTCCTCGGAGGCTCGCGTTGTACGGACACTCGTTGCGAGGTATTTTATCACTTCGTCGCTACACGTGCGAATATTTCGGGTCGCGTTTTCACATGAAACGCGCGTCCTCGATAAGAATTGCCATCTCGTTCATGTGTAATTGCGACACGTGTACGATAGACTGGGTACGGTTGTAACGGTTCTGGTTCTACGACCATCGCCATTATATGACCAAGCTTTGAAGGAAATACATAAATAGAAGGCTGTTTATCTATCTTCAAAGGAGCCCTACGATCTAGATTCCAGGTGCGATAGCTACCCAACAAGATTAATTGTTTTACAATACTGCCTATATTAGGGTAAATCCGGGGTAGTTGGCCACAGTTTTTTCAAGGATCCGTCAAAACAAAAGTACAGACATTTCTTGACTTATCTTCGTTTGTAATTAAACTTTGAACATTTAACTTTAAGATAATTTACGAAATTGAAACAAACTCCCATATCAGATCAACCTCAAAATTACAATTTGTTTAAAATTACGATTGGCTATCTCTCCCGGAGTATTCGGGTGTGATGGCCATAGGAGTAGAGGTGAGATGGCCAGCATTATGCTTTCAGTTTTATGCTTTGATTCTTTTTTTTTTCTTGTGGCCTCATCTAGAACACATATCATCGAAATCCGTATAGTTTTTGTGTACCCTAAGTTGGCACACTACGCACTGAAGCCAGTATTCGATGAGACGAGTTTCATAATAATTTTCTCCGCAACATTCTTTGTCATTGTTCTTATATCGTCTTTCTAAGGTCTTGCTAGGTAGTTCGTCGGTCCTAGCGGCTGCACGAACCGACAATTCATCATTTTTCACAGCACTACTAGTTGCTTTTAATGATTTTTTAATCCAGTTCCCTCGTAGAGCAATTGCTTTTCTCTTGTAATCATTAGGCATCCAAAACAAATGTAGGAACAATGAATTACTTGAGCACATTACAACTAATACTATTGCTATCATACACCGACTGTACGTGGCCATTTCTCCTAATCTCCCGGGAGAGATGGCCACATCTCAAATGTAAACAAATAATAACAATACATGCAAAATCTTGAGGTTAAAACAAAGCACTGTTCGTCAACTATTCAAGAAATACAAAAGTACCCATTAATTTTACAAAATAATATCACCACAACGTAAAACATGAAACCTTCAAAAAACTCTAGCAGTAGCCAAAATAATTAAAAAGGATTTTACTTACTTAACATTTTTTTGCCAAACTTTTGCTTGTACACTTGCACCTGCGTACGACGCGAAGCGAATTAAGCAGTAACAGGTGAAATCTAGTGCTCGATTATTTGAAATATTTCTATTGGCCATCTCTCCCTTATGGCTAACTCCTCCGGAATTACCCTACAACCGACTCTGATATGTGGGTCAGTGATAAGAAACACAGAAAGTCAAAGACCAAATGTTTTCCATATAGGTTTATTGCACTTAAATTACAGAAAGAAGCCTTTCATCGTTTTATAGCTAACATGGCGCACTTTTTATGTTTTAGAATCAGTCAATAATAAACTAATAGCTAACGCAACATTTAAGCTTTTTCCTAACCAGAACCGAACCCAACATGGAAACAAAACCGAGTTAGATAAAATAAAACTTTTTTATGACAAAGAGAAGTTACCAACATGAAATAAAGCATTTCTGCTGAAACAGATTAAAAAATAAAACCTAATCGATACAACTGTAGGAAGATTTTCTTACAAGTAGTATATTTCATAGAAGTAATGTCCAAAGGACTCGTACAAAGATATAAGGTAATTATATAGTCTCTTAATGACTTCGACGCGTAACAATGAATCGCCGATAGAAGATATGCGGTTCGATCATGCGTCCTCGTCAACGGTCTAGCATAGACTGCTCTTAAAAATGCGGAATCCCTTGCACGGTCTTCAGCCCGTTCTTTGTTGTTTAGAAAAGCCCTCGCCCAGTGGTGACGCGCCTTTCCAGTGTTTACAGGCTCGTACTGCGTGAGCACGTCCGCGATAACCGCCTTCTCGGACAAAGCCCGAAAAAGTTTACCTCAGAACTTAGAGCATCTCTACGACTCGCAGAAAAAATAAGCACTTTTGAAATTAAGATGTGTTGGGTTGGGTTGCAGGAATAAACAGTCTAAGTACCCTGGGGACAGGAATAATCAATCCGACTAACAGTTATGGCATCAGCAATTTGGATAACCATCTGTGCATTCTTCGTGAGCCAGACGTTAGCAGCTTCTGTATTGTATCCATTTTTCCCTTCAACAGCTCCCTATATAAGATGCTACCCAAACAAGGCAGTAATGCTCCTCTTTTTCTAATGATTCGGTTGGGATGTTGATCTCCTTGGCATTTGCTTTAGTCTTTTGCCATGTAAAAAATCATACAAAAAAATTATGTAATATTCCAAACGCACCCACAAAAATTGTTTCAACCGTACCCATCGGCCTTCTTAGTCGAAAATAATTCACATGTCGAAGCCAACTGTCTTATACCAATACTAGTCACGTTCTTTTAAATTTCAAGGTCCCATTTGTTGGCATGAAAAAACTCCATACTCAACATTCAAATCAACAGAGTAAATGGGAAAAAAGCTTCGATCAAAAATACTTATTTTTTCTTGCCAAAACCCAATAGGGCGATCTATAAGACTTTATATATCTAAAGATTTTCCACTTGCACTCCTCACACTACGACTACTAGGTTGCGCGTTATTTTTCAACCGTACCCCGTTAGAAGCGTACCCAGTCTACCCTGCAGGCCGTATATTCAACGAGGCTATTTAATTCGATCGCCGATAGGTCGGAAGCGGCGAAATACCAATGGACGAGAGCGAATGGGAAGATTGGGAGGAAGACGTGGTAGTGATCGACAACAGCCAGGACAATCAGTACAACGAGTCCTTGAGCCCCATGAACTCTCGTAGCCCGCAGACCGTACATTCGGAAACCTCCGTCAGTACTTCCTCCAGAAGACGAGGTTCAGTCCTCTGTGCTGTCTATAACGTGAGCATACCCTCCAAATATGTACATACGTACGTGTGTCAGCACTCTTCTGGATCGTCTCAGCATGTAGCACAAAAAAATCGTTACTGACATTACTTTTGTTAGACTATAATACATACTATTATTAATAGACATGGCTTTTCCGCAAAGTGGCACCATTTTGCACAAAATGTTTGTTGTTTCGCACAAAAATCGGCTTTCATTTATTTATAAAACGAGATTTTTTTATAAATCGTGAAGATCGTGTGTTCTTTTTTAGAGAATCTATCTAAGAAGTTACAGTTGAAATTCCTATGCAAACTGCCCGAATTATGCTTCCTCCCGATTTTAAAAACGTCATGTCGAGAAAAACGCGTTAAAAATAGAAAAAAACTGTCGACTGTTCTGAAATTTCACTCAAGCATGCATAGTGATGTGCAAAATGGCTGGTTAAAATTTGAACAAAATCTATAGAAATCAAGAGCGTGCTTGTTCTACCTTAAATAGACAATGTTTTTTAAAATGTATTTCCCAAGTGCATTTATTGAGTCTAACAACTTTTATATCTATATCTATAATATAAAGCTATCAAAAAAAAATCGTTGAAATAGCCTTTTTTAGCGTCTAAAGTGAGAAGACCCTTTAAGCCAATAAATAAGTCTATATCTTTTTGTACTGAGATGTAGGGCCTTGAGGTAGGTCTACAAGTTGCAAAGTACAGACCTCACAAAGTGTAGAGAAATGTATGCAGAAATGTGAGTTCCAAGACTTCGAGAACCGTCTTCACAGTCAACAGCACGTAAACCCTAATGCCTTCGCAATCTTCTTTGAATAAATTAATACATACACCCACACACGCTTGTGTGGGTATCGAAGAGCGCGTGATATATCTAGCGCGTTGTTAGACTTAATCCTGACAATATAAACTCGGTTGCATCCAAGCCGGGTGCACACGCTCGATATACCATCAATGCGGAATTTCATACCAATTTCGAACACTTCGCACCTATTACATATGATACCTTATCTCGTGTCTCTAATAACTCTACAAATTAGACGAACTGGAAAGAGCGCGTGCACTCAAAAGTATCACGAATATACATTGACATTTCTCCGACTCGAATAGGCTGCTCTGACTTGTCTCATGATGATTTAACCTTTCCTTGACACCCTGAATTTTTACGCGGACGAATTTGAAATAAAATGCTCACTTTCCCAAAATAGAAAATTTACAATATTTTTTTAACAATTTCATGTTATGTTCACCGAATTTCTATTCTGCAGACACGTTAAGAATTGTGGAAAGTGTATTCCTGATTTTTGAAAATGCAAACTGACCGAAGAGTTGTTGATGATAGGTGGATGAGGTAACACCCGGGTCATGGTGGCCAAGTGTGTCAAAATCGTAGCCAGAGATAGGTGTATCAACGGAAGGTTAATCGCACGCTCATGCACACTCGGTTAGTCTCGACTCTTCGGATATTTGTTTGCACGGTCGCTAGTGAGAATTTCCGGGTGTTCACATATTCCGGTACTTACATCATTGTATTGAAATGTTGATATTCAACAGTTATTTAAATATTTTTTATTTACTTGAATACATCGTATTCAAGTCATTGGATTGAATCCATTGCATTCAATTAATTTAAGCAGGTTGGAGCGGTGAATTATGATTTTTTTTCTCAATAAACCTTAAAAGAATGCATACGAAATATAGATTTATTCTACAGATGTTAATTTTTCAATAAATATATAATTAAAAAGCAAAATTATGTATTTGTATATTTTAATTACGTGAATAAGATAAACCTACAAAGGTTCCACTAATAACTGGAAACAGTAAAAGATTATCGATGATTGTTATGAAAAAAAATTGCGTAATTGGATGTTTTATACAACTCAGAGTTAAATTCTGACTTGTAATTATGCATTTATCTATTTTTATTACGTGAATAAGAAAAACTTTTGTTTTACTGCCAAGTTGAAAAGGTATATAACATTATCGATGATTATTAGGGAAAAAATTGTCATTTATGAGTAATTTATAATTATGCTTATTTATATTTATGCCACGCGATAATTTATTATTACCATTAATTAATATTAAGTGTTGCCGAACTACAGCAATGCTTTTCATTCGCCAGTCATGATTCGTAATCTTTTATCATACCTCGACGGTTCAATATTGAATGGTTAACGATGGACAACATGGGTTTTTTTTCAAATGTTTACAAAGATTTAGTTTACGTTAATCCGTTATTAGAAATGGTTTATCATGGTGCTAAATAGCAAAAAAAATGACATCGGCCACCCGTAGTGGGACTTCTTGCGCATCCAACCGCACGTAAAATGACATACATTGAACTATTTTTTATCTCTGGGGTTTTGTAGTGAGAAAAATTCCGAATGTTCGCAAACACTCGGTACAATCTAGGCAAAAGCATATATATATTTTTTTAACTCTTGCATTGTGGCTAATGCATCAACATCTTTAATTGAATACAATATTGAATTAAGTTGGATTCATTGTATTTAATTAATTGAATTGAATACAATGTTGAATTGAATTGACTATCGAATTGAACTGAATTCATTGTATTCATCATATTCAATTGAATTCAACAGTTAATTCAACAATTAATTCAACATTAATTCAACAGAGTTCACCAGTTAATTCGACTGAAATTCAAATGAAAATTCGTTCTTTCTTTCGGTGAATGCGTCCGTTTTCTATTTTTGGATTCGGATTTCAGCCGGATTCGACAACATTGGGAATGAGCACGAGATACACTATATCGGCGGCGGTAACGTGCAAACCGTCGACTATGGAGAGACAAACGCAAACGGAACTGTGTCTGCCAAAGTGGCGACAGTTTTTGTATTGTCTCGCGGGAGACGACGCGTTTCGGTAAGTAACTTCCGGTGGAGCTATATAAGATTGCAATTGCGACGTAACACGGGAAATTTTCTTTCCACACTCATGTTTGCAACGTATTTCCGGACGATATTTATAATGTACTAGCCGTCCCCTGAGCGCATGTTGAAATCCTATCCATGGCAAAACTAGCCGCTCGATTCTATACTTTTTTAAATTTCTCGATGGCATTGTAGAACACCTTAAGATACTGATGAGGATCTGCACCGTTTCACTTCACTATGTGGGATCCTTTTCCAACAAAATCGCTCCCTCCCACTGTCTCTCCACCTCACTTCCAACTGATTTAGTTTGTACGAACAATCTGAAACGAAGTTTTCTAAAGACCCAGAAATTACAGACAAAACAACCCCTCACAGTTTTGTTGTATGTGGAGATAGAGATTTACAGATCGACTGAAAAAACATGCCTCGTTATTTGTACATTTTTGTTAACCAATCAACTTCATCTCGCCTTTCAATATTTCTTTCCTTTTCAATATATGGATAGTTCTCCCGAAATGATCATTGTGCATGTAATCTGACTTTTTCAATAGATGCTATTTGATCGATTTGTAGGCTTTTTTAAAAAATATAACCGTTTGAATTGGCAGAACAATCATCATTATTATTGTTTCCTGTATTTTCGGTATGAAAATCAACACACACACACGCACACACACACACACACACACGCACACACACACACGCGCACACGCGCACACGCGCACACGCGCACACGCGCACACACACAAACACACACACACACACACACACACACACACACACACACACACACACGCGCGCGCACACATACGAACACACACGCGCGCGCGCGCGCGTGTGTGTGTGTGTATTCCCGCTCAACTCTACAAGTATTTCTTGTCCTCACCATCGTGGATTTCCATAGTAAAAAAACCTCACTACTGGTGTCAAAAAACAGCTACATCTTACGAATTTTTAGCTCTACCCCTTGCCCTTCTTCGGCTGCAAAAAATCGATAAGTCCACTCGGGCGGTTTTTTAAGTTCTGAAAATATTTTGATACGCTTCAGACCTGTTTTCTGCATTTCTCTCAAAATCTCAATTTGCGCTTTCGATGTTTACTATTTTTGTTGGTGTGAAATTTCGGTTTTCGGGATGATTACTCGACCGTTTGGAAGTCTATAATTTTTAAAGGCGGGCCAATCAGATTCGGTCGCCTATAAAAATTAACTATCATTTAGGGGTTGATCTGAGACCCACACGTGCTTACATCAATCGACTCAGAATTTCACCCGCGACCCCCCATTTCAGGGAACGCATTCAGTTCTGGGACACCCTGTATATGTAGGTTGCAATTTGCGAAGAAATGCCGATCGCACGATCAATTTTATATTGCTTCATTTTCGCATCGCCCAGTTCAATATTGGCTGCCATTTTTTGCAGCGTTGCGTGAACCGAGATTTGTTTTCTTATCCGTCGTAGGAGAAGAAGAGAAAGAGAAGCCGCCGGTGGCTGTCGAAAACACGGGGAACGGATCGAGAGGCACATAAACAGTGTATCCTACATCGATCGAGTCGCCAGGGTCGTGTTTCCGGCCTCGTTCGGCCTCCTCAATGTTTTCTACTGGGTCGTCTATGTAACGTGTCAGGAGGAATTCAAGTGGCAGGATCCACCGATTGCCGCTATTTAATGTTTGCACGTGTCTCTAGTCAAATTTGTATCATACGTCACACAACGAGTCTATCGCCGAAATCAAAGGAACGCGCTTGCGTAAACAATGTGTACTTCATTGGAGGTTATTTGGAATAAACGAGAAACACCCGTATGGATGCTGGATCGATTATTTGTCGCTGCTTTTCCTGTATTTATTTGCCTCAGCTACGTAACAACCAATTATTTCGCAACGTATGTTTTATCGCGTATATCGTTGACAATAGGACCAAGTTGCAGTCGGAGTAAACTTCCATCCACGGGACTCATCGTTGAGAATGGCGCAAAACTTCTCATTGTCAGACAAATCTTATTTATCAGAACGAAACGAACAGACGAAAGATTTACGACCTAACGCGTCGTTCGTTAGCAAATTCATCGGAACAACGTGCTTCACAGTGCTCTGAATGGTGAATTGGCCTCTCACCATTTTGAGCATAGAAGTTGAAAAAACGAGGCAAAAAAGTACGGCAATCAAATACCCGCATATTCAAGCGTGGTAGACGTGCGATTGACTCTGTGCGAACTTTTCTTTGTTTTAAGGGAAGACAGCACTGAAATTTTTTCGAAAAATTGTTTTTTGGACCACTTTTGGAAAATCCATTGAACCTTCAAAAATATGATGGATATTCGTTTATAAGTGAGAACACAGTTTTAACTGCGCGTGCTGAAAAGCGCCTTTGTTGATGCCACGCCGGTAGACGCCGCTCTCGACGCTTGTACGCCTATTATCTTTGGAGAAAATGTTACCGACTGAAAATAGTTGTACTTTCAACCAATAGGTGGCATTAGATTACCGAAAAAATGTTATCAGCTGTAGCGTCTATAAAACAGCATAACTCGAATAATTTTTGTCCAATCGACTTGACATTTTAACTGTAGCTCGTTGGATTGCTGTAACAGTCAAGTACGATCGCTTTTTCGATTAATTGAAAACTGTATAAAATATATCACTTTTTATATGAGAATTATGGTAGAAAAATCGAACTTTTTCAAACCCGCCTCTATTTTTTTCTTTTCATTATTTTTTTATTTCCTTCCGTACTTGAGTGCTAAAACTAATATAATTAACAATAATATTTCACTCTTAGTTCCGGGATTAAATTTACGACAGTTCTACTGCGTGCCGCGGAAAGGATGGGTTGAAAAACGTTTTGACACATTTTTTTTACTTATTTCCATATATACCTAATGAGGGCGAAAAGTTCTTTTGACTATGTCTTTTATACCGTACTTTAAAAAAACTCCAAAGAAAACGGTCGAAAATAGGCAGTTACAGTGGTGTCTCCCCTTAAGGCGGGGTATACATTTAGACGGGAAAAAATTAAGCAATTTTGAGGGATTTTTCAAACGAAGAAATAATTATTTTACATTTATCAAACTGTAGGTATACTTTAATAATATATTTTTAAGTATACAAGACAACTTTGTAAAATTCATTTGTGGTCAAAATGGCGGAGTTGTGGTAGAGTGTTAGAGCAAGGTTATCTCGGGAGTTGCGAAGCGGCGTGCAGTCTAGTTTACCCTAGACTACGATTGGAAAGAAATTAAACATTTTTTCAGTCAGAACATGTGCAGTTTCCATTTGACAGTGATTACAATCAACAAATGCAAATTTAAGAGAATAGCACGTATTCACAAGAAAATTAACATTTCGCGCATAATATCTGTAAAATTTGGATTAAAAAAGAAGTTTTTTCCTCATTTTTCGAAAAAAATTCTCGTCAAGTAGAAGATAGCAATATTATCAATTTTTCTACCAAGTTTCACCTCAATCGGCTTAATAGTTTTCTTAGTAATCCTGCACGTCAATTTCGACAATGCTGTTTTGGGGAAAACGCGTTTGAAGTTTACGCCATCTCCGAATCCGAGCGGTGTAGCACAGCTTGACAGGCTGTAACGCCTGAAGTTTCTCGCATTTCGTTTTGAAACTCTGGGAAAACTATTTCATGTCCATATTTCTATGATTTAAAGAAAAAACAAAGAAATCGATTATTTGATCGTTGCAAATGTATATCCCGTTTTAAGAAGTTTCTATACAGTTCCTCGGCTGCAAGAGAGGGGATGAAAAGACAATGAGATTTGGGCAGGCTGCCAACTTCTTGCGAATAAGATTTCATGTTAAAATAAATTATTATTGGGCAATATCCAACTCATAATATGGTTGAAAATATTTCTACGTCGGGAAATGATATTAATAGTTATCATTTTTGCAATTGAAGAATGCAATTTAATTCCAGAAAAAATGACCGTTAGGATTGGCAATAGCGGCCCTTTCTGCCATTGGCACGACTGACTATCGCTAGAGCGTCGTCGGTTCCACGTGACTTACATGGTGAAAAACGTTTCATACAGAGTTTTTGATTCAACAAAGTTAAGGAAACGTTAAACATGTCATGCGAACGAATAAATGCACTGTACGTTTTAAGGAGGCTGGAGGGTTACCCACAATCCAAGATTTAATTTTTAGCAAAATATATGTTATTGTCCAGACTATACTGAGTATTTACGAATTTTTTGAAAGTTTTTCTTATTTACGTGATAAAAATATAAAAATGCACAGTTTGCCCTTGAATTGTATATTTTTTAAAAATAGCATCTACAGAATAAATCTATACCTCGTAAGCTTTTTTTTTGAGGTTCAGTGAAAAAAATTCATAAAGCGTCATTTGACTCAACTGGACCGCTCCAACCTCCTTAAACACCCGCCGATTTTGGAATGCTCGCTAGTTAATGCTTCAATGTAAATGGGCCATTCGCATTGCCAGTTAACGCGGTGTTGTCACATTTAACCTACAAATTTCGTTAAGGAGGTGAGATCACTTCCCTGGGGTCAAAAAACGAGTCTAAATTTATTTTACTCACAGCTGCTCTGATTTATGTTTACTTATGTTGATTATTCGTATTATCGATGATAATGTGCCAAATGTTGTGGTAAATGATAAATTTATTGCACATGAACAAATAAAAAATGAAATATTAGGTTGTCAATGACCCGGTAGTAGTCTTGATAATAATAATATTAACATGCCTACCTTGAAAGCGGACTAAAAAGGAATATCGAAAAATCAGCCGGAAAACTATCAAAATATGCTTGAATTACCTCAGCGGAATTAACACGATAGGTAGAATATCCAAATAGAATATCCAAATATACATATTATTGATACATGATAAATGATAAAATTCCATGAATTATTGTTTGTATATTTTATGGCGGCTTCTATTCAAAATAATTGCCAAACATAGCTAGGTTATGTTCGCCAAACGCATCAGCTGTTACTCGCGACGTTGTTAAGTCTGTGGGCGCTATTTCGTCGTTCTGACTATTTTCAACCGGAAATGGAAACTTTCTTCTAATGCAGCGCTTTGACTACACGGTGAAGATTGATTTTCCTACTTTCTACAATATCTATTATATCTTATCTATCGAATTTCAGTTTTCCAACGGGTTTAGTTGGATACGTGAGCAGACTGGTCGTGATCACCGCACTTCCGGTTGACCGTCTCCATAAGACGACGTGCTACAGTCACTCAAAGTGCTCGGCTTTGCAATTTTATTGCGAAAAAACTAAACGGTCAGAATAGCTCAAATTTTGGCAATTGTCGCATAAAGTATTCGTCAAAATCATATAAAAATTTTTAATCCGAAAGTTGGATTCGCAGTAATGATCGGACCTCCTTAATGTCCGAAAACAAACCGTTCGAGCAAGAAATTTACATCTGATTCCAGTATTAATGAACGAAGTCGAGAAACAGCTTAAATTTTCAACACGACATTCCCAACACTATAACCACGGTTGGCTCAGTTTTTCATTTAAATCAAAATGTTATTTCAACCCCTACAGCCCTATTACTGGTTCAACTTGAACATTAAAAATCGCCGAAATTATGTTGTGAAACGGATTAATTTTTAGACAGTTAAATCATCCTAAATTTATCTCTCGGTGGTATAAATCTCAATCGTCTCCAAGCATTTCGATATTAGCAATCGCAAAACTCCTTAAGTTACGTAATATTTCGATTAACCGATTGTTTATTTTTATAACTGTGCAAAAAATCAAGCTTCCGAAATACAGTACCAATAATCTCATTTGGGTTTTGACTGTTATTCGAGGACAAAAAAAACGGTTTATGCGCATCAAATTGTGCGTTCACGCTTATTAGGGACTGATTTGACTAGAAAGTCGTTGCTGATCAGAAAGTTTTCTGCCTTATCGACCTCCGTGGATCAGCCGGGTACCTTAAATACCGACTCAGCGTTTTCCAAACGAATAACGCAATATGCAACTCCAGCATATATGTATATATGATAAAGTGATATACGTGCAATTTTACGCAGGTCGATGACAGCTGTTTGACCGTGAAAAACAATCTGCATTATAATAGGGTTTCATATCGCCAATTCCAACGAAATAATGAATATCGCTCTGAAATCCTCCAGCCTTTCGCTGGTAATAATTCAACGACGAATAGTTATGCACGCTCCTTGTAGTTGTGTATAATCGTGAAACAATTGTTTTCGTAGGTTAGTCCTTTGATACGTGTAAGAGCGTTTTCGAGGAGCGCGATTGCCGCTGGATCTCACGATCTTCATCATCCCGAAGGTCGCGAACCCAGCATACCGCCCTACGTCGAACGGGAAGGAGAGAGTACGGAACTCAAGCGAGCTCGGTGAGATTTAATGATAAAAACTGTGCGATTTTTCATTCGTTTGCAAAACAAACGAAAAACGAATAGACGAATATGGTCTGAAGAAGGGATTATTATCTTACAAATTGTTCATTGTCTTATAAATTGTTGATTGTAACTGATACGGAACATCACTCAAGTTTCCGCCTTTTATTTTGATGAAACTCGTATATGTGATAAAGCATTGTACACTTTGTCTTCTATCTGCGAAAAAACGATTTTAAGGGAGGAAACTACCCCTCAAAGTCATGTCACCCCTTAATTTAATTTTTATTCAATAATCCTATAGTGGATTTTTCATTGCTTTATATCAGACGAATTTTGGTTTTTGTTTCATTCAGATCAGATTCAGATTGTGGGTGAAACTACAAGATCACGCGTTTCAGGAGTGGTTTCCCCCTTAAAACTGTTTTTACACAGACAAAAAGAGTTTAATAGTTTTCAATGCTTTATCACATATATGAGTTGCAACAAAATCGAAGACAGGCCCTTAAGTGATGTTGCTTGTGAGGCCTTTGACTCTTACCGCGTTGAATTAAGATTGTACAAATCGTTAAAAAATTCAATATGTCGAATCGGGGCCCCACCTTGGAACGAATGTGAATGAATCGTTTGTCAAGTCACTACTATTGTACAAAATAATTAAATTCATATATTGGATTAAGTTGAATTCAGTTTCACGCAAGCAAGCATAGAGAAATATTTTAATAAAACTTGAACTATTTCCTGCGTCACGATTTCGTCATTTGGGGAAAAAGTAGCCATTTCGTTTTGTAAATTAAATAGATATTCAAATTTCACAATTAAGTTTACCATGGGCAAAAGCCATACATTAGTTTTGCCACCTATGCACAACCAGAAGAATACTGGAAGGTTAACATTTACTACCAAGGAAATAAATGATATCATTGTACATGTAAAACGCCGATTTGAGCATTTATCATGCAGTTGATGCATTTTTGAAATTGATAATGAAGGCGGGAGAGGATGTGATCAATACCTATAAAGAAAACTTAACACAGTAGAACCTTATTATCCGAGGTAATATAGGGAGAGTGTACTTCGGATAAGTGAGATCTCTGGATAATACGGAAAACAAACATGTATAGGACACAAATGACGTTGAAAAGCATGGAGGTTAAGCTCGCCTGAATGAGTAAAAAGAGACGGAGATAGAACCAATGTTGCCAAATATGAAACCTAGAAATACTACGCGAATCGTTGGACTAGCTATTTTTTCATTTTTATAATTAAATGTGACCATTCATTAAATAGCTTACAAATGGACAATATAAATTGTACAGGTCTCAAGTATGATCAGTGGTATGAATAGTGTGAAGCGATAGGACTACCTTAAGAATGATGAAATAAATGCTGGAAATTTAAGAAAGCATATTTAAGGCAGAACGAGCGCGCTCTTGATTTCTATCGATTTTGTTCAAATTTTGACCAGACATTGATCATATCATTATGCATGTTTGAGTGAAATTTCAGAACAGTCGACAATTTAAATTGGGAGATAATAGGTTTCAAAATTGCAACTTTTAGCACTGCAGGGTCTGCATTGACCGGAAGCCAGGTCACATAATTCGTCGTACCGTTCTATGGAGTTTATAAAATTTGAAGAAAAATTATTTTTACATAGCAAACTAGCTAATGAAAGAGTGAAAAAAGTTTGCGCTGCCTTGACTATTCGGTTTTGCTAAAAACGTGCAGTAAAGACAGAATATTTTCGCGTAAAAAATATTTGTCCTCTATAATAAGAACAGATATCGCAACACCGCATCGTTCAACGTATCCAAGGTCGTAAGTTTGCGCGGCATATTTAAAATAATACCACAACACACCGTTTTATTTGGAAGTACATTTTAATCGAACAAAGTTTTTAATTAGTTATCAGTTAACCAACACTTTTATTCCTTGACGTACCTTGTGCGACGGTTACAAAAGCCGCAGGATCAAAGTGCTGAAAACTGTCGTGCGATAATCGACGGCGCGCTAAATATTGTATTTCAGGCTGGTCTATCAGTCGCGTAAACGCGGAATGCTCGAAAACGGCTTGGTTTTGAGTACGTTCGCTAAGAAATATTTGGACGGTTTCAACGACGAGGAGCTTCGCGTGTACGACAGACTGATAAATTTGCCGTCCAACGATTGGGATCTGTTCTATTGGGCAGCCGGTGTAAAACCAACGCCCCCCGAATTCGATCACGAGATAATGGACTTGCTGAAGAAACACATTAAAAACGAGGACCGCCAGGCGAGAATAGTCCAGCCGGACTTGTGAAACGTGTCAACGCTATAGTCAGCTATTAGGAATGTTAGAAGTACGGCGTTCGATGGTGCTAAAGTTTGCATCGTTTGAAAGCAACGATTCTTTGTCCCTATTTTTTTTTAATTCTTAATTCTTAGTATGATCTATAATTTTTTTAAATATATTACGATTGGATATCTCTAATGTGGATAAGAAAAACTGTTTGGGTGATCTCCGTACCCTAAATCGGCGAAATAGACGTGATCAATAGAAGAAAAATGAACTTTCGTTGCGTTCCAACGATGCAAACTTCAACATGAGGAGATCGTTACTGTCTTAGTCGAGCGTGGTTGCCTGCAACATTTCAGAGTTACGATGGGTAAGAACTTTAGCGCATTTTATGAAAAATATACATGTATGCAAAAAATGTATTTATTACGAATTGTTCGGTGATGTATGTACAAGTTCCTTCGAGAACTATTAAATAACAGTTATAAGCAGTGTCGGTATTGAACAAATGCTGAAAACGAGTAAACATGTAAAACAATAATAAACGAACGTTACTTTTTTATCGACTTCGGACAGTCTCGAGAAGGGGCGCAGTTACTGGTGCAAGTCGAACGATTAAGAGATCACCGGTTGACCTCGCAGCTGGCCATTGAATTTACGAACAAACGAAACGAGTAACGATACCTCACAATCCTATACGCGCGAATCGATGAGGATCCGCGAGAAATTCTTTCTTCTGGGTAAACTCGACAAGGCCCGGACCTTTTCTCGGCGGTGCACCGCGACCTCTGCTGGAACCGGATGTTGAGCAGCCTCTGGAGGAACGCCACTGACCACTCTGACCACTGAAAACGCGTCGTTCGTCTAGAGAAACTCCTAGGATTGCTTTTCACGTAGGAATTCACTCTTCTCACCTGTAATTTCCGCGCTTGTAACGCTTGGCACCGGTGCCGCGAAAACTTCCGCTTCTTCGTTTGGTGCCCCGACCGGCGGCTCTTGCCCTTGGTGGGGTAGCTTTGGTGTTGATCCACGTGTCGTCCTCATTCTCCGCCTCCTCGTTAACGTCGTTGAACAAAACTGCCGGCAAAGCATTAGCACGAGGCCAATGAGATTCTCCGAAAGTTCGGCTCGAGACTTTTTTTTTCGCTACTTGAAATAGGGCGACTCACTGAGTTTCTCCGCGGCGTACTTCTGCGTAATGTCGAGCAATGCTTTGCCGTATTTTTCGAAGTTGGCCTTCGTTACGTGAGGAATTTTGAGCATGGCCGCTTCCGAATCCGGCAATTGTTGGCTCATCGCGCGTATGGCGATCATGTTCATGATGGAGGACGCGGACACGTCGAGAGCGCCCGCGATACCCTTCACTATGGATATCAATTCGGCGTAACACTTGTCCTGCAATTCCTTCATTATCTTATCGATCGGTTGAGCATCGGTGGAGACGGTCGCGACACCGGTCGAGCTCGAGGCCGATGATCGCATCGGGAAAAGCACCTGGCGACAGAGGATTGATGGACATTTTTTCATCAGCAGGAAAATGCGAGAATTTCTATGAGTCGAGTACTATGAAAAATTGGAAAGCCACTGTTTGCGAACACGCACCTTGGCGTCTGGCGAGTTCATGAAATCGACCGCTTTCGGTCCAATTTTAATGTAACCACAAGCGATTTCATTCTTAATGTACATCTCCTCCTGGAGATACTCGTCGATCACCAATTTGTGAAGCAACCGCTCGATGTCGACTTTGTTCCAGGCTTTTCCTCGCCCGTACAGCGGATTCTTCGTGAGACCGGCGTCCCTTATCTTCTGCAAATTGCTGCCCTTGTAGATGTCGGTGAGGTAGAGCAGCGTCAAATTACACGTACGAGACCTGTTGATGTCTCGTACGGCATTCAGGATTGCTCTCGTATCGGCGGTCACATCGACCATCGTAAAGTCGTCCTGCAAATTGTCGTCGGTTATTCGCGCGAGCTCGAACAAAACAACTACCCTAAACCAGGGTGACTCTGGGACAATTTTGGGTAACTTTGGAACGAATTTTCGGTAACTTTGGGACAAATTTGGGTAACTTTGGGACATTTTTGGGACAATGCTGGGTACCTTTGGGACGCTTTTGGGTAACTTCGGACACTTTTGGGTTTGTTTGGGACACTTTTGAGTAACCTTGCGGCAATTTTGAGTAACCTTAGGGCAATTTTGGGTAACTTTGGGACACTTTTGGTTACCTTTGGGACACTTTTGAGTGACTTTGGGACACGTCAGCTTCAAATATTTGCCGCGTAGGTAGCAGCACATACCAGTGTATGGCCGTAGCGGTGATAGTGCGCCAATTCATAAGGCAAGGTGGCGCCGGGTTGAAATTCCGAACTTTGAATGATCAGAACGCTCAAAACTACGAGAATCTGAACACCGTCAAAATAATTCGGCTATGGAATGTTGAAGTTTCAAAATTTTCAATGAACCGGCGAATTATTTCAAGAATTTTTTCGATTGAGAAGCGATTATACGTAAATTTTGCAATTTGTCTAGACAATGTTATACGTTCTGCATCATTTACAGTCAACTGTGTAGACTCTCGCTGGCATCATCTTTACGAAACTTTTAATTTCGGAACATTCAAATTAGGAATTTTAAACGGTCGGAGCATTCGAAGTTCGGAATTTCAAGGCGGTCCCGGCAAGTTGTTGGTGGGAAATTCTGAAATCGAATATTACGCGATGTCCCAAAGTTGTTGTACCCCCAGTCCCAAAGTCACCCCGGTTTACGGTAGGTACACTCTGGTGGCTTGGCTAGTACTGACCTTGCATCGGCAGTTGTCACAGGCCGTTTCCTTTTTCGCGAGGCACTTATCTCTGCTGAATATCTCACCGAAATAATTCAACTGCTGGGTTCTTCGACAGTCCGTTTGATTCTCGGCGAAGGTAACCATCTTCATGAGATTATCGATGTGCGTTTTGATCGCGTCGCGACCCGCGCTCTTGTCCAGCTCGATCATCTTACGGATACGGAATACGTCGGCGTAATTGTAAAACAGTACGCACTCGGCGAGGTCACCATCGCGACCTGCGCGACCGCTCTCCTGGTAGTAACCCTCGATTGATTTCGGTATAGCGGCGTGTATCACGAAACGCACGTTCGGCTTGTCGATACCCATGCCGAAGGCTATCGTCGCGCACACTACTTTGATCTGAAATAAAGCGTATGCACGAATCATGACGAAAGTAGATATCGATTCGGTCCGTGTTATTCACCCATGCCCGCTATCCCCGATAAAGTATCAACTTCTAACGTTTTCTTTACGGAATAGTGAATTTTTGGCTGAAACGCACCTCTTCGGAAAGCCATTTCCCTTGAACATCGCTACGCTGAGGATCCGTAAGGCCGGCGTGATAGCTGTTCGCCTTGAGTCCGTTGCATTTCATCTGAGCTGCGTAATCGTCGCAATCCTTACGCGACAAGCAATAAACGATGCCGCACTCGTTCTTCCAACGCGTCTTTATCATCGCTATCACCTCGTCGGAACAATTTTTTCCTTTTTTCGCGATCACGCTGTATCTGAGATTCGGCCTGTTGAAACTGCTGAGGAACCTGTTTTTTTTTTGGAACCGTAAAACGTTATTGAGGCCATGAGAAATTTCGACTCAACTGCAACGAACGGTAAGGGATGATTGTAAATTCGTTGCCGAGTTTACTCCTGAACGAATGTTTAAAAAACAACCGAGAATCGCGAACTTGCGCTTTATAAAAAGCCAAACAGTATGGTTATTTTCTTTTTATCGCGTGAAACATGGAAAAGGTATAATTGCCGCATGCATAAGTGAGAAAAAAAACAGGTAATTCGTGAACCGTCACTGGTGGACGCGTGGTCGGTGTGCGGCTTCGACGATCTCCCGTGTTAAGAAGGTTGGAGCGTTAGCGACGAACGGAGATTAAATTTGAACAAAAATGTGCGTTAGTGACTAGACTATCTGAGCATTTACGATTTTCTTTAAGTTTGCAAATGATGCAAGATTACGAATCTTGGTCTGCAAACAGCATTTGTCGCAACATCATTGTCCTCGAAGTTGCCGTATTTCGGTAACACTTAATATGAATTAATGGTAATAATGAATAATCTCGTGGCATAAATATAAATAGTCATAATTCTAACTGTCTCGTCATTTCATGCTGACTTGTATAAAAGATTTGCTGACGTACTTTTTTTTCATAATAATCATCGATAATATACTATTTCAAGTTGGTAGTAACCAAAAGTTTTTCTTATTTACGTAATAAAAATGTAAAAATGCATAATTCTGCCTTTTAGTGATATATTTTATGAAAAATAGCATTAAGAGAATACATCTATACGTTGTATAAATATTTTTGAGGTTCATTGACAAAAATCATAAACCGTCTTTTGACTCAACTGGACCGCTCCAACCCCCTTAAGCGTCCTAGGCCGATACTTGGATGTTTACGATACTTGGAGTTTCCGATGATAACGCAACTGAAACTCGGTACAATATAGCCACCTGTCACTGCGGCTTGCAATCCGGATATCAGCCATTTTTTTAAATCCGGATTATGGAGGCAACCGAATGTAGATAATTCGAAAGAAAAAAAACGGATAGTAAAATTCATCAAAAGATTACGATCTGAGCCTGGAACTAACTATAGTAAAACAATTCGGCAATGTTTGCAGTCAGTGCACGTAGCTAAAAGGTAATCTTAATCTGAAACATTTTTTTTGTTTGTTTTTAATATTTTGTATGCCGCATTCAATAATAATTCATTCAGATAATCCCGCTCTCGGAGGAGAGAATGGTTAATTTTTAAATCCTCGACGAACGAATTTTGTTAGAACAAATGCAATATCGTCATGGCTATGTTAGTTCGTTATTTGTCTGTCTTAAATTGCTTCATCGGAGCAAGCGTGGACGTGTCGTAGCAACGAGGATCTTGTTGTTTCGTTGTTCTGTTATTAACGTTTATTCCTCCTTCCGAGGAACATCTCCGGAACTCTCTGTATCATTGATATTTCTCACGGCCTAATAAACTTATTTGTTCCTTGTAAATGTTACTATTTGAGGTTCATCCATCCCTTTCACTAACAAGTTTTATGTTTTTTTATTTCCCAACGATTGCTTTGAATATTGTTTGGTATTTTATGATCTCATTATTACTACGATAATTATGTTTAAGTTTTAGATGAAAGCGATATAATTGTGTTCAATTATTCATATTTCATTTTTATATTTTACCGTAAATAGCAGCATACTATTAACCGATCGAACGAGCCCGCTTCGCGGGCTCGTTCGATCGCAATTATATGAGTCGCCTCGTTCGAAGAGATTACAGTGTAGTTACCCCCGTGTACGCTAGATGTCACAACGTTCAGAGTCCCAAAAGTGCAAGGCCTCCCTAGGAGGGACGCTCGTCCTCCCGCTTCATATTTTTCAGAGTACTGCAGGATTGTCGTTTAGATTCGGGTTGGGTTACTGTGCTTCCTTGGGTGGGCTGTAATCTCTTCGAACGAGGCGACTCATATAATTGCGATCGAACTTCGCCCGCTTCGCGGGCTCGTTCGATCGGTTAATTATATTTCGCGCCTCGTTCTCGAGATTACAGTGTAGTTGTTTAGAGTCAACGACAATCCGTCTTATCCCAACAGTAAGTATTATTTATTTATACTTTCTTTTCTTCATTTGTTCTCATTATACTTTTTTTTTTTTTTTTTTTTTTTTTTTGAAACGAAATAAAACGGAAAAACTTAAAAACATTACTTTTGCATCCGCGTTTCTATATCTACTCTTCAGTCTACGTGACTATTCGGAGATGAGCACGTTGCTCGCAAACACCGCTTCTCTGTTTTCGATCGGTTGGTGATAAACTTTCGCAAACATCCTCGATCTCTCGGACCATCCTGCCGTCTTTCTTATTGTGTCTAGGCAGACTCCCTTTTCAAATGCCGCTGAAGTCGCAGCATGTCGTGTGGAATGAGCCGCAAAAATTGAAGTATCTATGCCACTGCTTTTCATCACATCCTTAATCCACCTACTGATCGTCTGGGCTCCGACTTTCTTGTGCGGTTTTTTAACCGCCAGGAAAAGATTGTTCTCCTGCCCTCTGTAGGCTGCTGTCTTCTCTAAATATTTCTCCACATACGTGGCTACGCATATATCTATTCTCTGGTTAAATTTTGGTATCTTTAGCACTGGCTGTCGTCTTCCCGGACCGGACGTCTTCAGTAGTTTAGTAATTAATATCTCTAGCCCGTTTTGAGATTTCTTAATGTTTCTTATATCTATATTTGCTAGTGTCTGGGCCCGACTGGCTGTACTTAATGCTAATAACATCACAGTTTTCTTTGTTAGCTCTTCTATCGACAAGTTTCCCGCGGGATGCAACGCTGACAGATACTCCAACACTGGTGCTACATCCCAGGTTGATGAATATTTTGGTAAACAGGGCCTTAACTTAAATACTCCTCGTAGAAATCTTCTTATTATTTGGTCTTCACCAATCTTTTCTCGCGAGATCAGAGAAACTGCAGATCGTAAACAGTTAATGGTGGTATAGGAAGCTCCCCTCTCGAAATGGAACGTTAAAAAACTTAGTAATGTCGGTATTTGTGGTTCTTGAAAATCTATCCCTCTGTCTCGACAAAAACTTTCCCATTTCTTCAACGCTGCCTTGTACTGTTTAGCAGTTGACGAAGTTATTGAAGACAAAATGATCTCGATTGCTTCTGAGGGAACTTGTCTTTTTAAGAACGCCGCGCGGAGACCCTGGCCGCCAGTAGGATCAAGTCTCGCGCCCTCGGATGCCTCGCTCTTCTGTACGGAGATAATAACAAATTATCATCAGGCCCAAACCTTAGGGGCCTTCCCACGGTCAAATTCATAAGCATCGGGTACCAGGGTTGATTGGGCCAATCAGGTACTACTACAATTCCTTCCGCCCTGTCTCTCTTTATCTTTGTGAGAACCCGCAAAATTAGGGAGAAGGGTGGAAAAGCATAGAAATGGAGGTCAGACCAGCTCATCGTAAACGCATCTACTGTCGTAGCGGCGATCTCTGGAAACCAGGAACTGAACTTCTTACATTTTGTATTAGCGCTCGACGCGAAAAGGTCTATCTCCGGTGTCCCTAAGGAACGTATAATCTTCTCGAAAGCCTGAGTTGCTAATTCCCATTCTGTATCCGCATTTTTAATTCTTGACAGTAGATCTGCCTCTATGTTTTTTGATGACGGAATGTATGACGCTAAAAGAAAAATATTTCTTTTCTCTGCCCATTGCCAGATCTTTCTTGCGAGCGAATTATATTTGGGGAATCTTGTGCCTCCCATCTTATTGACGTATGCGATCGCTGTCGTATTATCTATACGAAGAAGTATCTGGCAATTTGTGCGTTCGTTAGCCAGTCCCTGCAGAGCTAGCTTAACTGCCACAAGCTCTTTGAAATTTATATGCCATTTCAGCTGTGCTTCTGACCAGACACCGCACATCTTCTCGCTTCCACTAACTGCTCCCCAGCCTAAGTCTGAAGCGTCTGTAAAAATTGTCATTTCAAATTTTCCCGTCTTTATTCGATTAAACCCCTGTTCGATGTGCCTTTCCCACCAAGATAGATCGGGTATAATCCACGTTGGGATTGTCATCTTTGCATTATAATTTGCATTGTTTGATAACAGGCACTTGATCTTTTCTCTTTCCATATTTTTCGTATAGAGCCAACCGTACTCTATGGCTAAACAGGCCGCAACAAGATTCCCTATTAATTCTGCAAATTCCCTCACTCTACATTCTTTCTTCTTTTTGTATTTCCTGACCAGGGTAAGCAGTTTATTTCTCCTTTCCTGCGGTAATTCTAACGAAAATTTTCTTGAATCGATAATGAAACCCAAAAAACGACACCTCGTTTTTGGTATTAAGTCGCTCTTTCTTTCATTGATTAGAAAACCCAAGTACTCTAACAGTTTCCGTGATTCGTATACATTCTTTTCGCATTCTTGCCGGCTGTCTTCTACACATAATAAATCGTCCAGGTAAATTACCGAGGTGTAGCCCCTAGCTCTCAAAAACCGAACCACGGGTCTTAAGATTTTTGTAAAATCACGTGGTGCTGTTGCCAGGCCGAATGGTAAACAAGTAAACTGATAGTACTGACCCATGAATGCAAATCTGAGATATTTTCTACAGTCATTACTGATTGGAATTAAATAATATGCGTCTTGTAGATCGATCTTTGCCATGAAGCTTTCCGGGAATATTAATCTTGCGGCCGTTCGTATATCTTCCATCTTAAAATGTTTTGTTTCGACAAACGTATTTAACTTCTTTAAGTTCAAAATGAACCTGTGAGTACCGTCTGACTTTGGGATTAAAAAATATTTTGAGATGAACTGGTCTTTGCTCTCATTGCACTTTTCAATTGCCCCCTTCTCCAATAAAATATCTATTGCTTGTTGGTAATTTTTTGCTTGATTGTGTGGTATAGATACTCGCGGTTCTTTGTTTTGGTACACTCGATATTTGAAAGGAATTTGGTATCCATCGATGCAATTCAAAATAAACTTATCTTTTGTAATAGATCTCCAGTTTTCTCTAAAAGATCTTAATCTACCCCCTACTCTACCTACGTTCTTCTCTATTTCCCTCTCCTCGGTCTGGATCTCGTGTTGTGTCCCCGAGGGTTGAACGGTTGTCTGCCTCTGAAAGACAACCTTGGTCGGCCCTGACTGCCTGACTGAGAATTGCCCGCATAATTCTGGAACGGTCTTCTTCCCTGCGGGCCTCTGGAGTTTAAATTTCCCTGAATACGAGTAACTCCTCTCTGGATATAGGCATTCTTCGGTCCGATTCTTTCCAAGGCCTTAAATTCCTTGATTTTTTCACTCAAGCCCGTTCCGAATAGGAGTGTATCCGATTTGGTTTTGGTCAGCAACTCCTTCACTTGCTTGCTCACTCCTGGCAGAATGAATGCTTTCCTGGCCTCATTTTGTCTAAAATGAATTTCCGTTACCAATTTGGCCGCATCGTTTAAATTTTCCAAGAAAGACAATTTATCAATACTCTCCTGCTCGTCTAAGAGCAGTGAAATTGTCGCTCCCAAGGACATTAGGGCTGATCCGGCCAGCCTCTGCGTTTCGGCGAAACAACCGTCTCTTTTTTGTCCTGACTCGCTCAAAACCGCTAGTATTTCTGGGTTGAGCTCTGGTGCTTCGAAACCCTCCTTTCTCGCAAATTCTTCGAGAAGTTTGTCCTTCTCCTCCCCTGGGATCCCATTGACCACGAAGTGCTTCCACCTATTGGCCAGCGACGCGTGTAGGTCGAAATCCAACGCCCTTGAAACCGACGGGTCCTCTCCTAGTACCTCGAGGATTGACACCTCGAGGTTCTCCTCCTCGTATTTGTGGTCTGTCGCTTTCTCACTTGCGTCAGCGTCCTCTGGACTGATATTTTCTTTTTCCTCTGCGTCTATCAAATCTAAATTGGGCAAGTCACAATCGAAGTTACAAACCTTGGAGCGCTTCGTGCGTTTCTTTCTCTTTCTATGTCATGGTATACATGTATATATGTATATATATATATATTTGGCTGTCTCTCTCTGTCGCTTTGTACAGAGATCCGCCATCTTGCATTTCGTGCTGCCCATCGTCTGATCTGTTAGGCCTCCCGTGCCTACTCATCAGCGAAATCTCTGATTTGTCTTATCTTCCATATAAGCTCATCAGGATTGAGCTACGATATGTTTTGCCTCTCGTGCAAACTCATCGTGCTACATTGTGGCCTTCTATTTCGTCAACATAAATCTTACCGTCTAGATCGATTTGTCGGCCATCTTGCTCGTCGCCCTCGTCTGACGACATCTCCTCGCTCGGCTCGTCTCCTGTTCTCTGCAATTCCTCTAACGATTCTTGTAATGCTTTCAACCGCTTGCTCATTTCCTCAACTGCCTCCTGCTTTCTCTTCGGCATTATCACCTGTTCACTTTTTTATCACTTTTTTCACCTTCCTTTTTTCTTTCTGAACTCTACTTCCGATGTTGTCTCTAGCGCACAACGAAAGAATATGAAGCGGGAGGACGAGCGTCCCTCCTAGGGAGGCCTTGCACTTTTGGGACTCTGAACGTTGTGACATCTAGCGTACACGGGGGTAACTACACTGTAATCTCGAGAACGAGGCGCGAAATATAATTATACTTCATCATTACGTGACATTAAAAATGTTAAGGTCGTCCATTAGCTATAGCAAGGAGAAAAAATGTTTGGTTTAATTTTAATAAATACGAATAAAACTACTTATTATTTAATAAATATGAATAAAAGTAAGTTTCTCCAATCCTTCGGTGCCCTCGTGCAAATGCGATTTAGAAGCACAAGCACACAGTACATAGGGGAGTGATAAGGGTGCGATAAAAATAAAAAGGTTGAGGTCGTAAGAGTCCGCATGATTACGTGGGAACATTGGGGAAAAAACGTAACCACTGGCTCATCGGATGTTGTTTCGTGTCGTCACAGTAGGCTTCTCGTATGGGGAACTCACCACTTTGGCTCCGTCATACCCAATTGATGCAGAATATCAGTCCTCACTCGGGGCGTTGCAGTCGCCGTGAGAGCGATTGTCGGAACGGTTGGATAATTATCCCTCAGTAGTTTCAATTTTTTGTAATCCGGCCTGAAATCGTGTCCCCACTGGCTGACGCAATGAGCCTCGTCGATGACGAACCTCGCGAGGAGACGTCTCTCGTAGAGTCGTGTCATGAGGCTACAAAACTTTTGCGACGCCGATATCTTCTCGGGCGTTACATACAAGAGCCTGAGGCCTGGACTCTCCTTCGACAGCTCGCGGTATATCGCGTCCGACTGTTTATCCGTGATGGCGCTTGACATGTGAGCCGCAGGAATCTTGAAAGGAAAAGTAACACGAATGGAGACAGAACGAAAAAACACGGTTGATGAGGTTGAAGTTTGCAATCTTTGGAATGCAACGAAAATTAATATATACATATATAAATTCCTTTGATTTGATTTGGCAAATTTTGCCTACAAAATTCTTCAGCCTACAAAAAATTATCTTTAATAACAACAAAAATATGGATAATAAAATGTAAAGAAAAAACGTTCGTTGCGTTCCAACGTTGCAAACATCATCACCACGAGAATTACCGATAGGCATGGCTTTTTTTGCCCACTTTTTTCCGATTACTTACGTCGAGGGACGTGAGCTTCTGAACTTGGTCCATGATGAGACTCTTGAGAGGCGATATGACGATCGTAACGCCCGGCGTGATGAGAGCTGGCAATTGGTAACACAGCGATTTTCCCCCACCGGTTGGCATCAGCACGAAACAGTCGTAAGACAAGAGTGCTGCGTTGATAGCTTGCAACTGATTCGGACGGAATGAATAGAGACCGAAAGTACGTCGGAATATCTATTGGAAAGAAAAACCAAAAAATGGTACGATAAAACGATCACTCCCTTGTCCCGATTATAGTCGTAAATAATGAAAGGAAGACAGTTTTCCGGTAGCTATTACCGAGAGTCCGTACCTTCAGCATTTCCATCGAGTGTGGATAATTAACACTGTCGAACTCACCGCTCACACCGTCGTTTTTATAATTGCCCGTGAAATTACCAATCTCAAAAGTGATATCGCTCGATTTCAGTTTCACGGCCAACGACGTCCCGCTCGAATTCTTCTTCTTCGGTGACTCAGATTCGATAAAATCTCCTTCGAGATCTTCCATATCCGGGAATTCTTGGGATATGCTCGGCCGTATCCTTTGCATCGGGGCTTTCGAATCTCTGGAGCCGAAAGTATCGGCCGAGTCGTTCCATGGATCGTAATCGGTATTTGTCGTGGGGAGTTTCGTTGTTTTCGCAGGCGATTGATAGGAATCATCCTCCATGTCGGCATAGTCGTAGTCGTCGGTTATGGCATCCTCCATCCACGATTCGTCTGTCGTTGCCGGCATCGTCAAACGTTTCGCCTCCATCTGCGAGGATTTCGTTACCATCTGCGGCGATTTTATTTCCATCTGCGACGATTTTGTTTCCATTTGCCATGATTTCGTTTCCGCCGGTACCGTTTTGGCTTCGGTCGGTGAGCATTTCGGCGGCTGATGTCTCTCCCATATCTCGTCGATCTTCTTCGTCACTTGCGTCGAGATGGTCGCCTTTACGGGCCTTTTTAACTGAAACGTACCGCGCTTAGGTTGCACCGGTGACGCAATCTCGGGCGTTTCTTTCCCCTGTTGTAATAGGGCCATCGTCACGTGTAGCAACGACGACGAGTTTTGGCAAGACTCGCTTCTGACTTGTGAAACCTTCGGTGATTCGTCCAGCATTGATTGTCGCGAGTGAGCTGGCGTTTGATTGCTCGTCGACGGCAGCGACGTGTCTTCACCGAAGTCCTTTCTGTAATTATCGGACGTACGACCCTGAAACTTGGGGGACTGCTCGACGTTTTTGAGCACTCTCGCCGTTAGTGGAACGTATTCGTCGACGTCATCGGGATACTCCGAATCCACGGAGTTGTTCAAGTTCTTTGGTTCTTGATCGTCCAACGTGGCGATGCGCTTTTCCGTTCGTCTTATCTTCGCCTGGACGTGCTTGTGCAACGTCTTCAATCGGCCAAACGCGTCGACGTCGAAACGCGGAAATTTCTTCAATACCGGCAGTGGAATATTGTAAAGGGCAGTGGCATATTTTTCCAAGATTTCGATTTGAAGATCTTTGAGACTGCGACAGTGCTCGATCAGTTGGTCCTCGTTTACCTGCGACATTATGATATCCATGTTATCGTTTTAAGGGGTAAGGCCACTGTAAATTTTTTGAAAAATCGATTTTTTTTTATTGACTTAAAAAATAGTTTAAACCCTCTAGAATAAGAAAAAAAAGGTCCTGTGCGAAAAAAAATTTGTTGTCCTTAGGAAATGAAGGTCGCCGCCAAGCGTGTCAAAACTTGCTCCGAAACGACTGCAATTATATCGGAGATGGCGATTCCAAAACTTTCAAAGGCATCGTGGATTCGAAGCCTTATGAAAATGTTGATGTTAAAAAAAAAGAGTGCATAGATCACGTGCAAAAAAGAATGGGCACTCGATTGAGAAACTTAAAAAAAGGAACAAAAGGTCTCGGGGGAAGAGGAAAACTCACTGCCAAATTGATTGACGAACTAAGCATTTATTACGGCTTAGCAATCCGTCGAAATTCCGATTCCATAAAAAATATGAAAAATGAGATCTGGGCAACCCTTTTTCACAAAATGTCAACGGATGAAAAGCCTCAGCACGAAAAATGTTCGGAGAATTGGTGCAGTTGGAAGAAAGCGAAAGCAGAAAATGCCTTGGATGCGTATCATCACAATCAGCCAATGAGTGAGGAGGTTTATCAAGCCATCAAACCCATCTACATGGAATTGAGCCGGGACGAGTTGCTGGAGCGTTGCTTGGGGGCCTATACTCAAAACAATAACGAAAGTTTCAACGCTACCGTTTGGAGTTTGGCCCCCAAATCATCCTCAAGCGGAAAAACTGTACTAGATATTGCGACGGATATCGCTGTTTGCATATTCAATGGCGGCCTTACCAACGTCTTGCAAATATTCAAGATGTTGGAGGTGGAAATTGGTGTACAGTTATATAATTTCTGCATCGAAGCCGACGCCAAACGCATCACGCACGCGGAGACATCTCTGAGCGACGCGGCCAAAAGTGCGCGCGCGCTCCAAAAATCAACCAGGAAAGACGAAGAAGACGAAAATTTGGCTATCGAAGGACAAATGTATGGTGCTGAGATTGCAGACTAACGGTAAACATTTTTTTTAACTTCTTTTTTTAATTTTTTCCAATAAAAAACTATTCGCAAAACTTTAAACGCGTTTTTCTCGAAACATGGTTTTTCAAAATGGCACGCAGCATAACTCGAACAATTTTCATTTTTTTTACTTGAAATTTTAACCAGATGTGAACATTTACATTATCTTGAGAATGTCGATCGGAATTTTCAAGAACTTTATTTATTGATTTTTTATTAACAAAAAACTTGCCGTTTTTTTCGTCAAAAATCAATTTTTTTTTCAAACGCACGCCAAATCCACAAAAATTGATACTTTTTAAAATCCGATCGACATTCTCTAGCTATAGCCCTCTAGATTAATGGTTTTTTTTTTTGTTCTAGATTCAAAAGTGCACCAGTGGTGCTGCGTGCCGCGGAGCCCTGGAAGCAAAACATGTCCCGGGAAGATAGCTGTGGAACCGCCATTTTGTTTTTTTTTACTGTAAAAAAATTTTATAATAAAGTTTAATGTATGCCCGATAACACCATTAAAAGTTTTTTTTCAAATACCTTCAATTTCGGGAGCAAAAAATTAGTGAAAAAACCTTTTTTTTGGGCCGTTACAGTGGCCTTACTCGTTAAGCAACGAGCAACGTGATTCTTGAAAAATGATTATACAGGAAACAACAGCAACGAAAGAGATCGAGGGTCAACGTAAAAGCCCGCAAACGTTGAAATAAAACATGGGGAAAGAATAGTTAAAAAAAAAAGCACTCACGGATGTCGATGACATTAGTGGCTCTGTTTTGATCGATTGGACCCATTCTTTGAGCTGGTTGTCTATACCCAACGGCTTGAGATCCAATTTGAAATCCGGTCCCTTCCATTGCTTCGTCGGCGTTTCCTTTGACTTTTTTAACGGAGAACTTTCGAACTCTGACTCGTCCGATATAATGCTGCTGCGCGTTGTAGGTTGCGATCGTTTCTGCGGCGTAGACTGAGCACTGTCGATATTCGGAACAGAGTCGTCGGACTCGTCGACTCTTATCGGCTCCTTCGGCAACGACGCCTTCACCACAATTCTTCGTCTCAGTAGGGGAGAGGAGCGATCGTCAAGTTTGCCAACATCTTCGTTGTTCGCCGAACCCACACTGGCAAGGTCATTCCTGGGAAGGCCCAATGCCGAATCTAGCCCCTGAGAGCCTGTCTTGACCTCTGTTTCGTCTTCGCTATCCGAAGAGCCGATAATAGTCCTGCACACTCTTCTCTTGGGCCACGCGCTTTTAGGTATACTCTCTTCGTCGCAAGGCATTTTTGTCGCTTCGACAAAATCATCACAATTCTTTACCCCATTTGTGGCTTCTTCTCGCAAAGAAGTCTCTCTCATAGAAGAGTCCAAGGAGTCTGCTGAACTATTCTGTGGCACAAACGACGATTGGTCAAGCGACAGGCTGATGATACTCAATGAGAATGCGATGGAGCAATATTCTAGGAAATTACGGATGTCGTGAAATTTAACGCACACTAGCCAATTTTGCGCCGAAAACGCAGATCAGGATTTTGAGTTTGATAGAAAAAGAATTTATGACCTTTATTGGAAATTACGGGATAACACGACTGTAAGCGTTTATAATTAAGTGATTTTTCGCGATTTTTCATTGACAATGAGTGGAAGGACTAGTAAGAGGATAATAATACTCAAGGATTTTATTACTCGTATCTTCGAGTGAACAAAAAAAAATTATATATAGAAATTATACAAAATTATAAACGATATAATTTTGTTTATATAATATATAGTTACATATTATATCGTATGAAAAGATGCGTTCCGAGAAAAATGATCGACGCTTCGCACACAAGCCGACCACTGTCACCATAGACCCACACAGGCGTGCGGGCCTTTTTTCCACAGGTAGCAAACTTTTCCCCCCTTATTCTAGATGGTTCAAAGCATCCCAAGAGCCAAAAAAAATCAATTTTTTTTATTTTCTACACCGGCATTCTCAACAATCAGCTCCTAAAACTCATTTCAATTACACTGCTGAAAGTTCTCCACGATCTACAATGAAAATGTGGAAAAAAAATCGTTTTTACTATAATAAAAGTAAGGAACTAAGAACATAAGTGAGACTTTTCGTCGCGTTCCAAGGACGCGAATTGCAAGACCATAAAATACTTCATTATCACTCTGTGCTGGTATTCTTTGACCATCAGTCAAGAGCCGCAAACAGCAGCGATCATTCTGAATCTTACGCATAAGTTTTCGCATAGAACAAAAAAAATTTGGTAAACGCACAACGGATATTATCGAGTTTGCTTCGACTTGGACAAACTCTGAAGAATCGACAAAACCATTGAAACTCTTTATGGCATTTTTGGTTCTTCTCTTAAAGGACTCTCTCCGATAGAAGTGTTTGAGGATTTGGCGGAACTACTCTACGGCACAAATGACAATTCGTGAAGTGACGGACTGATGATACGCAGCGAGAATGTGATGGAGCAACATTCTAGGAAATCATGGATGTCGTGAAATTTGAGGCACACTTGGCAATGTTGCGCCAAAAATGGATAAAGGGATTTTGAATTTGACAAAAAAAGAATAAAGGAACTTTATTAAAAATTAACAATCAGTTTCTAAAAATGGTTTTTTTGGACTGTTGAAGTTTTTACTCGCAGATTTCAACAATGTAAATCCTTTGATCATTCTTTCAACAAGCCTACTTAAAGATTTATAATCAGTATGTGTAAAAAAAATTTTTTGTACTATAAAAAATAAGGAACTAAGAGCGTGGTGAGACTTTTCGTTCCAAGGATGCAAATTTCACCACCATAAAACACTGCTTTATCATACTTGCAACGTGCTGGGTTCTTCGACCGTCAGTAAAGAGCCAACGTCGGTGATGTAAATTCAGAATCTTACGCGGTAGTTTTCGCATAGAAAATATGAATTTGAGAAACTCACAACGGATATTATTGAGTTCGCTTTGACTTGGCCAAGCTCAGAAGAATAGGCCTGCCATGGTAGATCGTCAAGCTCAGAATCGTCTGACAGCGAAAAAGTGTCAATAGTGTCTTGTTTGGTTTGATTGATGGGACAGGCATTTTTGCTACAGGGACAAACAAAAAGAACACAAGAAAAAACGTAGGAGTGTAGAAAAGTAAAGGCAAGCAATAATGTGAAGGCTATGGCTGATCATTGGGAAGGAGAGAAAGTAAACAAAGGACGAAAAGATTTGAAGGACGAAAATTCTAACCTCTCGGTCAAGTGCAGGTTGACGTTCGAACTTTTCAAGCTTTCGAGCAAAGCTTGCTGGGTCTCGAGATCCGAATCGTCGATATCCTGCATGCCAATGACTCTCAAAACCGCAGTGTCGTTCAGATCAAGTCACCAACGAAATATCGTAGAAAAACGGCGTGCGTACAAATCCAAGCCATCAAATCCTTTGTACAGTAATCATGCACATATTTATTTTGCGATTGATGATCGTACTTCTCTCCTACAAGGCCTTCATTATGGCCCACTGTTTCGATAAATATTTGACAATGTACGAGGGAGTGAAAAAATATTATTCTTTTCACATCGTTAAAACGCGATTTCATTCAAAATCGCAGACTCGGGGATAACAAAAATTCGTTGTAGCGGGAAAAACGATAATGACGAGTTGCGCCGCGGCCGCGGCGCTGCTGTCCTCTCTTCCAATCGATTGTCGATACATCGAGTTAAAAAAAACTCTACCATCTCTCGAATGGCTACAAACGCTAACTTCGTTTCAACCATAGTCGGCTGTCAATTTGCGTCAAATGTACAATGACATAATTGCGAGCATTCGAACAATTGTTTCGGATACTCAATACTCGCCGCAAGTCGACGAGGTTATATTTTATACCGGATTTATATCGAAGAACGCGTCTCGCATTGGAGTCGCTCAATACTCGAAACGAGGCAATCAACGAGAACGCGAGAGAAACTTTGAACTCTTCTTCGACGCAGCAAACTCACAATGGATTCCATAAGCTCTGCCCTATCTCCGCATTTAAAAACATACAAGGAATGGATATTAACGAAACCTCAGCTCATAGCCGACATCGAAAGTACAGTGCGATGCTTGTCGTACTTCACAGCCGGTTTGTTTTGTCGTTCTTCTAAACTTCAATGGGCCCATTAGTCATGACGTATGTGTAGGACCGTCCTCGTGACAGGTTACATTGCGGAGGGTAAACCGACCAGTGAACGGACGAATAACGACACTAGGATTCAGATAGACTGTAAAATGATATAAACACTCATTTTTTAATTGGCATAGCTAACGAAAGAAATTATTCGGATAGTGGAAAAAAAAATTCGAAGTTATTGCAACAAGTAATACTGGAGGAATTAATAAATGGGCAGCTAAATGACTAAATCTTCAGTGAAGGGACAACATTATTAATAATAGTAAGTAAAAATATTATTAATCCGTACGAAAGCCACTATCTTGCTATGGAGGTTTTTTTTAAATCAAAATAGACATAACACCGCCTTTGGGAGAAAAAAATCGAATTTAGCATATTTTTTCGTTGAAAAAAAAAGCCGGAGGTTTCCAAACAAAAAACTTTCATAGTAATGCTAGGAATAGCGTGAAGAATGTTGTGTCAAGGTTCGAGAGGGAAAGCGTGAAAACGCTTCGCTTGGAAGTGTACACGGTTTTGAAAAACATTTAAAAAGAAACGCGTTTGCCCGTGGCAGGTCTCGCGCAGCTGGTTGCACCCTTTTTTCTTAGTAAGGCTGTAGCAACCGGAATAATTCAAATTTCGCGCAAAAAATTGAACAACATGTTTATAATCGTCTACACTATTGGATAATGCAGAAAAAAATTGATATTTTGAAGATTTTACACTCTGATGATGCCTTAACATTTTCGAAAATTCCGAAAGTTTGTTTCGACAGAAACATAGAAAATTAAATTTTGTAAACATTTGAAAAACGGATGAAATAATTTTATGAGAACATTTCATGAAATGTACATCGTCATCTCTTAACAGTAATTAATATTGCAAGTTTCAGCAGATGAGCTACATTTTTTTCTCTTAGTATTATCAGAACGGAGCCCGTAGTTCATTCACTGGAAAGACTTTAAAATACACCGACAGTGAATAACATGTCTAATTCCGACGGATTACGAATTTATTTCAAAATTTTGCAAAACTCAACGATTGTCTCGATCTTAAGGGGTAACACCACTGCAAACGTCCAAAATTAAGACATTTTTCGCAATTTTTATTTTGGTGAAAGGACAAGTAAGAGGATAATGATATTCAAGGATGTTATTAGTCATATCTTGAAGTGAACTAAAAAAATAGTATTAAAATATTATACAAAAAGGTGATTTATCAACAATCATTTGTTGATAAATAATTTTATCATTATACTCATGGGAAATCCCGTACGTATTTGTCTTCGGAATGTTATTTCAAAGATGTGCTCAAAATATCGAGTGAATAGAATGAAAATTGTTGGAGTTTTGCTGCGTGCCGTTATGAAAAATTATGTTCCGAGAAAAACAATGGACATGTTTTTTATGAAATAAAATTAAAAAACAAAAAGAAGCTTTTTAAAAAATTTAATTTTTTTTCGAAACCTCTACATGGTGTAGCCCCTTGGGTAATGAAAGTGATACTTATCCTTAAAACTTACAAAAACTAGAGTTATTTTGCCTTTAGAATGCCTACTGTGCACAGCCATACTGTAACTACATTGTACAGGAGGCGAGTACCACAAACTAAGAAAATTCCATGTGGTGTTAAAATTCAATATTTAAGCAAGAAATCGGTTTTAACGACACCTATGATGTTTTTCCTATATTATAACGATTCGAGTTTTTATCGACAATTTATATTTTTGACTGATTTTGGATATAAATCCGCTTCCGTTCATTCACTGGTCGGTTTACCCTAAACGTTTTCAAAGAAGAATTTTTGTATCCCTAAAATTATGATGTATATAGCTTCGAGGGGAAAAAGACTGCACCGTGAAAAAGGTCGAACAGTTATAATCGTGATGTCGAACGATTTCCGTTTCAAGGTCGATTCACCAGTTCGTCTCTGGCTTCGGAGCTCATATATTCGATGCCGAATCTCCTGATCCTACTGAATGATCGACTGATATACAGTGGCAAGTACGCGCACCTGAAACTACCGCAATTCCAGTCCAAGATTAAAGTTTGGCTGACCGTCGTCGAGTACACCGAGGCGCTCATCGAGTTATCCGCCAAGAAGGTCTCGGGTGAAAGAGGCCGTTGGTTGATCATCGTTATCGTACAAAGTTTCAAGTAAGACTAGGTTGAGTTGGGCAAAAATGAGCTTGCAATGAGTACAAGGAGAACAGTAACTAGCCTGAGGAGTTTGTTTGGCTTTGTTCGAATTACAATACGATAAGGCGAAAATTGAATAGGGGCTGTGAATGCATTTTGTCAAAATGCATGAACTTTATTGTCGATTCACTGTTGGTTCCTAAATATGTATGCAATGTAGATTACAAAGAGTTCTCCAAAGACCTTCTTTTAATACAAAAAAGCAGCGCTCTGGCTACGGGTAACGCGCTATTTTTTTTACTGAAGCCTTTTGTTGTGTATTTTTCTTTCGTATTTAGCATAAACCTAGTACAAGATGTCATAATATATTCCGAATATGAATACAAAACAGTAGATAAGTATCAAAGGTATTAAAAATATTTATATTTTATGAAAATATATGCACTGGCACTTTATCGATGTTTTTTAACGGGCTATATCTACTCAGAGGCCCGAAAAAAATGGCCAAGTTCCGATTTTTTCTTCTTCTAGGAAAGGGTTAATGAAAAAAACGCATTCTTTAAAACACAAAGGTGCATATATTGAGAGCCTTGGAAAAAGAATCACCAAAAAATTGAGAAGAACAACAAAAACATGGTTAGCGGCAGATGATGACATTTTTTTCGCGACGTTTTGCATTGGACACTCTCCAGCTTCAACGGTCCATGAAAAATCTATAAACCAAAAGGGTTAATCGCGTTAACAATAAATACGAGTCGTTGACGATCACCGATTTTTTAAATCTTGTTGGTTAACAACGTGGCAACGAATTGAAACTCGAGCATACAAAATCTATGTAAAAAGTCATAATTTTTACGTAACGATAAAAAAATAAAGATCGATTTGAAAAAAATGAGATCGTCAACCGCAAAAACCTTTTGGTACCTCGGCTACTTATTGACTGTTTATTATCCACATTGAGAGTCGCTTTGACATTTTGTATCCGAATCAATGCAAAAACTCGAAAGAAGTACATCGAAGAGAACTTCTTTACTCTTTTTTTTAGTATAATTTCAGAAACCAATGGTAGATTGTCAATAAAGAGGATTAATTTTTCTTCGAATCAACTGCAAAGACCCCATATCAGTTTTGAGCCTACCAGGATGATGTTATCCCTTCATTGCAACGTTTATTGCAATTAGAATCAATCAAGTGTCTGTTCTATACGAGTCCAACTCGATGGCATTCGCACTCCGCGAACGCGTTAGACAGAAGGGAATTTCAAGCGAAGATGAAATTCAATATGATTCGTGCAGGGCGATATTGAGATTGCTACTGGTCCATCGTCACAAGGAACGCATTACGCAGACGCCAGCTATGCCGCCCTTGAATCGTGAAAAACTCGGCGAGTGTTTCAACATCGAGCCGGTGAAGGAAGGCTTCGCCCTCAAACATTCGGGCACGGTGATCAGAAGCGTGAACGGATCGGGGCCATTTCACTCACGAGTATGGTCCCCGCTAAAACCAGTGGAAGTCGCATGCAACGACAAATCTTTGAGCTCCTCGATCAGGAAAAACATGGCGCTAGCGGAGGTGCAGTAAATCCATGAAAAATTGAAGACGAAAATAAGACTGACCATTGTGAAATGACAATAGGGTATTTGACCGTTGTACGAAAATCATCTTAAACGGTTAATTATTTCATATTATGCTCACAATTTTTTTTGTATCGTGAATGCCATTATTTACGATATAAATCGGCGATAAAATTTTAATATTCACCCAGGCCGCTAAAACACTCCCGTTGGCAGATTTGTAGTCACGTGACGCCTGTAACGTCACATGCCAGGGAACAAGGTATAGGGCCTATATCGCCGCTGAGAAAAAATTCGTTGAACTATGTTCCGTTGGAAAAGTATATTTATTTTGGGATACGAAAATGGTGGAAATACGGAAACGTCAATGGGAACGCAAAAAAAATGTTTGCAGGGGATTCTCATATATTTTTCACTTCGTTTATTGAGAAAATACTATACAATTAATATTCATGATGAAATTAAGAACATAAACAATGTAAAGAAATTGTACATGCAGCTCATTCTACCGTCGCCCAGATATAATATAACAAAAAGTATGGCCTTAGGTAATATATGCGACCATTTGGGCTTAAATTACGTAATGATACGTAAAATATATAGATTTCAATTTTTAAATAAGTAAAATTCACCTACTAACGGAAACTTTAGACGGGTAGATAACAACCCCAGACGCTCTTGAAAATCGTTTTGCTCGACAACCAGCGAGCATTGGATACCATTGCCGGCATGCCTTCACAGCCAGCCAGTGAAACTTAATCGTGATCACAGTCCCCAGTCGACAATGTCAATTCATAGCTTAGGAGCACACTTTGGAAGTCGACTGGGGTGGGTTTCTACCCCGTACACGAGTTCGAGGGTTGCTATAGTCAAATACCTTGTTGAGAATAACCAATCGTAAACGTTTCCCGGAAATAATATATCTATTTTTTTCCAGACTATGTACATAATAAAGCCATTGGTTCATCTGAGTTGTATGATGGCTCAAGGCCAGAAGAACTGGATGCCCTGGACGATATCGCTCCTGATGGACGTCGCGAGTTTGCATCTATTGAGTCGAGACCCGAAAAACGTGGTATTCACGAAGGAGGAGAAAGACGAGATATGCCGTCGGAGGATAGGTCTTCTCTTGTACATACTGAGATCGCCGTTTTACGACAAATGCAGCAAAATTCGAATTCTCGCGCTGTTGAATCGTGCAAGGAGAATACCGTTGGCGAGATTTCTCGCCGAGCCGGTCGCCAAGTATTTGCCGCACTGGCAAAACACGTATTTCTATATGTGGTCGGGTTGATGAGCGGGCAAACGGTCGAAACGGTAATCGCGCGCACGAGGATTAATCGGGCTCGTCGCATCAACATTCCACTCTAGTCTCTGGATGGAACATGAAAAGAAACACGAGGAACCCAAATCAGTGGAACAAGTAGCGACGTATACGTTAAGAGGATTACGGAGGAAAAAAATTCCGGCGCGTCTGATTAGCAAGGATTATTGTTATTTCAAGCCGTTCGTTTTTTTTTTCTTTTTTTTTCAGACAATCACCGGTGAAAATATAATACTTATCTTTATCCTTGGAATGTACGTCGTCGTTTTTCACCGCGACATATGCAAGAGATAATACGACACTCGATGAACGACGCGACCCCGAGAAGGCATCGCAATTGATTATCATAATTTACAAATATATTACATTCTTAATTCGTTGGGTGATCGTTCGGCATTAGGGGAGGAATACATTTTTAGCAGAAAATACAAATATGGCGGTCGGGGATTCATTTACGTATATAAATATCTATATGCATACAGAAATGAGGCTCTCGTACGTCAATCGTGTCTCGCGACCTGAAACGCCCTGGATTATTCACACATTTGTAGCAGCGAGTTAATCGTCACATCCTTCTTCCCGTGATTCGAATCGTAGACTGACTTTATCACCTCGGTGTCGATATTCGGGAACATTTCACCAATCTGAAACGGCATATACATTTATATGTATATATATTTTCAATTCGATCGATGCGACAGAGACGGTCAAGCTCGTAGATTTTGCATATTCGCACCTGCTTCAGTTCGAGTTCGGCGTTGGGCAAAGAACTCGGAATTACCGTTACGGGGGGTACAGCAGCCACTGGTGGTGCTGCATAAACGTTCACTGGGGCGTACTGCTGCATGCCGAACATCGTAGCCGACGGAACCATCATCACGGGCGCAGCAGCCGGATAAGGGGCGCACTTTGTCTGTCGAGAATGAAATTCGCTTGAACGTACCCTCGAAATCGATACTTAATTTTGTAAAAAAAAAGTGTTATCGTGTACTGAGGAAAACTTCGTGTAAAATATTTTTGGTTAAAGAAAGAATATATTAGGTGAAGGAAAAAGTCCTCTTCTTTCTAAATTCTAAGATGCCATATTTTTTTATACAGGCGTAGCGGCGTTTCGATCCTATGTTCAAATTATCGTTGGTAAAGCTTAATCATCTGTGGAAGATACGGTACCGCGCAAAAGTGGCCGAATTCCGAAGAAATATGTTCTAGATGTACAGTATTATGTAGATCATACTTCGGATTCTCAGTTGAGAGTTTTTTTTTCGTTATCGTTTGACCTGTAGTTTTCGATATTTAACTGTATTAGGGGAAATCCCTTGGGAGTTAATTCCCAGCGCTTCACGACTGCCGCAACATCCTTAAGGGGGAAATACCTTCAAACAAGGTAAAAATTAGCTGGTTTTCATAACCTTTTTTTATAAAGGGAAGCTTTTTCACCATTTTTATGACTGTTATATTTTATTACAACTTTTGGCTGTTGCCTGGCATTTCTTTTTATTAATCTTTAAAAATGGCGAAGGTACAGCGCGGACTTCTAAACTCCATTTTCAAAATTGGCGTGTAATATATAGCTAATAAACCGATCGACCGATTCTGGTGAAATTTGGTATGAATCTTTCTAACCTGATTGTCCAAAGCATGACCCTAAATGTTTTTGAAAATAGACAAAGTTTTTTATTGCAGAATACAGCCATTTCACCGACTTTCAACATTTCTCACTTTTTCTTGGTTCATATTCCGCGTATGAGTGTTAATGAAAGAATATTTGTCGTTTTTTTAGATTAAGGGCATGTGTCCCACGTCCGGTCGGTAAAAATCCTACTGCCAAGTGCTTTTCCAAACGGATTGCATTTCGAACAAAAGAAGAGATAGCGATTGTTCTCTGTTCAATAGAGTGCAACTTTTATTTCTCCCGAAAAATCAATCGTTCCAGAAATCCTTGAGTATCTGCAATTCGGCTCTCTCGCACTCATGGCGGCTCGGTCGGTGTGACACTTGGCCTTAATCCCGCCGACGCTACGTGTCACGCCGTCTGACAAAATCCGCCGCAACCCGTTTAGACGACTGTGCCATACCTCCGCCATTTTTAAAGATTAATCGAATTTAAAAAATACCATGTAACAGCCAAAAAGTCGTAATAAAACATACTCCGCGTCTCAAAAATGATGAAGGAATCTTTTCTTTTAAAAAGAAAATCATGAAAATCAGTAATTTTTCCTCGCCGAAAGGTATCTCGAAGGCCCGGTCGCTAGCTGTTTTGTCGATTTCATTATATTGAAGTTTGCATCGAAAGTCACTCGAACGTTTTTTTATGATTCTTATGTGAAATCTGCTGCTCACATTTGCAGGATAATACTCTTGATGATAACAAAAGTGATGAAGAAGAAATAGGAAAAAATTTTCGTTGCATCCCAACGATGCAAACTTCAAATCATATTTCATTACCGTGTAGCTCAGTACTAGATTAATCATTCCTTCTTGATTGTCTCCTTGCTTCCCGCTGAGCATGTACCAGTCCTCGTGGGTCTCCCCTCTCTGTATGACCTGAGGTGGAATTTCTATGTGGCCCCAGGCGATGAGTTCGTCCATCGTGAAAGAACACTCGTCGTATATCTCCACGTATATCTGAGTAACCCCCGGGGGCAGGAAACTAACGTTCGGATAAACGAAAGGGCCTTGAGCCTCCGAACATTTGCAACGTAACATTATTCAGCGAAGGAAAACAAAGCAGTCGTATAAATTAAATTTACCACTGTATAACTTTGTTCCAATGCGGATTCTTTCCACCGTTCGTGTCGGTTTGGGTTTCGTAAACTGTGTGTCCCACCCGTAATCGAACGTACGGATCCATCCTCGTCATGCCGTAATTTTTTACTAATTTCGCCTGAAACGAAAGACGCGTGTGTTGAAGAAAAGAAAAAAAAGACGATTCGACAAAGTAGAGAGAAAGCCTGGGAGGTAGGTTAAACAAAATAATGTCTGTACCTGAGCGATCGTTATGCTGAGCCTGCCGACTCTCGGGTCCTGCATGTGAGGCATGCCCTGCAATTGTTGCAACGCTAGCGCAGCCTGTTGATCCGCCGCCTCTTGCTGCTGCTGCGGCGAATATTCCTGGAGTCTCAAGAAGCTGCTGGGCAACGGCCCCAGGAACACCTTAACAATAAGGCCGTTATGGATATTAGAATCCTTTTGAATTCTGTGCCATTGCACGAGTAGTTTCAGTCAATTTTGTATGGGAAAGCCTTTCCACGTCCGGACAGTAAACACAGAGGCAATTGTTTCTCCTAGACAAATGAGATTTCTTCTTTTCGCAAATGCCGATTGTTTGAGGATATTTCGAAGATGCAGTGTCCAGCAGGATAGCTTAACTTAACCCCTCAAGTGGAATTAGTCGTAGGTAACATAGAATATACAGCGAATCTCACATTTGTTGGTAAAGGTACTTCTTCAAATCGTTCTTGCACCTCTATTAGCTAACGTTTGGTACAGGCGAGCCAAACGAAAAAACATCAGAATGTTGGTATCGTTAGAATTAATCACACTACAATTATAGAACCCATGTTTATAAACTTTCCACAAAGGTTTCTTCATACTTAAATTACCCCTTGAAAAAATCTACAATATTTTGTACCGTTATTATCCTACGCTTTTTCCTATAAAATGTGAAGGACCAAAATGACTACAAGTTTAGTGGCTCGACTCTAAGACGGAGAAGTGGATCAATCCCAAATTCTGCTTGGAGCTCAACGACGTGTGTCGCACTGACCAAGCAACTATGCGCATGAGAGACATAGCTCAATCGCAAATTCCCAGTGTTTTCAGAGACGGTTGATTTTTTGCAAAACCCTTCCGCTTTGTTGAACAACGAACATCTTGCCTTTTGCTTATCCAAAATGTGATCCGTCTAGGAGCCATGTCCTTAAGGACAAACGAAATTCAGAGACGGTTGATTTTTTGGAAAACCCTTCCGCTTTGTTGAACAACGAACATCTTGCCTTTTGCTTATCCAAAATGTGATCCGTCTAGGAGCCATGTCCTTAAGGACAAACGAAGTAATGATATACCCCTTGCTGATCGCTATGCTACCAAAGTTGCAAAACCCTTGTGCTCCCGTGAGAAAAAATAATCCCCTTTTACCACGACTCTGGCTAGGTCCACCTTCTTGAAAGGCTTCAGAGAACACCTTTGAAAAGGAATAACAGGGGCAACATTTGTTCCATAGCACAGCCAGAATATCTTTATCGCTTGAAAACTGCGATCTCCCAATTTGTATTGTTTATTCATACTCCTTTTTTTCGCTATTAGCTATCGTGTGACTTTTTGATTATCTATACATCGTAATCGGAGTATTTGATTAAGATTCGTAGACGATCAAAAAGTTTATTCGATTACGATCACTAGACGATCAGAATAATTTCGAGACCTTTCCTTGACGAGTGAAGCAGGGTAGAATTAGCCTGGATTTTCGTCGCTAGCCGATCGAAATAACAAGAGCGTCATGTGGTGCAATAACATTGCATCGGGGAATGGTAAACATTGCGGGATTTGCGCAAATTTTTCCATTTGCAGCGACGGCCACAATTATTGGCGGCAAGATTACAAGATACAATATGATTCATCATTTCTTGGTACGATGCGAGACTGCCTCGAATACTTTGACACCTGTGTGTGACGTTTTGCGAGCAGAAAAAAAAACAACGTGATTTGGATAATTCGCTTACCCGCCTCCTCCACTCGCCGTACTGTTCCGATTGTCCGGCCGCCTCCATGACCCTATCGGTTGTCGACGATCCGCTTGTTATCAAAAGTCGCGATACTTCACGTTTTTGTCAATAAAAAATTTCGGTGGCCTGGTCGTCGGGTATTCGCGTTGCGGATTGAACCTCTTAAGACGTCACCGTGCTTCACCTGTGTGCGACTTCGTGCTGAAGGCTCGCTTGCAATGACCGCGATAAGCGACTGCAGCGCTCGTAACGGTCAATATATGTACTAGCGAAGATTTGCGCGGGAGTTTTCGACTTCAATTTGTATCGTGCCTGTGCGGTCAACGATAACGACCTTTTTCGTTGAGCGGATAGAAGAGTTTCGTTAAGATCGCAATTGTTGAGTATGGAGGCTGAAGCACAGGGGTCCAACACTTCGTACGTCAAAACATTTGCAAGGTTGTAGAAAATAGTGGTCAACTCAAGCGGTGTTGCTGTATATGCTTTTGATATGTCAAATATATGCCTATGTTATTTTTACGTGACAGTAACCTTTGTTTCCGTTATTAATTGAAAGTATGGAAAATAAATACCGGTATAATGCACAGTATGGAGAATGTGTAAAAATGAAAAATTATTAATATGGTTTTGGCGAAACTTCAAACTATGTACATATAATGTAAATGTCTTATACTTTTCTAGCTTCTCGTTATTATTTTATTCGGAGTTTCGGAGAAATTCGAAAACATATTCTCGAAATTACAAAATAATTATCCGAAATTTTCGTGAGATTTCAAATATTTCCGGGAATTACCTACTAAGCCAATAAGCAAAATTTCAAGATTCTTTTGTTTCAAAACTATTTATTCTACATAATCAATATTTTATACGCATAAGATCACATCTTTTAATTCTACAAAAAAAAGTTCAATATTTAAAAATCGCCGCCTCAGTTGTTCCACAGCGTACAACGTAGTGTCTGGTGATTAATCTGTAAGATCAGAGCCAAGTCATTTTTTATTTCTAAGACCTACACGCTGGAGGTGAACCTAAAAAATCCAAACAAAAGTGAAAATTCGAAAAACGCTATGGGTTCGAAAAATGATCCGTTTTCTATTAAATAGTTACTGTATTGGTTATTAATGAAAAAGTAATTTTAAAAACTAGTTTTCAAGGAAATCGAGGTTCACATAAACAAAAATTGTGTTATCCAGAAGTGTGCAAAACTGTAAGATGATCGAACGGATAGTTATTGAATTATCTTGTACGAGGTTGACGAAAAAGTGATTTTCCGGCAAACGCGTAGTTTCAAGACTCAAAAATGAACCACTGTGAAAATGACGAAGACTCGTTTGTCGCTCGAGGCAAGTCAAATCTAAGCGAAGCGCCCTATATGTGGGTCAGGAATCGTAGATTGAAGTAAAACTTATCATTATACAACCATAGAACTACTAGTAAATCTTAAGGACTCTGTCTACTTTGGATGCATGAAACAAAAACGCTATTTTTATTAATTTTTTTATGTTTATTGATATAAAACTTGTTAGGCTCAACAAAAACATTCGTAAATTACAAAAAGGAAAAAAAATTATTGATTTCAACCACTTTTTTCGTGCGAAAATGATGGTTTACATATTTCGTGTAAACTGGAGTCCTCAAAAAGTAGATAGGTGTGCGCTGTTGAAAAAATCTGAACAACGGCCCATCTAAAACAAACTAAATGAATGGCTTCAGGTTTAGTGTGACACTGGCTATATCACGTACCTCTAATATTAATTTATATGCGAAAATAACAAAATGGCGGACAAAAAAATTTTTAATCGTGTTTTTTTGCATGTTTTTTGCCAAAAAAAATCGTAAAAATAAAAATTTTGCAATAATTCTGGCACGGGCGATATGTGTACAGAATATGTGGTTAAAATTTCATAAGGATCAGTTCAGTAGTTTCTGAGATTTTTTCAACAAGCGGTCCGCAAACTTTGTTTCGAGAAAAACGCGTTTGAAGTTTTGATTTATAAAAAATCGTAAAAAAATCTGACTCACACCTAATCAGCAATGCCTGGACCATACATAATTCCTTCAGCCTCTTCCTGTAACTCAATTTCTTGCGATTTAGCCTTTTCCCGCGTTTTAAAGTAGACAGAGCCCTCAAAAGAGTTCATCTCAAAACGATTTTTTTTAAAACGGTGTACACGATTTCTCGACATTTAATTAATGGATTGACTTGAAATTTGGTACACTTAGGCAGTGCAATAGTATTTTAGTCTTGACCGACGTTTAGTCTTCTTAAGATTTTTTTTTCATTAGTTATTAACAACAATGATGTCATTTTGCCTAAAAAAAAGGAAAAAAATTGAAAATTTTTTTCTCAATGATTGAAACACGATAACGAAAAAAAGCTCGTTCAAGTCTTAGCCAATACTCTCTATTTTAAGAAAAAACTCGCATTTTTTCTTTGAGATCAACCGGGTGGCCAAAATAAAGTACACCATTGAGCCCCTCACGTTCAAAGGTCCTTTGCCACATTGTTTATAACTTCTTTAATTATTAATATTTTTTGCGAAATACGGTACACAACTTTTTTTAACTACATACAAATAAATGTCCAAACAATTTTTCAATCGTATTACTTATTCCTTCAAAATCAATTCTTTTAAATAATCCGCACTTTCGGGTCGTCACAGTAGCCCAACCCCTTAAAGGGCTACATCTACCTAGATGGGTCAAATAATTGCATTTTCCAAAAATATTTTTACTCGATAGTATCACCTTTTAGTTATATTCCCGGAGAATTTTATTGAAATATTCCTAGAATCGAATCAGCTACAGTATCTAACAGTCGGCCGGGCGAGCGATAGCAGCACGCTACTTCAAACTTCAAACGCGTTTTTCTCTAAACGCTCTTTTCAAAGACGGTGGACCTGATATCGCGAGAACCACTCGATGGATTTTTTCCAAATTTACAGGAGATACGATGAGAAACATTTTAAAGGCGTTGACGATCTCACTATTTTTAAATCGATCTTTATCTTTTAATAGTCACGGTCAAATAACGATTTTTAAATTTTATTTTGTATGCTCGAGTTTCAATTCGTCGCGACTTTATAGAAAAAAAGTGATTTCAAAAATCGACGATCGTCAACGACTCGTATTTATTGTTAACCCGAATAACCCGTTTGGTTTTTATATTTCAGATGAACCGTTTAAGCTGGAGACTGTCCACCGGCAAACTTCGCCAAAAATATTTCATCATCTATCGGCCGCCATGTTTTTGTTATTTTTCTGTATTTCTTGGGATTTTTTCTCTTCACATATGTACCTTTGTGTTAAAAAAAATGTGTTTCCTTTTCACCAACCGTTTCCTAGAAGAAGAAAAAATGCTCAATTTGGCATTTTTGTTCGGGTCTTTTGGGTGTAGCCCCTTAATCTGCGATTCCGGGGCCACGAAGTAGTCCCTCGGTATCCTCGTGGAGTTCATTTTCGGCCATAAGTTCTTCAAATTATAAAGAGATTCCTTAATAATTATATTCTCCAAATGTTCGATCTATTTCCCGTAAATACCCCACGATCCTGTGAATACGACTGTGATGAAGAGGCCACTGTAGTGAAATGGACAAACGGCACGTCTCCTGAATCTTTCTACAATACAAGCCGTTGTATAGCTGTAGATAGTTCTGGATCCCCGTATGCATCGCCATGACAGTGACTCCACGCTCGGTGTAGGTTGGCGTGTACATACGCTGGCGCCCTCATCTCCGCGATGATCAGCGCGCGTATGTTAGTGCGCGTCTGGCGTACGCAAAGGTACGAGCCGTTCTCTCGTCAGTACACTGTGAGTGGCGATCGCGAGATGGTCGTGACGATGGCAGTCGATGAGAATGATTATTACGATGGTTTTCGGACTTTCGCTTGGCTATCCGATATTATCGGCTTGCCGATCGATCAGGTAAGCGAGATAAAAGACTGACGATGAAAATTCGCCAAACGTCAATCAACCCTACGAACGATTTTCGTTGATCTAACTTTCTCCCGCTATCGATACACCCGTTGACTCTGATCCAAACACTTTTTTACGCGATGATGCACTCTCACGCGCCAAGTTACATTGGAGATGCGCGCTCCTCTCATCGATCGTTGCTCCTGAAGGGTCCGAGGGACGCGAGGAGGTAACCTGTTGTTCGACAAGCGGGCGTTTGTCAACACGATCGTGCCCCTTGACGCGTATACACGCTTATTTGCATACTTAATGCATATACTTTGAGTGCATTCAACCGAGATTTGTTTTGCATCTGGACGCATAGCGTATGAACGGACATGTGAAGTCCTTTATATAGCCAGTGAGTTTGTTTGGGTCAATCAGGATCGACTATTGCGTGATCCAAATATGGTTCTAAGGGGCTACCCAAAAGCCCGAAAAAAATGTCTGAATACGGAATATTTTTCTGGGACACGGTTGGTGAAAAAAAAATGCTTTTTTTAAACACAAGAGTACATATATTGAGAGCCTTAAAAAAACACCAAAAAATACAGAAAAACAACGAAGAAATGGCCGCCGGCAGATAACGAATTTTTTTCGCGATGTTTGGCGGTGGTCACTCTCCAACTTAAACGGTCTATCAGAAATCTAAAAACCAAACGGGTTATTCAAGTTAACAATAAATGCGAGTCGCTGACGATCGTCAATTTTTGAAATAACTATTCTGAACAAAGTCGCGACGAATTGAAACTCAAGGATACAAAATCGGTGGAAAAAGTCGTCGTTTTTACGTAACTATTAGAAAATGAAGATCGATTTTTAAAAAGTGAGATCGTCAACGACTTTGAAATGTTTCTCGTCGTACGTCCTGTAAATTTGGGAACAATTCATTACGTGGTTTTCGAGATATCGTGTCCACCGACTTTGAAAACTATCATCTTCCGGTGGCCATGTTTTTGTTGATTTTCTGTAGTTTTTGGTGATTTTTGTTCATCTCAGTATATGTTGAAACGTCTGCGTCAAAAAATTCTTTTATTTTTCACCATCTGTTTCCATAATTTTTTTTCTCGAAATTTGGCCATTTTTTTCGGGCCTCCAGGTAGATGTAGCCCTTTAATACAGATAATTTTTTATAAAAATTCTCACATTCTTTGCGACCAGAACTGTTCACGAGTTGAAATTTGTCACATAGTGTTTTTTTAGGTTTTCAGCGAAAAGCAATCACGAGGTATTGAAGTTTGCATCGATGAAACGCAACGAAAATATTTTTTGCCTTATTGGCCATTATTTCCCACACGTACCATACAAAAAGCACTGTAACATTTTTTAAGATCCTCATTGGGGATCCATAAACTAAACCTACAAAAAAAGAGTTTAGAAAGTAATAAAGTTCAGTAAGTACACGGAGAGAATTAAATGTTAAAAATTACCGTGCAGTAACGGTAACCAGATGACAACCCTGAAACTTCGCTTATTATTGTTGGGTAGAACACAGATTTTCACGAAAATAAAATAAAATTTCTTCTTCAGATAGAAAATTTTACCAGATTTTCTAGTAAATTTCGATGTGTAACAAAATACGCAAAACTTAAATTTGAAAAATATATAATATCAGCGAAATTTTACTGTGCATTTTAGTATTTTATGCCTTTCAGAAATGTCTATAAAAAAGTATCGTCTTTATAAAAGTTATTTTAAGATTTATTATAAAATTTAATGAATGTTACAGGAAAATGTATTGTGCTCTCGGTAAAAATTATCGTGCGCGCTTGGTTAAAATTATCGTGCGGTACGGTACGGGAATTTTGAGGCACTGCATTGTAAAAATTCCCCTTCATTCCTTTTACTTCAGAATGGTATGGTGGTGGGGGTAAGTAGGGGAGCGCGATTTCTTTATGGCACGATGGGACTTCCCAAAAAAATTTCGTCTAAACTGCGTACATCGCCGGTTCAGTTTAGCCTGAAGCCTCAGTCGCATGCAGTGTCTCGCTGCGAGAAAGTGACACGTAGCGATCGTGTTAAATGATGACGAAGTAATATGTGCGCAAATGAGTCACATCACTCGAGCCTACGATGGTACAAAATGTATTATAAATAAATGTTAGTATTAAACGAAAAATAAATTCTAATGATTAAATTTGTCTCCTTATCCGTTTGTTGAATATACCAATTTATATGGAAGAAAAAAATGTTCCCAACAAAAAACAAACAGCATTAATTTGTACCAATTTTTCAATAGTAAATAATATTCATTATTATTATTATGGTTATTGTTATTTCGGTTATTATTATGATTATTATAGCACCAGTTTTTGAAGAAAAAATACATTTTACTAAGGATTTCTTCAATCGAAGAATTTAAATCTTACCAGCCTTATAGGGAATTGTATTTGAGGATTCGGCTTCGATCCGGCCAGTGAAGGTTATTCCAAAGTCAACAGTGGAATTAGAAGATGTTTACGTTTCGGCCCTCTGGTTCGGGTCCTCTTCAGAAATTTTATTTTTCTGTATATAATATGATACACATTTTGTCATAATAATGTTTTTACATTATTATGACAAAACAAACATTATTATGACAAAATGTGTATCATATTATATACAGAAAAATAAAATTTCTGAAGAGGACCCGAACCAGAGGGCCGAAACGTAAACATCTTCTAATTCCACTGTTGACTTTGGAATAACCTTCACTGGCCGGATCGAAGCCGAATCCTCAAAGCTATCTTGTCATCTACACGGCCGCACACATCTCTGACTCACTTATAGGGAATTTTTCTTCCGAGGTTGACGCAGGTAAATTTTACTGTGCAGCACCGTAAAAATAACGTACGGCGCGGTTGGTAATTTTTAACCGACAGTAGGTAAATTTTCGAACATACATGCTAAATTTTACTGTCTCCAATTTTTACCCTTCTTGTATAGTAAAATTTGAACTACGTATTTGAAATTTTCTGTAACGTGAGTTGAAAAAAACTTGACGCATACGAATTATTATGTTTTTCTCACTTGTCACCACATTGAAATATATCACGGTAATTTTTACCGTGAAATTCACCACAAAAATTACTTTTTAATTCTCTCCGTGTAAATAGAGAAATGAAAAATAGAGAAGAATTTTCGTTGCATTCCAACGATGCAAACTTCAACACCATCAAATCACATGAATCCGATTCCAACGCGTGTTTTGCGAAATTGATTATTACTGTTTATCAATAAAACAATGCTAGTCTTTGTTTGAATCAAGAAACGCCGGGGCGACGGGAGAGAGCGGTGGGGGCTGAGGGGCAAAAAAGTGCGTAGAAAGGAAGCGAGCAGTTGAGCAGTTTGGACGGGTGCGTCGTGTTTTTATTGTCCATGCTCGCAAACACCGGTCGCTACGAGCATATTCATCTGTTGAACGCTTTGATTCTCGCTCCCTCTACTCGTCCTCTCGTGTGCATCACTTCGCATCTGTGTGCCGATCCACACACTACATATATCGATTCGATACAGTTTGCTCTTCTTTCCCAGTGATTCACGAAACTTTCGTACACAGAGATAAATGTATAGTATCGTTAACCATGTTTTATATCACCCTGAGGGGACAATAATATTTTATAGTCATGGTTACTGCCGAAAATATAATACTGCTTATGATACTTTAGCAGCTGTGTTAACTATGCTCATATGTTAACCGCAACCAACAATCTTTCAAACATACGTTGATTGTCAATGCTATATAATATAGTAGGGTTTAATAAAATGGATATTTCCTTAACTATCAAAAAATTGTTGTTTTTACCATATTGAATGGTATGTCTACTAAATGGATATATTTCATAAATTCGAAAATTCAAAAATTCTCAATTCAGAGTACCACCTGTACGATTGTTTATCATGATTTGTTATTCCCTGACCTCCTGAAACGATTCCTAACGAAGAAAATATTTCACCTACATGGAGATTCGAACTTACGACCTACCTATCTATATTAACGTACGCTGCCACTACGTTACCGGGTACTTATGTTATTTCGATCGTAGATTTGGCATATCGGATAAAGGTAATTCCAGCTGCAATTCCGAAAAGCTGTTACCTTTGATATAGGTGGAATTTTGCACGGATCGTCTTTTTGATAATATACACTTCGCACAAAAATTAAAGGAGCAAGAAAAAAATCCAAATTTTTGGGGGATTTTCAACAGGCTGTATGTGCGATACGTCGGGACCGCGCGGTAACACTTCGACCTGTCGGGGTTGTAAGGCCCGATTTACACTCTGGCGGTGACGTAGTCCCTTGGTATCGTCGTCAAGGAAATTAATCACCAACGACTTGATTTTTGTTTAGGAAGTGAAGTTAGTTGTTGAAGACGAAGACCAGAACAAATGTTATTTATTTGAAAATTCAACACCTTACAACTAATCACTTAAGGTTTACTTGTTGCTATGGTAACGAGTTTTAGGTATTGTGCTTGAGTGTATTCTCAAGGCACAGTGTGAGGTGTTTTGGCCACGAGACGATCTCAACTGTTGTCCAGTAGTTCTTGATGCGTCTCGGTCGAGGTGAGTTTCTAAAACTGTCGATTCGGAGTTGGTGACGAGAAGTCCTCAAAAATGGAGAAGGGTAAGACTCTGCCTTTCATTGTCCAGTAGTTCTTGATGCGTCTCGGTCGAGGTGAGTTTCTAAAACTGTCGATTCGGAGTTGGTGACGAGAAGTCCTCAAAAATGGAGAAGGGTAAGACTCTGCCTTTCATGAAGTTATCATTGGTGCAAAATTAAGAGTGGGAGGATTTCTTCTCATTACCAATCACGAAAGGGAGTTTTTGGTGGGAATGAAGGCTACAACGTGGACATCGCTGTCGGACCCAAGCTTCACCACAGGGAAATTCCCGTGACGCACTAGTCGCCATAATAAAACGTTTTCCGCGCTTGAGTCGTGCGTCGAGTGAGCGCGGAGGTTAAACCCTTCATTAGGGTGTGCGACTATGCTGGTCGGATAGTCCTCGAGGATAGCCCATGCTGTTTTGCACGTATGCATTATTGTTCACAAATCTCGAAGTATTTCTTTACGGCAATAAAGACGATACGGCTTACACTGTAAAGAGATTAAAAAATCGTCGCGTCGGCTGGCGAATAGCAATTGTTCGACTCAAGCGGATCGTCACGTACGACGCTGCCCGCGGACTCGCTTGTAATTCGGGAAATTCCCTTCTTTATTGGTCCTTAGCCTAGCGAGTTCGTCGTGTCCGAAAGAGCGGTATTATCTGGCTATAGGTGAGCTTAAATAAATTATCGTCTAACAATTAAAACTACAAGCATGTCCCATGCGACGGAACACTGTAACTTATACAAAAATGGTCGAACAGCAAAAAAAAAAAAAACCAAATTGTAGCTCTAAGTGTCTAGTTTTCGGATCTGAGTTCGAAATTTTTTTTTTGAAAATATTTTTCGAGTAATCATAAGAAAACGACCGAAAAAAAAAATTTCGAAATTTTTTTGGTTTTTTTTTTAAATCTACGGACGTGGAAATTTTTTTTTCGACTTAACCTCTATATGGACCGGATAGCTTGTTTATTCAGCTTTAAATTGGTTTTTTAAAAATCTCGATACGAGCATTTCTCGCTGAGATATCGGTGTTTGAATGGAAAAAGATCATTTTGTCTTTGATTACAAATATCTCAGCAACCAATGATCGCACAGAAATTTTGAGGTTGGTTTCAAAAACTTGAATAAATTCTCTACAAGGATTGGCAATTGAATTTAAAAAAAAAATTTTTTTTTCAATCATTACATGAATTTGAAAGAGCGACCAAAAAAGGGCTTTTTGTGGTTTTTTGGAAAATCGAGCGCCCAATCAAAAATATTGCGGAAACCACTAATGTTAAGTGTGCCTTTTACTGTTCAATATACCCACAAAAACCCAACGAAGTTTCAAATTAATCCAGCCAACCGTTTTTTTTTCCCACTTGATCGAATTTTTGAAAAAATTAAAGGAGCAAGAATTTCGCTCTGAAAATGTCATAATTTTTATCAAAAATAAAAAAAAAAAAATTTTCAATTTTTCTCTCAATTCTGTATTAGTGACTTGGAAAATTTAAGAAAAAAAAAAAATCGAAAATTTTTGAAAAAAAAATTCCAAAATTTTTGAAATTTTTTTTTTTCTTTCATTTTTTTTTCAATTCAATTCAATTTCAATTCAATTCAATTCTCAACACACTCAAGAGAGTGAGTTTGGAGTCACAAAATACTGTGGAAGTGACGAACCACAGGGTCTCAATCTCTGATAAAATCACACACATACACGTGCGCAAGCAAAAGAAGCGTAAATCCGCCGTGCAACGTCCACGTGGTACGCTTTGGGTAACGCTAATGCCGGCGGTAATTTTTTTTTTTTAATTCTCTGAAGTTTTTAGCCAATTGAAAAAAATAAAAAAAATTTTCAAAAATTTTGGAATTTTTTTTTCAAAAATTTTCGATTTTTTTTTTTTTTCTTAAATTTTCCAAGTCACTAATACAGAATTGAGAGAAAAATGAAAAAATTTTTTTTTTTCATTTTTGATAAAAATTATGACATTTTCAGAGCGAAATTCTTGCTCCTTTAATTTTTTCAAAAATTCGATCAAGTGGAAAAAAAACGGTTGGCTGGATTAAATTGAAACTTCGTAGGGTTTTTGTGGGTATATTGAACAGTAAAGGGCACACTTAACATTAGTGGTTTCCGCAATACTTTTGATTGGGCGCTTGATTTTCCAAAAAACCACAAAAAGCCCTTTTTTGGTTGCTTTTTCAAATTCATGTAATAATTGAAAAAAAAAAAATTTTCAAAATTCAATTGCCAATCCTTGTAGAGAATTTATTCAAGTTTTTGAAACCAACCTCAAAATTTCTGTGCGATCATCGGTTGCTGAGATATTGGTAATCAAAGACAAAATGATCTTTTTCCATTCAAACACCGATATCTCAGCGAGAAATGCTCGTATCGAGATTTTTAAAAAACCAAATTAAAGCTGAATAAACAAGCTATCCGCTCCATATAGAGGTTAAGTCGAAAAAAAAATTTCCACGTCCGCAGATTTAAAAAAGAAACCAAAAAAATTTGGAAATTTTTTTTTTTCGGTGGTTTTCTTATGATTACTCGAAAAATATTTTCAAAAAAAAAAATTTCAAACTCAGATCCGAAAACGAGACACTTAGAGCTACAATTTGCTTTTTTTTTTTTTGCTGTACGACCATTTTTGTATAAGTTACAGCCTGTTGAAAATCCGCCAAAAATTTGGATTTTTTTCTTGCTCCTTTAATTTTTGTGCGAAGTGTATGTCACTGCTTAAATGGATTTTTTGCGTAGCCCAATAGTTTTCGAAATATCGAATTCTAAAAACTGATAAATGAGTGCGCTAATATATCTATATCGATCATAGGGTGCCACCGCGGTCTCTACTTTATTGACACGTTCCACGAATGATTTACGTCTTCGCTATAATATAACCATAATGTTGTTCGCATAGTCACTTTTCGTAAGACCTTGTAACAGTTTATACTCAACAAGTGTTAATGTTAACCATATAAATAGTACAAACTTGCACTGAGAAAAATGTCCACTTTTCGTAAGACCTTGTAACAGTTTATACTCAACAAGTGTTAATGTTAACCATATAAATAGTACAAACTTGCACTGAGAAAAATGTCTATAGTTTTTATTTAAAAAAACGCCCATGGTAAAAGTGGGCATAGTAAAATTTATATAGCTAATGGCTACCGCAATCATAATATGGTTAACACAACTATAAGCGTCTATCTAATCATGCCGTTTTGGTAGTGTGCTATTTTTATCTCGTATCCCTGAAATAACTATATTAACTACTGTGAAAGACTTTACGATATCGACATACTTAATTCAGTCAATGATTTTACAATAGTTAGTAGTTTTTTCGAGGATAGTAGATAGTCAAACACGCCACCAAAGTCACATGTTTCCGTATGCTTTTCGCTTATAGTTGTGTTGACCATATTATGATTGCGGTGACAATAAACTATAGGGAATTCGACTATATTCTCTTTTACCATGCGCGTTGTTTGTAAATACTACACTTTTTGTACACTTTTCTCTCAGTGTACGCAAAGCCTATATCTATGGGAACGCTAGGCGCTCACGTCGGCCAATTATTTCTCGTTCAAGGGAAGTACGAATTAAAAATTAGCGCTAACCAAAACGACCGTATCGTTGCGTTGCAACTGGAATAACGTTAATTTAAGGTGACAAGAGTCTTGATGAAAAAAGTTTTCGAGAGTCGAAACGGTTGAACCGGTGCATGGTTCCAAATTGTATTTGTTGCGAGAAAAATATGCCAGAAACGTGGCGTACGCGCGTATCAGGGGTTCAGTACGCTCTGTTACTAGGTCATCCTTCTGGGAGCCTGTTCCTCCCTTACACCCCATTGTAATTCCGAGCAAGAGAAGTTCGAAAATATATATGTATATATAATAGAGGTAATTTGACCTTCCCGAGAATTCTCGCACTTTTGTGTGTGTGTGTGTGTGTGTGTGTGTGTGTGTGTGTGTGTGTGTGTGTGTGTGTGTGTGTGTGTGTGTGTGTGTGTGTGTGTGTGTGTGTGTGTGTGTGTGTGTGTGTGTGTGTGTGTGTGTGTGTGTGTGTGTGTGTGTGTGTGTGTGTGTGTGTGTGTGTGTGTGTGTGTGTGTGTGTGTGTGTGTGTGTGTGTGTGTGTGTGTGTGTGTGTGTGTGTGTGTGTGTGTGTGTGTGTGTGTGTGTGTGTGTGTGTGTGTGTGTGTGTGTGTGTGTGTGTGTGTGTGTGTGTGTGTGTGTGTGTGTGTGTGTGTGTGTGTGTGTGTGTGTGTGTGTGTGTGTGTGTGTGTGTGTGTGTGTGTGTGTGTGTGTGTGTGTGTGTGTGTGTGTGTGTGTGTGTGTGTGTGTGTGTGTGTGTGTGTGTGTGTGTGTGTGTGTGTGTGTGTGTGTGTGTGTGTGTGTGTGTGTGTGTGTGTGTGTGTGTGTGTGTGTGTGTGTGTGTGTGTGTGTGTGTGTGTGTGTGTGTGTGTGTGTGTGTGTGTGTGTGTGTGTGTGTGTGTGTGTGTGTGTGTGTGTGTGTGTGTGTGTGTGTGTGTGTGTGTGTGTGTGTGTGTGTGTGTGTGTGTGTGTGTGTGTGTGTGTGTGTGTGTGTGTGTGTGTGTGTGTGTGTGTGTGTGTGTGTGTGTGTGTGTGTGTGTGTGTGTGTGTGTGTGTGTGTGTGTGTGTGTGTGTGTGTGTGTGTGTGTGTGTGTGTGTGTGTGTGTGTGTGTGTGTGTGTGTGTGTGTGTGTGTGTGTGTGTGTGTGTGTGTGTGTGTGTGTGTGTGTGTGTGTGTGTGTGTGTGTGTGTGTGTGTGTGTGTGTGTGTGTGTGTGTGTGTGTGTGTGTGTGTGTGTGTGTGTGTGTGTGTGTGTGTGTGTGTGTGTGTGTGTGTGTGTGTGTGTGTGTGTGTGTGTGTGTGTGTGTGTGTGTGTGTGTGTGTGTGTGTGTGTGTGTGTGTGTGTGTGTGTGTGTGTGTGTGTGTGTGTGTGTGTGTGTGTGTGTGTGTGTGTGTGTGTGTGTGTGTGTGTGTGTGTGTGTGTGTGTGTGTGTGTGTGTGTGTGTGTGTGTGTGTGTGTGTGTGTGTGTGTGTGTGTGTGTGTGTGTGTGTGTGTGTGTGTGTGTGTGTGTGTGTGTGTGTGTGTGTGTGTGTGTGTGTGTGTGTGTGTGTGTGTGTGTGTGTGTGTGTGTGTGTGTGTGTGTGTGTGTGTGTGTGTGTGTGTGTGTGTGTGTGTGTGTGTGTGTGTGTGTGTGTGTGTGTGTGTGTGTGTGTGTGTGTGTGTGTGTGTGTGTGTGTGTGTGTGTGTGTGTGTGTGTGTGTGTGTGTGTGTGTGTGTGTGTGTGTGTGTGTGTGTGTGTGTGTGTGTGTGTGTGTGTGTGTGTGTGTGTGTGTGTGTGTGTGTGTGTGTGTGTGTGTGTGTGTGTGTGTGTGTGTGTGTGTGTGTGTGTGTGTGTGTGTGTGTGTGTGTGTGTGTGTGTGTGTGTGTGTGTGTGTGTGTGTGTGTGTGTGTGTGTGTGTGTGTGTGTGTGTGTGTGTGTGTGTGTGTGTGTGTGTGTGTGTGTGTGTGTGTGTGTGTGTGTGTGTGTGTGTGTGTGTGTGTGTGTGTGTGTGTGTGTGTGTGTGTGTGTGTGTGTGTGTGTGTGTGTGTGTGTGTGTGTGTGTGTGTGTGTGTGTGTGTGTGTGTGTGTGTGTGTGTGTGTGTGTGTGTGTGTGTGTGTGTGTGTGTGTGTGTGTGTGTGTGTGTGTGTGTGTGTGTGTGTGTGTGTGTGTGTGTGTGTGTGTGTGTGTGTGTGTGTGTGTGTGTGTGTGTGTGTGTGTGTGTGTGTGTGTGTGTGTGTGTGTGTGTGTGTGTGTGTGTGTGTGTGTGTGTGTGTGTGTGTGTGTGTGTGTGTGTGTGTGTGTGTGTGTGTGTGTGTGTGTGTGTGTGTGTGTGTGTGTGTGTGTGTGTGTGTGTGTGTGTGTGTGTGTGTGTGTGTGTGTGTGTGTGTGTGTGTGTGTGTGTGTGTGTGTGTGTGTGTGTGTGTGTGTGTGTGTGTGTGTGTGTGTGTGTGTGTGTGTGTGTGTGTGTGTGTGTGTGTGTGTGTGTGTGTGTGTGTGTGTGTGTGTGTGTGTGTGTGTGTGTGTGTGTGTGTGTGTGTGTGTGTGTGTGTGTGTGTGTGTGTGTGTGTGTGTGTGTGTGTGTGTGTGTGTGTGTGTGTGTGTGTGTGTGTGTGTGTGTGTGTGTGTGTGTGTGTGTGTGTGTGTGTGTGTGTGTGTGTGTGTGTGTGTGTGTGTGTGTGTGTGTGTGTGTGTGTGTGTGTGTGTGTGTGTGTGTGTGTGTGTGTGTGTGTGTGTGTGTGTGTGTGTGTGTGTGTGTGTGTGTGTGTGTGTGTGTGTGTGTGTGTGTGTGTGTGTGTGTGTGTGTGTGTGTGTGTGTGTGTGTGTGTGTGTGTGTGTGTGTGTGTGTGTGTGTGTGTGTGTGTGTGTGTGTGTGTGTGTGTGTGTGTGTGTGTGTGTGTGTGTGTGTGTGTGTGTGTGTGTGTGTGTGTGTGTGTGTGTGTGTGTGTGTGTGTGTGTGTGTGTGTGTGTGTGTGTGTGTGTGTGTGTGTGTGTGTGTGTGTGTGTGTGTGTGTGTGTGTGTGTGTGTGTGTGTGTGTGTGTGTGTGTGTGTGTGTGTGTGTGTGTGTGTGTGTGTGTGTGTGTGTGTGTGTGTGTGTGTGTGTGTGTGTGTGTGTGTGTGTGTGTGTGTGTGTGTGTGTGTGTGTGTGTGTGTGTGTGTGTGTGTGTGTGTGTGTGTGTGTGTGTGTGTGTGTGTGTGTGTGTGTGTGTGTGTGTGTGTGTGTGTGTGTGTGTGTGTGTGTGTGTGTGTGTGTGTGTGTGTGTGTGTGTGTGTGTGTGTGTGTGTGTGTGTGTGTGTGTGTGTGTGTGTGTGTGTGTGTGTGTGTGTGTGTGTGTGTGTGTGTGTGTGTGTGTGTGTGTGTGTGTGTGTGTGTGTGTGTGTGTGTGTGTGTGTGTGTGTGTGTGTGTGTGTGTGTGTGTGTGTGTGTGTGTGTGTGTGTGTGTGTGTGTGTGTGTGTGTGTGTGTGTGTGTGTGTGTGTGTGTGTGTGTGTGTGTGTGTGTGTGTGTGTGTGTGTGTGTGTGTGTGTGTGTGTGTGTGTGTGTGTGTGTGTGTGTGTGTGTGTGTGTGTGTGTGTGTGTGTGTGTGTGTGTGTGTGTGTGTGTGTGTGTGTGTGTGTGTGTGTGTGTGTGTGTGTGTGTGTGTGTGTGTGTGTGTGTGTGTGTGTGTGTGTGTGTGTGTGTGTGTGTGTGTGTGTGTGTGTGTGTGTGTGTGTGTGTGTGTGTGTGTGTGTGTGTGTGGGATAGACAAAGTGCACATGTTCAAATCGACAATTTTAAAAAGCAAAATGATTTATTAACATCAAAAAGTCTTGTGTCCGTAACCAAAGGAGCATCTGGACGAAAGAAGAGAGAGAGAAAAACAAGCCGACGAGTCAGTAGGAAAGGGAAAGCTGAACGACGAACACCACAAGCGAATATATCCCAATATTCCCTCTTTTCTTTCTGCTTCGTTATTAAACTGTTCGACATTAAAATAAAACATATATTTATAATAAATATTAAATATTCCCACTAGTAAAATTCGACATATATATATATATATATATATATATATATATATATATATATATATATATATATATATATATATATATATACACACAGGGCGAGGCGAGGAATAAATATTAAATATTCCTACTAGTAAAATTCGACATATATATATATACACACAGGGCGAGACACATAAAGTGTTACAGAGCAATAGCACTCAAACTATCCATTATTGCCGATTTTAAGACGAATTCAGCGACCTACAACACAAGGTCATCGAAAAAATACATGGTTCTATTTTAAAAAGTAGAGTTGACCTTGACGTAGCTTCAGCGCCTTCACCGATAAAAAAAATAGGGTGGTCCAGTATGACGGCCTTCTCGAATACTGAAACTTTTTTCTGAAATATTTTTGTATATGATCAATAGTTTGAGTGCTATTGCTCTGTAACACTTTATGTGCCTCACCCTGTATGTATATGCGTACAATTTGAGAACCGCCGACAATTCGAAGATAGCTAACTGTACCACGTTACTTATATGCGCGTGCGACTGGAACACTTGTCTCCGTTTCTTTCCAAGGGCGCACGTTAATATTGCGAATGAAGGAGAGAGCGTTATCGCGCGGTTTAACGAACAGCGAATAAGATTAACGTGTTTTTTCTGCGGGTGTCGAAATGTAGAGCATAGGGTGAGCCGACCAGTCGCTGAACGAATAACGACACTGTAGGCTTCAGATGGACTGTGAAATGAAAATATTGTGAAAACTTACTTTTGGATAAACTTTCGAAAAGCGGAAACCGAATTTCGATCTGAAATTTGGCATACACCTTCCTTTCAATGGTTTCCCCTGAAAGGGTTTTGGCAACGCGGCATAGTTTTCGACATATCAATTGTTGAAAGTTATTTTTTTACGGCCTTGGTAGTATATATGTGGCTGACTGGCGCAGCTCCTGCTATACCTATATATGTTATTGCGCTGTCCGTTTTGTGCGAATGTTCGGGTCGGTGGAATATTGAGGTAGACACAGAGACTTCGTAGATTCATTTTATTTGTTTTTACGCAGTTTTTTGGTTTATGTGTACTTCTTTTGCTTTTCTAATTTCTGATTTTTTTGCTAGTTGTTACCTTTTAGCATTTGGTATGGTTGAGTTTTTTTAAACTTTTGTATAGTTTTTATATTAGTTTTTTCTTTTAATTTTTTTTTTTAATTTTATATCGTACCTCCTTATAACGCTTTTATATTTTATATCGTACCTCCTTATAACGCTTGGTTTCTACCGACCAAACTTGACGAAGAACCACACGAAGCGGAAAGCGCGATAACATACATAGGTATAGTTGGAGCTGACAGGGCATTCCCTACTCGTCATCACCGATTTCGCTCAAATTTATAGGAAATGGAGAGCTTGGCTAGAAATGAAAGTACCCGAAGTGAGAACTCCAGATGGCCAAGCGTTTAGAAAATAAAAATGTTGACGCGGCTCTCGCACCGTATAAGCCATTTACCATGGAGACTAGATACGAGGAGACCAAACTCCCGTGCAAAGCCACTGAGAAAAGCGTCCCCGAAAATGGCTCCAACATAGACGGCGCTGGGGTGCTGCGGACGCTATGTAAAGTAATATATTGGTCGAGGAGGTGAAAGTGATCGGATGAGACTAACCTTACGACAGACCGAGCGTGACAGCAAACATAAAAATTTCGGGCGATCACGGCTCGGTAATTTCCCCATGTCCATTTGAAGAAAAACTTTTTTCAAAGTCTACTAAATATTCCGACTCAAAACTTGGTCGCCCGTACAGTAATTTATTCAATAATTGATGACAAAATAAATTTCCTTGTTCACTGAGAGTCTGAATACAACAATTAGTATTTTTTCATGATAAATGTTACGAATATTGTACCGTATCCGATAATTGAAAAATATTATAAGTTTTTCATTGTTGTAATTCAATTTCAGTATGTGCAATATGGTGAAAGTGTGCACTCTACTTTGGTCGTACATACTTCTTTTGTACTCTGAAAAATGACACAAGAATTAAAAACTAAAGTGTTTGATTTTAAAAACTATGCTGTATCTGTGCTGTATGCGTATTAATCAAATACCGTATCACTTTGTCTTAAATTTTATTACTCTGACACTTAAAGATGAATGAAGGTTAGGTACATCAGCTGTGAACCGTCTTCATCGGACCCATGTTTTGCGTATATCTATACATGTACTCCAGGGCACCCCAGCGCCGTCTATCTCGGATACCGTTTTGGGGACGAGTTGAAAGGCCGAGTGTGGCCTCCTGTATCTAGTCTCCATGCCATTTACGTTAGTATGTTTGCCCAGCAGCGGTTGGCGTAGCGGTAAGAGCTCGGACTAGTAATTCGATGGTCGTGGGTTCGACTTCCCGTGTGGAGACTTTTTTTTCTCAATTTTTATATTATTTATTTTCCAATTAAGCAAAGAGGTGAATAATTTATTTTATTTATTTATTTATACAGTTTTCCGTTTTTTTGCGTTTTGCGTAGTTCCAAAATTTAGTTGGATGTTGCATGGTACCTTCTTATAAGCCTTGGTAACCGACCGCGGCAGCGATGGAAGGAGGGTTTCTATCGCCCAAACTTGACGAAGATCCTCACAAAGCGGAGAGCTCGATAACGTATATAAGTATAGCCAGAGCTGGGCCCGTCCGCTATAGATATAGTAGGAGCGCGGTAACAAAATAACGTTTAAAAATCGATATCTCGAAAACTATGGCGCGTCACCGAAAGTCTTTTTGGGGATCTTTCAATATATTAAAAGGAAGCTCTGTGCAAAATTTCAGCCCCATCGAAGGGGCGACCTTTTTGGAACTTCACCCTTATTCTGATATTAGAACAAAATATCCGACGTAAATGCAACAAATGATCTTGGAGGAATTGAAAAATAAGTAGCCAAGTGACTAAATCGTGAGTGAATCGACGAAATTGCCAGTAAATGATGCACACTCGACCGCCAGTATATGGACGTGTAGTGTAGATAAACGCTTTAAAGGATAACGATTGATTAGTTCTTTTTATCAAATGCTGGATTTGGAGATCACTGTGTCGCACAACAATTATAATATTCTTGCACGTATGAGTATCATCATTTTTATTACAATTTCCTAGAAAATACAGAAAGCTTTTTGCATCGTACCATGACATTCTCGAAAAAACTACCAAAGTTTGCTTCGACAGAGAAATGGAAAGTTATATTTTGTCAAAATACAAAATCCGAATAACATGATTTTATGACAACGTGTAATGAAATGTACATTGCCATCTCTCAAACAGTAATTAATTATGCGCTTTTCAGTAGATAAGCTCAAACTTTTACTCCGTTTGAGAATTATCAGAACAGAGCCCATACAGTGAATAAAAAAAGTATTCGTACACTCAGTTTTTTTCCAATAACTTTGAAGGTACAAGTCACACACATACGAAAACTATTTTCTCTAATAGCCGACTTGGTACAGAGAAAATCTGCAAATGAAGAGTTTTTTATTAGGCGTAATAAAAGAGTAAATCAGAAAATACAAGAATTTAAGACCAAACAAAGTATTCGTACACTTACCATTATAGTGAAAAGCTACATAATCTCGGGTGTACAGTGTAACTGATCTTTTATGTGCACCACTGTAGTTTCAATTATGGCTTTCAGCCTTCTAGGCATGGATTCCACAGCTTCTAAGTTACTTTCTTTGATTGTTTTCCATTCTAAAATTACTTGTTGTAGATCAGATTTGAATATTTTTCTTTTGCTTCTGCATCCAACAAGTGCCGTGCATTTTCTATAGGACTAATATCTAAAGATCGTGGTGATGTAATTAATTGTTTAGGAACATTGTACAACAACCATATTCTCCATTTCATGGCCGTATGTTTCGGGTCGTTGTCTTGTTGAAAGTCATTACTTTCACTCAGTCCCATTTTAACTGAACTTTCCTCCAAATTATAACGCAACACCTCGGTATACTTCTGGGAATTCATTATCCCATCTACAAGTGCAAGATTTCCAATACCATTGTACTTCATACAGCCCCAAATCATGACGCTCCTCCGCAGTGTTTTACAGCTGGTATAATATGCTTTTGTTGAAGCTCAGTATTGGGCTTGCGCCAGACAAATCTCTTCCCATCTGACCCACAAACGTTGAACTTTGATTCATTATCGAAGATGACACGGTTCCATAATCATATGGGTTTATTTACGCAGGTTTTAGCGAAACCTAAACATTTTTCTTTGTTCGTATTATCAATGTATGGTTGTTTCCTCGCAGTTCTGACGTACATTTTGGCAGAATACAAAACGTTTCGTACGGTTTAGAGGCACTCGATTTTGCTTCTCGTTGACGCGACATCATTGCATAAACGTTGAGCACTTATAAATGGATTTTTCGTAGCCTCTTGAATTATACTTCGACGCTCTCTAACTGTGAGTATCCTCGGGTGACCTGTTCGTAGCGTATCTTCTTAGTGGCTTAGTTTTTTGTGTCAATTTTTTTTTTTTAATGCACTGAACCATGATAAAACTTAAATGTAATTTTTTGCCAGTTTTTCGATAACTTTCACCGCGTTTCCGAAGAAAAAATACCTTATCTCGCACTGATACGGATATTTCGTTGTTTTCGCTGCCGTCTTTGTAAAGTATTCGAAGAAGGCCAATACCACTGTAAACGAAGACTTGTTTAAATTTGGTACCGAGTTCAGACCATGCGAGAGTGTGTATCGAGCTTTAGCAGTCAAATAATAAGTGCAAGAACTCTTTCTTTGATCTTAAGTTCTTGAATTTTTCGCATAACTCCTTAAGAACGCCTGATAAAAATCCTACATACGCAAATTATCTCTGTAGCTGGTGGGCTGTTAAACAAAATAACCTTTGTTTCTGAATAACTTATGCCTATGAAGTTGTTACGAAAAAACTAGGTGTACGAATAGTTTTTTAACCTACTGTATGTCCATTTGCTGAAAAGAGGTTAGAATACAGCCCCAGTGAATAATCATGGATAATTCTAACTTATTATTACGAATGCCTTAAAAATTAGGGTATATTTCCGAAAAGCGGAAATCAAATTTCGATCTGAAATTTGGCACGGACCTTCATTTGAATATTTTGAAACATCCCCTCAAAGATTTTGGCGACGCGTCATAGTTTTCGAGATATGGATTTTTTAAAGTTATTTTTTTACCACGCTCCTACTGCATCTATAGCTGACGCACTCAGCTCCGAATATACCTACATATGTTATCGCGCCCTCCGCTTTGTGTGGATCTTCGTCAAATTTGGGCGGTAGAAATCCTCCCTCCATCGCTGCAGTGGCCGGTTACCGAGCATTATAAAGAGGTGCCATGTAACATCAATGAAAAAAATTGAAAATTATACAAAATATTTAAAAAACGAGACAAAAACCATACAAAATCCTAAAAATTGAAAACTGGCGAAAAATCAGAAATTAGGAAAACAAAAAAATATATATAAAATTCCAAAAATATTTAAATGTAATAAAATAACCCTCGAAATCTTTGACACCTCTAAATAAATGAACTGTGGGAAAACAAAAAAATTAATTCACGATGCTTTGTGTCTACTCATTGTCAATATTCCACGCACATCCGCGGTGACCCGCGCCCGCACCAGTGTTCCACCGACCCCACCATTCGCACAAAACGGAGAGCGCGATAACATATATACAGGGTATCTCAAAATTCACGCACGAAATAATTCTGATAGAAAACACAGGTTTTCAATTAAAAATTGTACACTTTTTATTAATTCATAAAGTTCACAATATAGGGTTATGGATAGAATAGCATATCGGGTAAATGGCCTTCACGGCTATGATTTGCATGAGGATGCAAATCTTTCGTGAGAATACGCTGTAGAGAGCTTCTTGACATGTCCAATTTTTGACCAGGGTGCCGAATTGATGTTTCTGGACTCTCGGCAACGCTTCACGAACCGCTTCGATGCTGTGTGTTGAACCACTTGTTGCAAGACGGCCAGAGTCACTAAGATCACTTATTGATTCAGTCTCTCTGAAATTCTTAAATTAATCTCTTCTTAGTTGATGAAGTCGAATCACCGACCATATTTTGTACGAAAATGGCGAACCGTAGCTGCCAAAGTTTATTATTTTTTAAATATTGCTCAACAATCAAAACGCGTTGTTCTTTCGTATCGCCATTTTTAATAACCCGAACTGTCAGCTGTCACGCTGTCTTTTTTTTTCGTTGGCAACACTTTAGCGCACAAATGACGCACAACACAAATCTTGCGTGAATTTTGGGATACCTTTTAGGTATATCCAGGGCCAAGCTCGTTAGCCTTAGATATAGTAGGAAAGCGGTAAAAAATACGGAGTGTCTCCTCGTCCAGTTATCGGACGAATAAGCGTATGTTATTCGTCCGCATAGCGGCTCAGTTCACGCCGTATTTCCAGTAGGCGTACATATTGTTGCGATTCGTGTAAGCTAGTATCCGGACGAATAACATATATATAATTGTCTGGATAGAATGTGTTAAATTTTTAAACCAACTATCCGGAAGAATAATTAACACGTAGTCATCCGAAGAAAATTTTTATAATTTTGTTTAGGTTTGGGTTGGTCGGTTGTGTTTGGGTTTGGGTTGGTTACTTGCGTTTGGGTTGATTTTGTTTGGGTTTGTGTTGTTTGGATTTGTTTGCATTTGGGTTGGTTTGTTTGGGTGTATTTGTTTGGGCTTGGGTTTGTTTGGGTTTGTTTATTTGGGTTAAGGTTTGTTTGTTGGGCTGGTTTGTTTGCGTTTATCATTTTGGGTTTGGATTTGTTTGGGTTAACACGTAGTCTTCCGAAAAAAATCTTTATAATTTTGTTTGGGTTTGGGTTGGTTGTGTTTGGGTTTGCTTGTTTCGATTTGTTTGTTTGGGTGTGTTTGTTTGGTTCGGGTTGGTTGGTTTTGTTTGGGTTTGGGTTTTTTTTGGGGTTTGGGTTTGTTTTTTGGGGTGGTTTGTTTGTGTTTGTCATTTTGGGTTTGTATGTTCGGCTTTGGGTTGATTTGTTTGGGTTTGTGTTTGGGATTGTTTGTTCGGGGCGTTGACAGCGTGAACCGCATGAAATTAGCCGCTGTACGGACGAACAACATTCGCTTATTCGTCCGATAACCGGACGGCTAGCCTCAGCCAAAAAAATAACTTTTAAAAATCGATATCTCGAAAACTATGGCGCGCCGCCACAAATACTTGTAGCAGATCCCTTAAAATATTAAAAGAAAGGGGTATACCGAATTTCACATCGAAATTCAGTTTCCGCTTTTCGGAAGTTTATCCCAACATGGACACTTATTACAAGAGTCACGTTTGATTTCGGTGTTTCGAATAGCTCAACAGCAAAAAATACACCTTTGTGTTGAGCACGGCAACAAAAACGTGCTTTTCTTTTTCGGTCGGGACGCCGTTCCTCGACGGAATAAATGTCCAGAGTCCTTTGCCAATTAAGCCAATTATGAAGATTTAAAAAGCGGTTGCGTTTTCAACAGTGACTCCTTTCGCAGTACCTTTTTCGGCAAGGCGGTGATAAGAGCTCCGTACGACGTTGTGTAGGTGAAAGTGGGCGGTGAAGACGTCAAATTTTATTGTGCCTACGTGCAGTATAGATGTGCGCATATGCGTGTGTATGTATATTAATATATATGCACAGCTGGAACTACCGCCAAGTGCCCTGTCCTTGGAACCTCCAGCATTGTGGAACGGTCATGCCGGCATGTAGTTTCGTATCGTGAATTCATCTATCTCGTTTCCTTCCATAAAAACACATGTACAGGGCGGCAAAAGCTTAAAAACACAACACTTTTCGTCCATACACATACGTTTGCTTCGAGCTACGTTCATTCTCAAAATTGCTAAACATCATTTCCTTTGCAACGGTCAATGTCATGGACGGTTTGGCAGACATTCCCGTGCAGAAATGTGACCGGGCATTTCCAACTTTACGTATGAACCAGACCTGGCTTGCGTCGCCCGGTTTACCTAACCGGGCCCTTTTATGGAACAGACGAGGAATATAACTAAATCTTTTCCTGAGCAGAACATCGACATTTCTTGAATATTAAATCCCGACCTATTATTAAACAATACTTTTAGCGTAATCAAAGATATTAATAATTAAATATAATAATATGATTAAATTCGATTGTAATTGCATGTTTCGTTTTATTATCATATTATTTTCTTCAACAATAATCGACGCCTGGCAATGCTATCATAAAGAATAAATTACAATGGTTGACGAAAATTATATGCTGATATAATGGAGAATATAAATACAATAAATCTAATCACATTATTACGGTGAATCATTAATATTTATAGTTTTGGGAGTACAAATAAGTCCCTGCTATTTGACAAAAGATGGCCCCACTAGGAGGTTATGTTTGAAATTGTCAGATGTAAAACGTTATATGGTAAGGATAGACTTCTAGTAAGACCGTAACCTTGAAATATTGGCGATTTTGTATCAGCATCGCATAATTTTTTTTCGAGCGAAAATGTCGAGTATTGGGCTGAATAAGCGTCATTTGCGGGAACTCGATTTACTTTTTAAGTTTGAAGAAATCTGCAGCACGCAGTCGAAATACTAAATTAAATACACCCCTTAAGGCGGAATGACACCTCATCGCGGTCGGTATGGTAGAACAATTATAGATACCCAAAAATCTCTAAAACGGCTCTTCAGATCCCGTCGAAATTTTGCTAAACGACGTCAAATAGATAGACGAACAGCTGTCTGCCCCTCAAAATTTCTAAATTTGAGGAAAAAAACGCAGATTGGCTTATCATCAGCTGATCTACGTTTTTTGTCTCAAATTCAGAAAATTTGAGGGGCAGACAGCTGTTCGTCTATCTATTTGATGTCGTTTGGAAAAGTTTCGACGGGATCTGGAGAGCCGTTTCAGAGATTTTTGGGTATCTATAATTGTTCTACCATACCGACCGCGATGAGGTGTCATTTCGGCTTAAAGAAACACTAAATTAACTACACCCCCTCAAGGATTCGAAAAACGCCGAAACGTCATTTTTAATTTCCTCGTTTGCTCCTGGTTATTTCCCATCTACTCACTACGACTTTTTCCTGGTCATTTTCCGCTTATTCCCCAGCCCGTTCCTGATCTGTTCCCCAGAAAGGGAACGGCGGATCGGGACGTAGCCTTAGACCTGCTACATTGTGAACCAGAGCCGGATATATTATCTAGGGAAGGCAGATCAGCGGCAGTACTTTTTCCCGACTCAAATTTCTACACGGGTAGCAAAGAGAGATGCAAAGAGAGCAATGGTAGCAAAGAGCACGGGTAGCAAAGAGAGAATATGTGCAAAAAGAATGGAAGTCTTGTAAAAAAGTAGAGAGTTGAAGAAAAACATGGAAAATTTGCACGAAAATTTCGTAAATCTGCAAATAAAATGGCATTTAAAAAAACTGGCTATTTGACAACAAAAATTGGAAAATGATCGGAAAAAATTTTTCGGTGTATTATTGAATTTTATTTTTCGTTTTAAGTTGGTATAAAATATCTGCGAAAATAGGAATGAATTTCTTGGTCGATGTTTCGATAAATGTGAAAGTGATTCTCTTCACGAATTGTTGATCCGCCAGTGAATGAGTTTTTTTTAAAGGTTTTCGTAGTGAATGACCGGGGTAAATAAAGCCCGTCCCGTATCGAGTTTGTCCGAGTAAGCGGCATTGCGAAACTTTATCCGCGCGTGTTGTTACAATCGTAATGCTGACCACGTGTGTACTAAACTCCCGGCTCTTTGTGTGTTTGAGGATATTGGTTTAATCGGATCTACTATAAGATTTCGTACGCGTCCACCCCGCATTGAACTGCAATTTGGATCTGTGAAAAAATCCGACCCTCGAATAGTCAATCGCGTCTGGTTAATTGAAGGCCATATCGGATTAACATTGAAAAAATATGTTGACTCTCTTCTTCGACGTTTAATTTTTAAATATTGGACGACCTGAAAATCAGGGTTAATAAAAAATCAGTTTTAACCCTTCGTTGACACACTTATGTGTGGCCACGATTTTGACACACTGGACAATTCGAGCCGGATAATATTCACCTGCCATTAACTACCCTTCCCTCGGATATTGTTGAAAAAAATCAGGTATATACTTTAAACATTTCTTAATATGTCTACACTGTTGAAATTCGGAAAATAACAAATTAATATGCTATAACAATATATTGGGAATATTCAATTTTGTAAAGGTGAGCATTTTCTTTTAAATTCGTCCGGAAAAAATAACCCAGTGCGTCAGCGTAGAGTTAAGGGGGGAGATACCTTTAGACAAAAAAGAAATTGCTGATTTTCATGATTTTTTTCAAGGAAACTTTTCTTCACCATTTTTTAGACTTAGGGTATGTTTTATTGCTACTTTCGGCTGTTACATGGTAATTTTATTTTTATTAATTTAAAAAAATGGCGGACGGATGGCATGGTCTTCTAAACGGGTTGTGGTGGATCTCGTCAGACGGCGTGACACGTAACGTCGGCGGGATTATTCTGAAAAATAACCAACGAAGACTTTTCTTTCACTAACACTCATACGCAGAAGATGAACCAAGAAAAAGTGAGAAATTTTGATAATCGACGAAATGGTGCGTTTTGATGAAAAGGTTGAATTTTCCGAAAAAAATGCTACATTGTACAACGACAAATACTTGTTTTTTTCAAAGATATTTAGGCTCATATTTTGGATGATAAGGTGAGAAAGATTTATACCAAATTTCATCAAAATCGGTCAGTTAGTTTTTTAGCTGTACGTCACACCAATTGTAAAATGCAGTTGAGAAGACCGTGTCGTACCTCCGCTATTTATAAAGATAAATAAAAATACCATGTAACAGCTGAAAGTAGTAATAAAACGTACCCCACGTTTGAAAAATGGTAAAAAAATCTTTCCTGAAACTCAACTAAATGTTTTCCTCGCCTTAAGGTATTTCTCCCCTTAGAGGAACAAGTAAGATAATCGAGAAGACATATGGATATTTATTTGTATGTACATTATCGAAGTTGTGTACCAAGTTTTATAAACAAATATTAATCATTGAAAAAGTTATAAACAATCTTGTGAAGGACCTTCGAACGCGAGAGGCTCAATGGTGTACTAGATTTTGGGCACCCGGTTGATCTGAAACAACAAACAGAAGGTGTTATCTCAAAAAATATAATGTTGGCCAAGACTTGGCTGACCTTTTTTTTAACTCGCGTAACTGTACCAAATTTCCTTACACCTCAAGTTTATTGATGATACATGTACATACACATGAAGGAAGATATGTCTGTAAGATTTGATGCGAAAAATGTGAATAATTGGCAATGTAACGTTATCGGAGAAATCCCTCAGGAGACGACAGTCCTCGGAATGTAAATGATAAAGCAATTTCGAAGCAATTTTCGAATTACATAAAGAGCCGTGGAAGCCTTAAAACTAAGATGAAGCAATTTCTTTTGTTTTTTAGATCAATCAGATGAGAAACATTAAGAGTACCATTTGACTGCACGTTTTTCTCGCGATGCCACACAACTTTACTATTTATTTATATTTTTTCTTGTAATTTTACCGATATCTTTGTTTATATTTATACTAATGATATATCAAAAATAAAGTAAATGGCTCGAGTAGTTATCGTGCAATTAATTCTCAAAAATTCCTCACTTAATTCTGAAATGTAGACCAATTTGCCAATTATTCTCCCGATAACCTGAAACAGTAAGACGCATCGTTCCGATTTCTTAGACTTTTTACTCTGATTCAATGAGGGTCCGTTCGTTATTCTAGTCATCAGGAAGGTTCAGCGAAGCACCGATCCGTCGATGAACTAAGACAATAAGTCGAGGCGCGTAGGAGCGTTGATATATAGCGCGACAGTTGCGACCATTGCGTAATAAGTTTGGAACGAGAATTCTTCGGGTTCCTACACAGCCTTCTTAGGCCACATCATGTGTGTCACCCAGCAAGGACGTCGTCAATGGGCGGGGGGGGGGGGGGCAAGATGGGGAGGCCGGGTGGGGGAAATAAGAATTTTAGAAATTTTAGACCCTCTTATACATGCTTTCAAATATCTATGGGGGCACCTGCCCACACCCCCCCCCTGCACCCCCTTGGCGACGCCCTTGTCACCCAGTGTTTATCACTTGGAAATGCAAAGATCCGCGTTTATTTTATGCGGCGATTGCAATATCAATCGAAAGCTTCAATTTTTTTGAAGAAAAATCCGCACGATGACGTATCCTTCCAAAGCCTCCCAAAAATCGAAAACATTCTCTATCATTTGCACATTATGCTTTTTTTCATCATATGCGAGAATAAAATGTTTCATAAAAACGCACGCATAATACTGCAAGTTGAAGTATTAGGGGAAGGGGGCCCATAGCGGGCACTCTAAGGGAAATAAAAAAGCCGTTATAAAATGTCATTCAAACAGTCTTTTTTTGCTATCGGGCGCTAAATTTAACGTACTTTGCCAGTACATTCACGCATTTCCAGTAAATCTTTAAAAAACAAAGAATGAAACATACATAAAATACAAAGAATGAAACCCAACAGGAAAATAACAGAGTTGGGTAATTTATTCAAAAAAGGTCGTAGCGAGGAAAATGATAAAGGGCCCAGACAGGATTCATCAGGGCAGTGGTTGTTACAGGGCATACAATATATTTGCAAAATTATTTTTAAGAATTCCTAGTTTTTAGACTTACTTCCATAGATGTGATATATTTAAAGTTTAAGGTATCGATAAAACACTAGGTTAGGTCACTTGAAATAAGCATACACGTGGAATATTACTATAAATAATTTGTATTTTATTTCCAAACATTCAGAATGTTTGGAAAATAAATTTCGCAATACAAAAATAGTTTAAAAAAAATAATTCATGCGTGCAGGAATGACAGCACATATGTACGTACAGCACCGTTTGGTTGCTTCGACACTTTTAAGTGACCTAATTTCTGTCCAATGCTCGTGACGGGATAAACAACATCGCCGAAATTTTTTAGATAATTCGCCATTCGTAAACTTTAGATGACTTTGTTGGGTACATGAATACATTTGTTTTTTTTCCACACTTTTGCTTCAATGTACAAATATTCTTCAGGCTCATCACGTCCAAAAATGTTATTGATCTCCGCGACGTATCCATTACGCAAAAGCGCAACGTTATCTGGCGCTCTCGTACCAATAAATGTGGAATCATTAAAAACAAAATTTTTTACTATCACTTCTCCATTTTCCAGATACTTCTGACAAATCTCGCTTGATATGTATCCACTAATAAAGATGATAATTATAGGGCAGTTCTAGGGTTGCTTCATGGCTTCGATCGGGTTCTGTTGAGGCAACTAGTAGGGCCCTGATTCATAAGCCTCTTTAGGCCCTCGTCGACAAAGTGTGACCGGCCTCCAAGGGACCTGGTCGGGTGCCATGTTAGGACCCTTGCAGAGTAAGGGAAAAACAATCGGGGCCTAGTCAAAGCCCTGGCTGAATTCTTACACGGGCAATTTAAAAACTTTAACGAATGTCCGCATTGCCTAGGGAGGTGCCTAAAGCGGGCACGGCTTCTGGGCAAAGTGAGCGCCCTGTTTTTTTCCTGAGATTAGGCATAAATAAGAATAACATATCGCAAATCATAGGGGAAAAAATATCAATGTACCCACATATTTTATTGCACACAAATTATTATTATTATCGTAAACGAACAAAAACTTTCCTTCTTTTTCTAACCAGTCAGTAAACTTTATTTTTTTGGCATTGAATTTTGCTCATTTCTTCTTAACACTCGGTAAGCATATTTTAATGTTTTCAACATGTTTTAACATTTTTAACATTCAGTAAACACTTTAACATATTATCACACGTGCCCGCTTTGCCTCGCCCCCCTTTGCTCTTTTGCGCTACTTGACGTTTTCATCAACCATAACCAAAAAATTATTGGAATACATTCAAGCAAGTATGTCGAAAATAAGTAAAAGAGGCATAAAACAATAGTCACATTTTCGTATTTTAGTATTTCACTCACGAATAGACAAAACACGATGTAGATACCTTGATTTTTTTCGAAACCCGTGAAATTTTGTTTTTTGCCATACGAGCCACACGGTTAGTCGCAGTTGAGCTTTACGACTGCGGCAGGTCGGGCGGGACGGGAAATAAAAGATGAGCGATGTTTTTCGATTAATTGAAAGTGTCGATGTTTGCTGTGAAATAATCGATTATATATTGTCGATTTTCTTGGCGGTCGATTAATCGATTCTCGATTTTTATAAAGTAACATCGAAATACATATGATGCCTTCTCGCAAGACTTGACGCCCGTGTTGGTATATAACAGCCAATCAGAAACCATCTTGTCCTCGCATCATTTTCAACACAAACGAAAAAATGAATTCTAATCGTTGGACTTCGCATACGATACGCGATACCGGATGAGCGATGCGCGAGATCCAATGAGAGATGAGGTATATGCCGAAAAGTCTATAGGGAAGCGGAACGTTCATTGGTTATCGCTTATCGTCAATACAGTGACCGTCAACCGTCACCCGCCTAACATATTCATAGCTGGGACGAAATATAAGGGAGCTCAAAAACGCAAGAACCGTAATACGTGCAGAAACCCGTGTCTACATTTTGCGAAAATATCAGGTTCGGGATTCGAATTGCGAGCACGAAGTGACGCCCTAACCTGATTGCTGGTTCTCACATGCATTTTCGCTTTTATTTACTCAACACCTTCATGAAAATTTATATTTTGAGATTTTTACGGCTTGCCAGCTGGAGCTAAATCAACCGATTCCGGTGCACCTGGGGCAGTGAATTAACGCTATCCCAACCTTTTTTTACATCACAATATGAACGCCCTAGGTGAACGGACCTTCACGGGATACCCCATTGTTGAAATGCCGTAGATGCGAACGATACATGGATCTCTTAAAATATTTTAAAAAAGGTATACGCCAAATTTCAGATTGAAATTCGGTTTCAGCTTTTCCGAAGTTTATCCGATTGTAGTTATGAAATTTATGTTTTAATAATGCCAATCGTTTTCCAGATATGGCATCTATGGATAGAACTGGACATATCTCCAGATATGGATAGAACTGGATAGTAAATGATTGAAAGAATTGTGTTTTTGTACTATAAAGAGAACCTACAATGAAAAACCCCTTCGTGCTTCACCAAATTTTGTTATACTCGATTAATCACATCGTCGATTGTTTAGAGGAAAAAATCGATTTTCCGTAACGATACTTTGAAAAACAATCGATTTCTTAATAATCGATTATATTTCGAACATGCTCGCATTATATTCAACCCGTTTATTCCTTTGACTCAAAATTTACGTACATTTGTAATGATACATTGCTTGTTCGGTTGATATTTCTATATGCTGCCTTCATTCGCGAAGCATTCAAACTACAATAGTTTCATCTTAAGGCGTTACATCTGAGAAGAAAAAAATGTTGATCTTTTTTTTTATTGGATTAAATTATATATAAGAAACGAAGTTTTTGAGATCGGGAGGACGCATAATTCGAGCAGCTTTCATGTGATTGACTTGAAATTTCAACTGTAGCTTCTTAGATAGATTCTCTGAAGAAGTACATACGATTTTTATAATTCATTACCAATTCTTGTTTTTATAAACACATTAAGTCCGATTTATAGCGAAAGAAAATGTATATTCGAACTTATGCCATTTTGCGAAAAGAAATATCTCTTAATAATCATGTGTACTTCTCGAATAAAACTAATGTAAATGACAATTTCTTTTGTTAAGGCAGGATATATATTGAAACCGATGTTTTTTCTCTTTAAACGATAGAACTTCATATGTAGAATGTTTTCCCAAAATTTCGAAGCGAAATTCGAAAAACTTCCAACGTTACAGCCCGTCAAGGCTGTGTCTCACTGCTCGAATTCGGAGCGGGCGTAAACTTCAAACGCGTTTTTCTCAAAACTGCATTTTTGAAATTCGCGTGCGGGATTACTCAGAAAACTATTAAGCCGATTGAGTTGAAACTTGGTAGACATATTGATAATATTGCTACCTTCTACTTGACGAGAATTGTTTCTAAAAAATTCGAAAAAAACTACGTTTCTAAACCAAATTTTGCGTCGTGTTGATTTTTTAAAAATGTGTGCTGTTCTCTTAAATTTGCATTTTCTTT